>JANZLQ010000007.1:16158882-16194136 GCA_026212715.1 Elanus axillaris | reverse complement strand
ACACCTAGACAGAGGTGGCAATGCCCATGAAGTGGGCCTGGCAGGGTCAAACACGGCTTCACTGCTGGGCTGTCACTGTCACTCTAAGGTCTCTCGCCCTCAATCCCAAATTTTCATGCTTCTTTTCAAGCTGTTACCTGTTTTCAAGAGCCTCTTGGTAATCCCCTGGTTACTGATTAATCTGGTGGGCTGTCATCATAAGCAAACTTTGTCATTGTTATTCTCCCCATAGCATTAATCAGTTTGGGGGTAAACACACTCTCAGAGCAATTTTGGGTCTTCTACTCACTTGCAGTGGTTACATTTACGTTCCTCTCAGATCAGCTGCTGTCATCCAGGCCATGTTACTGAGGAGTCTGTGCAGGCTTCCCCACAGAAGTCCAGTTCAAGTATCCAACTGGAAAAGTATGGATTTATAAAGGAAACATCCAGAAATCAAACCCTCTGCACATAGGGAATAAGGTGAGACAAGATAAAAGTCCTGTGGGCTGCTGTAGGAAATCCAATTTAAGAACAGAATCAGCAAACTTTCTGACAGCTCAAAGTCATATTTCACATATTTTTGAAAAAAAGTTGCATTGGTAGCATGAATTTATACTCTGCCTGTACTTTTCATCTTGAGGTTGTATTATGTGCTATATTAAAATTAGCACTATAAAATTGAATTATCTTAGAGAACCTCTCTAGCTACTCTTGAAACAGCAGCTAAACTGAGTTCTGGTGTACTACAGCTCAGGTTAGCATATTAACTACTGGAGCATGCTTTCTATTTGTCTGACTATATATCAGTTTTTATTTATGGCAGGATAACAAATCTGATTTTACCATACCAAATGAGACATAATATTTTTTTAGAATCTGTCCTCCAAATATCTGGTTTTAGATCGTGACATGAAGGATCAATATTCTTTGTTTTCCTGATGATTCAATTGCTACATAATGTATGAGTCGCTGAAGATGTTCTATTAAGTTTTTATTAAGTAAGTGCCCCAAGGCAAAAAATACAGATCAGATCTTTGGAGGTTTTGGTAACCATGTTCATGATGCAAATATAGTTTAATAAAGCTCATTTTAATTGATATATTTTTGCTGTAATTATTCCCTCCAGTTGTGGGACAGGCAGTTTCATCTCAGATAGTGTCACACACTGGTATTTCTACTAACTACATAAATTAATTAGTAGCAACGAAGGCTACAGCCTAGCTGAAGTAAATGGCATTAGGTATAATTAAGAGTAAACAAAGCTTGTCCCTAAATTCTACGAGGCTATGTACAGTTGGATTACAGCAACTCTATTGGGCAGTAACCTATTTGCCTAGTAATTGTCACTCATACAAGCAATATACCTATTCTGATTAATTTTACTTACAGACCCTGTGGTAGCTGAATTAAATGATCCATTCTAAATAATGACAGCCTTTTAAAAATAGCCCTGCAGAAAATGAACTGTTGCCTTGAAAGGCGTGAGCCAAACAGAATATAATGAAGGTGAACCATAGAAAATACTTTTGAAAACATATTTATACAGAGAATACAAAGAAACTTGTTTTACTTTTTTAAATACCATGCTATTAAGTATTTGACTGTATTGTTTACTGATATACTGTCCTTTGCAGTAAAACAACTACAGAAATATAAAATTCAAATAAAATATGCTTGAGATCCCATGGTAAAGCACCAAAAAGATGTAGCATTGCAATATCCTCCTAAATAACTCAGTCTGCAACTGCTGAATTCATAAATAAACTAGCTTCAAACAAGTTACCCAGACCCATCTCTCCACCAGCCTATGTACCTCTTTGCAAGGTCACTGAAAATTATTCATTCCAATCAGCCTATAAAAATGTGAATAGTCATGCCTATGAACTGCACTACAGCTTCTTTTTCCAACATTTGGCCCTCCAGAACTCAGGGATGCTTGGTTTGCAAGTAAGATTTGAAAACTACTTAAATTCATCAAAATCACACACAAATACCATGCTAACTCAGCTAAAAATGAATTAGAATAATATACAATAGATCAATCAATAATGCCAAACATGCCATTGCTAGAGACAAAACATGTTCTCATAGGGTGTTTAAGGTAATGGGAAACAGAGTAAAGCCAAGAATTCTGATATCTCACCTGAGATCATCATTGTAAAAAAAATTAATAGAAGGATCAGGCTTTGTAAATTCTTCATTAGTGCCAAATAAATGTAATTAAAAAAATACTTTAAAAAAAAAAAGAAAAAAAGTGGCAGTTCTTTAGACAAAGATGAATTCAGGTGAATGAATTAGCCGTCAATAATGGAAGCATGCCGTCTCCAGAACATACATGAGAGAGAACAAATGGGTTTCTTTTTGTTATTTCTGTAGTCTATAAGGGTGATAACAAGGATTACAGGAAGTCCAGAGGAGCCCTTCACACTACATAAAATACTTCAAGAAGTTGTTGGGAATTAGGTTCTGTTACTGTTGCATCCCTTGATCATTACAAAATGCATTTTCCAGATGACTTGTCTAGTATGAGAAGATGAGACAAGACCTGCTGAGGGTTACTGAAGCCTCTTATGGCCCCCACCTGAACATGCAAGTACCTGCTTTGGGCTTATCTCTCCAGCAACATAGAGCGACTGTGACATAATATGGGGTAGACCATATGTAGAGACAAGGGCATGTACTTCATGCCATCCACACTTCATCCATCCATAGCTTGATTCTTATGATTTATATGGGTAAAGTAAATTTCACCTTTATTCAATAAAATCTGTATTCAACTTGAAAATCTTGTCTCTTTCAGTTTCTCAGTGACAGCTGTCAGAATCCATCAACATTCAGCACAAGAATATATAGCTAATAGGCTTCTTGTAATAACAAAACTAAATGGACTGGTGAAACTCGAAATACTATTACTGAAAAGATTATTTTATTTTGTGCAGTGGGGGAAAATGATCTTAATCTTGTCTTCTTTAAATGTTGGATTGTAAATCAGTGCTGACAAGATTAAATAAATGTACTTTTGACTTGAGGCTCTGCCAGCATTTTTTTAAAAAAAACAGCTGAAGGTATACTACTTGATATTCTGCAAGTGTGGGTTCATAACCTGGAGCTCTTGGTAGAACACAGGAGCGGGACAAGAGCTAGGTATTTTTTTAAGTGCCTCAAAATGACGTGATTCTTCTTTTAACCCCTGTAACGCTAATGAATTTGAGCTTCTGTTCTGCACCAGCTCAGTCCACATGAAGGAGACTCCCTACAGCATGGAGTCTAGTGATAAAGATTGTGAGAAGAGTGACGTATGACTTCATATTAAGTTAAACTAAGTAAGCCAAGAATCATCATCCTGGAAAGATGACTGAGGGATGATACACGGCAGGTCTGTAAAATCACAAATGATAAGAAGAGGTGAATATGGCCTGGTATTTACTCTCTGTGAAAACAAGCCCTCAGTAGCTCCAAGGGTTTTTTTCATTTAATGTAGTTTTCATAATATGCAACTTCTTTCCACGCAAATGTTATTGAATTGTCACAGTTACTGGAAGTGCAAGTTGTTCTATCCTGCTTACATCTCCGGATCTCCGGGAACAAAAAAAAAGAGGTTGCTGCTTTTGTGGGTACAACTAGAAAGACCCATTATATGGCTAAGATTAAACTGCCCATCTGCTATTTCAGACACAAGAAATAGGAACCATTAAATGTCTTTCAGGAAGAGCCTATTTGTGAGACAATGTGCAAGAACCCATGTCTCCCATGAACCTTACACATTCACAAATGTAGGATATGTAGACCTAAACTAAACTGAGCTTACAGCATCTGGCTAAACATGGAAAGCATCTATCAAAATATGGTGCCTTCTTCAGCCACTTGCAGCTGAAGAGTCCTACTGCCCAAGGAGTGCTTAGTATCACTAAATTGTTATCTAAAGAGTAAACCATCATAGACCACAGTTCTGTACAAAAACTCTTGTGCCAGACACAGTGCTCTTGGTATATTAGGAAATTCAAAACCACTGACTGGATCATCGTCTTAAAAAATCTCAGTTATAGAAAAGTCTAATTAAGGTATCCCAATTCTATTTATCATTTGAAAATTGTTGAATTTAGGAGACTGATACTGAAGAGAGTAGCATGGCGAATGAAGATGAAAAATTTAAAATTTGAAAAGTTATTCATCTAACAGCTGAGATACTATCAATGCCTATGTGAGCACACCTAATATAATTCCATGCGAGCTAAACCAGATTAATTCAAATAATTTTTAGCTAGACCTTCCTATATTACAAGATATTTAGCTTCAACAAATGGGGAAAATACTGAGTATAGGAAGTAGCAGAACTCTACATACCTAACGAACTGTATAGGTGGAAAATTCATTTGTCATCTAAGTCCTTAAATGTTTGGTTGGTTGTTTTTTTTTTTTCCCACCAGGCAACAACAGTTGTGGCTATTCTAATTTTCTATCTGAAGTCTCTATTTGACACTTACCTGATTTCTTGTTTTTCTCCTCTTTCAGATTACTAGCTACTCAGTGAACTGTCATAAAAATACTTGTTTCAACCTAGCTCTCCTCCCCCCACCTTCTCTCTTTTGATTTTATTAATACATAACTAATTTTGACTTTCAGATTTCCTACTGTTATTTGAGAGCTATGAGAGTGATTAACTCCTACTCTGAATCCATGAGTGGTAGAAACCATGATATCATCTGATTTCCACCTGAGACAAACCACAATGTCATCTCATTTCCACCTTTGACAGTCTTCAGAGGAAAAAGAGAGGTGGTGTATATCCAGAAAATGAAAAGCAAATTAATTAAAGAAATATATACTTAAAGTGGCATTTGCTGTTATGGCAACTGACATTTTAGGGTGATGTAAAAAATAAATTACATAAAGCCACTTATTACATTAAGCAGAGACTTTTGAAAATATATAGATATTGAATTTTCTCCAATCACATTAATATGCTAAAATTAGAAAGTGCAAGAATCAGGGAACAGGCACTAGAAAGCATTCTGTAACAATACTCATGACATGAACTTCCACAGAGGCTGTATTCTGTCATCTGGGAATATCAGAATGAACATTTCTGTAAGGACATTAGAAACTACGGACACTATCCAACTACTATTGCAACTATTTTCTTGTTTTCCCTAGCTTCAAAAGAAATGCACGCCATTTAAACTTCAGTGACAACACTCTGTTGACTTTCGTGATGCAATTTCTTTGGTCTCCTGTTAGACACTAATATTTGTATTACGTAGTCTCAGCTTGAATCCAATGTTAGCTGAGTACACTAGTCTGAGGGAATTTCATCTGAGACATCAGCATCTTCACACATCTAAAACTAAATGGATTTCTTTTCTCAGCAAGCTTGCTGAGAAACATGTCCCTTGTTACATATTAATGCCATTCAAACACACACACACAAAAGTCAACAGGCTTCTCACTTTTACCAGTTTTCTATCAGTTTCTTTATTTGGAATAACTGCTACTAATTCAATGAATTGAAGATGAGAACAGAATCAAGCATAATAGCAATAACAACTAATTCCTTATTTACTTTTAAGGTCTGGTGTGATTCCCTGAGTGCTGTACAAAGCTAAGCACAAAGTTAGAATGATCTCCTCTGTAATTGAGGCTGTTTCAGTAAAATAACTCCACTGTGAGCAAACAGGACAATGGTCACACTCCTTCTGCACCCCCGTCAAAGACCAACACAGGTACTGACAGGCAAAGGAGCCACAGTTATAAAGATTAAATCAAAGCCAGAAGGAAACATTTCTGACAGGTCCAAAACCAAAAAAAGTTGTGCCATCTTAGATTTTATCTGAAAATTATATCATCTTTCCTTTATCATGTATACAGAAAACAAATAATGTCCAATTAGAAATAATTTAGAAAGTATTATCTAACTGGGGCAACAACTATTACTAACACAGCAATGTTAATGCAGCATCACTTTCAAGTAGCACTCACCATCACTAATGATTAGAGTATGAGTGTGGGGACCATATCCTTTCTAATGCTGATTGGCCAAGGTCAGTGCTGAAAAAACAGTATCCAGCTTACACCAAAGATGACAGGAGCTTTAGTTTGAAAACCATGTGCATGTTTTACCACTTCTGTTCCAACAAAGCTGTGCAAATTGTAGAGGCATGCCTCTCGACTGTGCAGGGGCCAAGCCATTCAGTGATTTAGAAGTCCCGCAACCAGATGAACTCTGCCAACAATATATTCATAACTAAAAACCCTGTGTCACATTTCCTGGATGCCATTTGTCACCTTGCAAAGTGGGGAGGGGGGACAAAAAGCAGCAAGAAACACAATTACTGAAGGCAGTATGGAGGCAAAAGATGAACATAGCAAATTGGAGTAGTACCTCATCTTGTTGAGACTGTTGAGGTGGATTGTCGAGATGATCAAGGGTCTTTGCTGCTCCCTCCTCCCACCCTGGCAATCAACTGCTTCTGCTTGCATTACAGAAGATAAACATTAGGTTAAGGATGTAAAAAACCCAATAAATCACATGCTTCATGAAGGTTTGCAACTTTTCCCTTGACACATTTTAAAAATCTGAAGGTGGTCTTGTTTACCTATCCTCAAATATAAGCATATAAAATGAGTAATTACTATGAAGTCTGCAGACAGTCCTCTGAAGAGCAGAGCTTTACCCTTGCATTTTATGTTTTAATTTTTAGCATTTCTGTCGAAACAAAACAGTTTTCTTTTTCATTCCATTTGTTTCTTTGCTATTGGAAAAATTTACATTTACCTTTCCCATGGTGAAGGTTACAAAATGATGGATTAAGCATTAAAAATAATCAGAAAGCATAGCTGTAAGACAGAAAACATACTGAAATAATGGATCTTTTTGTGATGATGTTTGAAGATGAACATTTTGTATTCATGATGAGTGTTTCTTAAAAAGCAAATTCAAAGTCATCATTACACACAAAATATAGCAGTTAAATTTGTGGTACTTTGGTTAATGCACTAGATATTTATAATTCCAGGCAAAGTCAGTTTTTAAATATAAGTTTAATTCTCTTGTTCATCTTAGTCTCATATCTCATTAATGCAGTGTTTTTAAAGTGGAACAGACTTAGACTATGAACAATGGGGCGGGGGTGGAAATGACACTGGATAAAAAGGTGTGGCTCAGTGGAAAACACCAGATACCAGTCTGGGAATGTCACATGCGGGTGCGTAGGTGTAATGGCTGTAATTCATGACCTGAAGTACCTGGTCAAGCAGAGGTACAGAAGTATATATTTGGCCTTGCCCAGCTACAGGAGAAACTACTGGTCTACCAAATGGTCCAATTCTGTCTTGCAATGCCATTTTCCATCCAGTGTTGGAACTGCTTCTGGAGGCAGAGTGCTCCATGGGAGCTTTGCTTTCCATTTAGACCTCTCCCTTTAAATGTAATAGCGGTTATCCGAAAATAAAAAAAAAAAAGAAAAAAAATCAAAGATATATTTTATGTTATTTCCAAGTTAACTTGTAAACAAGGAACACTCAGTTACGCCTTATTCTCTCAATCATATTCAACTTGTGCGAGTTCAGCTTATTCAATCAGTAAGGCAGAAGAAACACATGATGTTTAGAGAGAAGGCAGTATGAAAGTAGCTTACATTTTGCGTCATTACTAAAAAGCTAGGAAGAGTCTGATTTTTCAGAAAATTGGCAATCAGTACCTTCCTTAAAAGCATCAAATTTTCAGTACCTGGAGTTAGGCCCATCTGTATGTAACACAAATTTCAAATCCCACTTGCTCCCTCCTATACACAGTCTATTTTAACTGCACTTTTCCTGCTCTACTGGGTTGAACTAACTATTCCTTGTAATGCAAGCAAGGATGAGGATGCAGGTAAGATGCTGTCTGGGACTTGAGCATGACGGACACACTTGAATGTCACAAATATCTCATCCATGGCAGATGTCATCAGCAGACAACAGCAGCCCTGAGCAAGAAAATGGTGCCCAGAGTGGGTCACGGTCATCGCCTGCTGCTGGAACAATTTCTGGCACAGTCAAAGGCACACCTCAAAGACCTGCCTCACCAAACCACTGTGGGAGAATGTGACACAAAGCAGGTCATGGGGAAGGGAGCAGGAAAGGGGGATGTACTAACAACAGTAACTGCATAATTTTTCACTATTCCTAAAATGTCTCAGAAATGGAGGCGTAGGGCAGCAGAGGCAGCAAGGGGAGGCAGAAGTGGGTGTTTGCCTTTAGGTAGTCAGCAGTGCCGATATGGTGCAGCCAGCAATGCAGCTCTGTGCGTAGTCAGGCAAGTGAGAGTTTGTCATGGAAAGGGTGGCGGAGGAGGTTGTAGCTCCATGGGTAGGGGCTGAAGGGCTTTCTGTTCAGAGCCAGCTTCTTAAAGCAAGTCAGCTAATGTGTAGGGAAACATGATTCTGAATTCCCTTTCAGACAAAGAATGTGTGAAAGGATATTCAACCGTTAACAGTCACTCCACCGAAGATCTTTAATCGCATCACTGTAGTGTCTCAGTTTAACAAAATTACACTGCATGCATATGTAACTGTGTGCTTTCAGTGCTTCTTAAAAAAAACCACACATAACTATCACTTCAATGATACATCCTCTCAATAAACAAATAACACATAAAAAGTATCCTGTTTTCCTGTTTATTCTTCCAGGGGGTTTGTTCTTTCTTCCTGAGAATGGCCTTGCACAGCTGGAGCCCATTAAATTTAACAGCAGCACAGCCGCTTGCAGAGGCCCTAGAACTCCTCCTGCAATAAAATAACTTTAAAAAAAAAATTAAAATGACATAAAAGCAATTGGCTTCCACATAATGAGATTATAATGTGAAATGATGAAAAGACAAATAAACCCACTTATTTTACTCCTCTGGAATTAGCCAAACATAGTTCATTCATTAATATTTGAAAGTGATGTGATCCATTCACTCCTTTGTACATAAAAAGCTTCCTTTCACTTCCCTCTTAGCATCTAATGTTTGAGAGTTCCAAGGCATCCTATGAATCCTTTTGTTCCATTAATTTGAATTAAAATGGGGTGGGCAGCTTTTTAGCACCTAGCAGGACTAACTAAATGTTAAATGTATTGGGCTGTCATACACCCAAATTCAGCGTTCACTGTTTAGGACTGAATAAGGAGTCCCAAGAGAAGAGAGAGGTTGTTTTACCTGATGTTTAAATAATCTATTAGTTACTCTACTTAATTACTCTAAAAATGTGTTTTCAGTAGTCTGCTAATAGTAGGAGTACAGAAAAATGAGCACTTTTTGAATTTCTTTTCATAAGACCTTGGGCAAGGAAAACTCGATAAACAATGCATCATCTGTGGAATTACTATTAGTTTGTAAATTTTTCGGAGTTTACTCTGGTGGGATCCTGAGTTGGTAGAAGCTTTGAGGTAGAACATCTTTTGGGAGGACACATGCCAAAAAGCTTCAAAATTCTGAAACTGGTTGTTGTTTTTTTTTTTTTCAAATTACAGAAAGAAATAAGAAAACAGATCAACACGGGCTCTTTAAACACAGAAAACTCAAAATCTGATAGACAGGAGACTACTAAAGAGAACTGAAAACAAACCTCTCCCCTACCATTCATTTCCTTGCAAAGTAGGACTTTTCTGTTTTACTAAATACTTTTCAGAGGCATTCTGAATGGAGCAAACTCTACACAACTTTCTCTAAGTCTCCAGAAGTCTCATCCCTTCTGCCCATCTTCTGTCAGGTTTGGCACTGGGACTGCTCAACTTGGTCATTGAACAGCATGCAATCATTATTAACCACCAAGTGAAAGTGGAAAATGGGTTAGAGTCTTTTATTCATTAATCACATCAAATTTACTTTTATTATTTTCCTGTTTGTATTTAATATGGACCTGGAATCTCGACTGGGATTTTCAATCTGCATTTTCATTAAAGTATCAGTAACAAGTCTGCAAAGCAATCCTGATGCAGTTAGAAGCAAAAAAATACATGTGTCAAGTGTGGTTCCGGATGCATGACAGATTTTATAGACTGTGGAAAAATAATCAGCAAAATAATATTTTAGATTCTCTAATTTTCAATATGCCTATGATTTTCCTGTTTCTGGCATTTTGATTATTAAATCTGCCATTATTATAATTTTGCCTTTGTATTATCTTCCACATCACTGAACAAGACACCATTGCCATCTTTGCGGCCATTGATTTTGATTTCATATGCTAGAAAAAACATGGGTTTTCCCAGTTCATCTTGACTGAAAAGGAAAAAGTGTAAAATACTTTTAACATTAGAAAAGAAAAAGGAGAAAATCAATAAAAGTGAAAGAGAAGTGAAAATAAAAGAACAAAATAATATTTTCAAATGATAGACAGAGTTAAAGAGAGAAATGGAAACAGCATTATAAAAAGTAGGAACAGAAAATTTTCAGAAGTTAACATCCCAAATTCTTCTCCTTCCATTATTTATCATTAATACGCTATTCCTTCTGATTTCACTGCCCAACCAAATAGGAGCTCTGTGGTCTGGAAAGAAGTAATTTTCGAGGGAAGTATCACAAAATCATCCATACTTAGTAAAAAGTAAAAAAAAAAAAGAAGTATAATAATGATGTAAGTTAGTGACAGAATCCCTGGTATTCAACTACTTCTCCAGTTGATTAAACAATGCATTGATTGGGCCTTCCGGCTGCATGTTGCTTCATTTAAAATCCTAAAAGCTAACCCATTCTTGTGCCTAGTTCAAAGCTGAAATCTCTTCTCCCTCCAGTTACTGTGTATAGAAGTTCTGCTTGGATATTTTAAGGGTCTCCTGAACAATTTTCAAGTTGTCAGCTAGATATTAAATTTTGTGGGAAATCATACTGTATCTGAAGATACAAAAATCAGTAAAGGTTTCTAGATCTACAAGACAGTCTCTAAAAGACTAATTCACAAAATAAAGTTCAGTCTGTAAAATTATATCTAGAAATATGAAATTAAAGGCAAGGATTTTTCAGCTTCTCACACCCAGCCAGCAGGAAGGCTGGAGGGGCACAAGAAGTTGAGGGGGACACAGCCAGGGTAGCTGACCCAAACTGGCCAAAGAGATATTCCATACCATGGGATGTCATGTCCAGTATATGAACTGGGGGGAGCTGGGCAGGGAGGGATCCCTGCTAGGGAACTAACTGTGTATTGTTTGGCGAGTGGTGATGCATTGTGCATCACTTGTTTTGTATATTCCAATCCTTCTATTATTATTATATTTTTATTATTATTATTATTATCACTATTAGTTTCTTCTTTTCTGTTCTGTTAAACTGTTCTTAACTCAACCCACAGTTTTACCTGTTGCCTTCCGATTCTCTCCCCAGTCCCACTGGGTGGGGGGGAGCGAGCAAGCAGCTGCATGGTGCTTACCTGCTGGCTGGGGTTAAACAACAACAATGGCCCAAAACACTGACCTACCCTTGTTACAAGTCATACCAAAGATGGGTATTTAAAAAAAAACAAAAATCTTCACTTCCAAAAAAGGTTGCTAAGTGAAAAAGATATACTAGTATCCTGTCTCATTTATAAAAGAAAAAGGTGGAACAGCCTCACAAAAAGAAAAGAAATGTCTAATTGACACCGAATATCTGATTACCATATTAAGAGACAATAGACCACATCCTTATATGGTTTACCTTAAGGAGGATACAACAAATATTCTTTGTTAAATCATGGGGGTTTTGTGATTAAATCATGTCCATTGTAAGATATTCTGTCAAGTCCCACTTTTATTAAGAGGCTTTTTAGAGGACTTTTGCAATTTCTGTCATCTCCTTCTTAGGAATCAAATGTATTGACACTAGTAAATCAAGAAAATCTTACCCTGACAGAGCTCTCTTTTGGCAGTGGCAGAAGAGGGGTCCAACTCTTCTGCCTCTCAGCTTCTTCCCACCAACACTTCACAGAATCCACCTCTTCTGTGATGAAGGAATATTACAATTTTTCTTCTCTTGGCCCCATCAAGAGCAGAGACAGCAAGAGACCAGTCTTAAAGAACTACCATCCAATGACTTCTACTGATGAAATTAATAATGGATTTTAAAACTCCTGTTAATTGATTGTTTTTGCTTATAACCAAGGAACAACTTAATTTCAATTTTACTGATTGCTGATCGTGCTTCTCTTGAGTCATTACAGCGCATGTTATTTGATGTGAAGTACAAACACACTGGCCATTCCAAAATAACATTTTGCAAAGTGCAAGATGCTAACTCAGAGATGATTTGACAAATGCATTTAGAAAGACCATAAATGTTATAGCAGTAATTAAAAAAAATCATTAAAAAGATGAAGCACCATCTTCATTACTGTGTTTGTTTGGTGGTGTCCTAAAAACTAAAATCAAGTGGTAAACCCACAGGATCTGCTCAACATTCACCCTGCCACAAGTGTAGCCGCAGGTGATACTGGACTGGGATTGATGGTTCTGTGCTCCCAGCTTCCCCTGCCACTAAGAGGGTGACAAAAGACAGCAGAATGAGGGAAGGCATCACACTAGGAAGAAACTAAGCATGAAAAAGTGTCATACTGAACATGCCATTCAGAGAGGCTAAGTTTAGACTACTTGATGGGGTGATGCTTGATCTCTCAGTCACCCACATCACAGCCTGTGTTAGGAAGTGCTGCAGCTCCTCTCTAGCCCACATGCCCACAGCTTTCCTCTGTGTAAAAACAGAGGAGGAAAAAAAGGGAGTGATGCTTGTCACCAGCTCTCAGTATAAGACAGAGCTGGGACACGCTGGGTGCTGGGGAATGTACCACCATATTGTATATAGCTATAGCCAAACAGCAGTCTGACTGAGATGCGTCTCATATAATCTAGAGACCATATGAGGAATCTTTTAAGTTTCATCTTGCTACCTGACAGACTCTTTTATCTGACCTGTTTAATGAGATTTCCTTATCCCTATCAATCATAAATTAGGTTCAGGAGAAAACTGCAATCAAAGAGTTTGATAAAAGACCCTCCTGCGGTATGAGATACAATATGGAAAGGTTCACAACCTATGTCCTGTAAGAACAGAACAGAACAAAACCAGAACAGAACAGGTAGGTTGATGTGCTACAAATCCCTTTCAGGGAAAGCATGGAACTGCAAGTTTGATAATGGCAAACTATTCTTGTGCTTCCCAGCTAAGATGTGCTTCCTAATTATGATATAATTTAGGGCTTTTTGACTTAGATCTTGCATGATAAGCATATTAAATTTCCATGATGGGCTACAATTTATCACAATCTTTAAAAATGAGATATTGAAACTGTGGTTGGTCATTAATCATGGTCAGTAGTATAACAAATGAATGGACTGTAGTGCATCTTGGGAATCTATGAAAAATAATTAATTTCAATTGCCCAAAGAATAGAACAGATGAATACTTATATACAAAACCAAAACATAAACAGATAAACACCATAAACCCTATCAAATATAATTTTGAAATATTTTCCTTGCTGTCAGTATTCCCTTGCCTCTACCCAGAACATTTAGATATGTTATTAAAAACGCTCCCAATAGAAGAATACTAACTAAGGTAGCTAGCATTTTGCATGTAGGCATTTTAACTTGAATTGATTGTGTAAATTTTACTGATAGCTCATTTTCTTTTCTGTAAAATTGGAATAAAAGTATGTGGTGTGTTCTGCAGTTTAATTAATACTTATCAAAGTACTTTAAGAGCTTCTGCTGAAAGACTGCAGTAGGTTGGGCATGAAGACACTGAGCTTCTAGGCTGGCAGAATAGCTAAATGCAGATGTTACAACTTCCGTAACATTTAGCTACACTATAAAATGAGTGAAAAAAAGTTCCCATAACACTGGGGAAACTCACTAGATTAAGAATATTGGGAAGGTTTCCTTGAAAAATTCCCAACCTCCTCATCCTCCGCTGAGATGAGGAGAGAATTTGGATATCCAAAGACTTACCTGGGGAAAGTGGTAATGGAGACAGGATTTAGTCCCTTTTGGCTAAAAAGCCTCATCTTACAAATGAGACCAAAATCCAGTAAAAATACCTTTATATCTTCCAAGGCATCCAGGCTGTGTCTGCAATAAAAAGAGAATCCACTGCAGTTGATGGCTAAACAGTCCACAGTCCACATTTTCTGTGTCCATTAAGCAGATGTTATTGCACAGAGGCCTGGATGGCATGCAAGGTCTGACTGACAACCTATTGATTATTGCAGTGGGCTGACTATCACAGGAAGAAACTTCCAGAATGCAGACTTTTGTTTAAAAGTCTTACTTGATTGTTTGTTTTAAAGCTCACTATATTGGGAAGTGGAGGCTCATGTAAGAGGGTTCTCATTTCACACTGAAAATGAGGAAAGTAGTAAAGGTTCTAAAGTTCAGGTCTTCCTTCTCAAATTTTGGTAATTATTGATCCATTTACAGAAAAATATGCTACTCCAATTTTAAAATATATATTAATCGCTGCTGCCTTTTACCCATATTTTCACAGGTAGAGCTCATTCTTAGATGATTTTTACCATTAAATTACAATATTTATAAAATTGAATCCTTAGGTAACATGAAAAAATCTGAGTAGAAATGGTTACTGAAGGGATAGGCCCTTCTTATGATTTTCCCCTCCATATTCATGTAACTTAGGTGCATACTGAACAAATTCCTATTTGTTTTTTTCTTAAAGATAACCTGTGGAAAACAGGGAAAAGAGAAGGGGCAGGGAAACATGTTGCCATATGCTGAAAAGAAACAGGTATCACAGAATTTGCCACTTAAACTGCAATCTTATGCATATGAGAAAAAATAATTGACTTGTTAACCTAATGCTATTTCACTGCGCAGTTTGGGATTTTGATGTGTTTGCACAAGGCCAAATCAGAATTATCAAAAACATATAGCTCTTATTTGTCTACAGCACAGAACCACAGTGTACTAAGGCTCAACATTTCATAATCATTTCAAAATCTGCAAAAAGTAGCGGGATGCAGGTATGCAATGCTGGGAAACTTGATCTAAATATAGAATTCTCCACTTTGCTGGTTTTAACAAAAAATACTCTCAAAACATTAAAACCGCTCACCCTTTGAAAACTATCATTATCTTTCAAACAATTACTGAAACTTGTTCAAAAGGCAACGTTAAATGGTGACAGCTATTGTTTTGGACCAAAAATAAAGTTGTTTCTCACATCAAGGTTTTGTAGTATATTTTTTGATACACAAAAATTCTCATTGATAACTGAAAGTAAGCATAGTTGGTACTCTCAAAACACAAGCTATTTGGGGTACTTTTAAAAAAAACACAACATTTTATGAATGGTTGTGGACTGCGCTCTTTTGACCAACTTAAGTGAATGCAGCTACGCTGGGAAGTTGAAGGCTTGGTTTAAAAAAAAATAACATAATGCCTGAAAGTACCAGTTCATACAAAAGGGAGTTCGTTCCATTGTCTGTCCCTTAAGAAGAAAAATTGCTCCAGACTTCTGTCCAGGAGACATAGCGCTGTAGCATATTTTTGTAGCTATTATATAAACATGAATAAAAGGCTGTTTACTAAATGGTGATGAGATGCCTTTTTAAAGCACATGAAGATGTTTGTCTTTTTGAGTTGTACCCAATGCAAAATGATGTCAGGTAGAAGTAAGCAGAAGTGAGCATCAGACGCTTGTCAGACATGAATACGTGGTGCTCGGCAGCAACAGCTGTGCCCTGATGAAAAAGTTGATGAAAAAACGGGCAGCATTTGCAAAGAGAAGAAAAAATTATCACCCCTGCAAGAATTGTTGGGGACCAGATGTTAAAATCCAGTACAGCCTGTTTATTTCAGAAGAGGGTGTTGTAAAAAATGTTAATAGGTGGTTTTATGTGGTTTAGGTTGTTCTATTTGACTGTTTTATGGACTGGTGTTATTGGCATTAAATCGTTGACACTGTAACTAGAGTCAGCCTGTTACAGATCAATACAAAAGTAGAAGCTATCGATACCGGGTAAAACTATTAAAGAAAGTAGGAGGGTACTATGACTTTCACTTACGTATAGCAGGTTGTAAATATAGCTGTAACACAGAAGAAAATAAAGAGAAAAACTGTAATCAGGAATCAATATGAAATAATCCTCCTACATATTGGCAGGAATGACACTTCAGAAAAGCGTAGCAGGAGCTAACAGAGAAAAACATCCTGGAAGAACTCAGCAGCACCCTAACCTGCACACATAACACTTTGATCAAGGGAAAACATGCAAGTTCAATTTTGTACTGCACAGCCATACCTGAAGTAATCCCAATTAAACAGTGACTTAAACTTGCATAACTGCAAAAACAACTCAAGGCAAGATTCAGGCCTCTCAAGTTCTCGCTGGACTGGAGAGCAAGACGAGCCACTTGGCACCCAGGGAAGACTCTTCTGTTATAATTTCCCTTCAGAGGAAAAATGCTTTGGGACACAATTGACTGGGCTGGCGGCAGGTAATGGGATTCTTTAGGAAAACAAGGAAGCGCTAAATCACAACCCAGGCAAGAGATTGTAGATACACAAGATCCATGTTCGGAACAGGTGGGGCTGGCAGCCTTTGCTGCAGAGGTCAGAGGGGATGGAGCGCTCCAGCCCAGGCAGCCTGTCCTGCTGGGATACTGCCTTTCCAAAGTCACGGAGCCTGGGCAGGCAGCCCCTGGGGGTCCCCTCCTCTGGGCCAGCAATGCTGTGATTAGTAACATAAGCTTTTCAACACTTCACTGCCTTTTCAGTCCTTTATCCATAGACTACACACAGAAGTACTGCTATGAAAACAGTAGGAACACTTGTGTTTGAAATGCCAGAACCTTTGACTGCTAGGAGTAAACAGAAATCTGAACTAACTCTGTGTTAAAACGGAAAGCAAAACATAGCGAGCCTTACTGCACCATCTATTCAAAACATCAGAGACAGCAAATAGTGGATGAACATATTTTTAGATGTTTTTATTTCCATAAGGTCAAAGAAATTCACAAATAAAGGGGTCCAACAATACTTTTGCTTTGGGATTGATATGTGAATTTTACAAACAGAGGTGTGTGGAGAGATAGGGTCAAAAGCTACTGTCTTTTACAGCAGGGTAAGCCATATCCTTGCACTGGATGTATGGACAATATCATAAAAGAGAGAGCAGAGCCCTGCCCAGCTCTGAGTGGCTTACCCTCTGCCACATAGCACGCAGTGGGGCTTTATGGATTACAGTTGGTTCCAGGGAGTTGATGTAAGCGCTGGATCAAATGATATGCAAGCAGACAGTAGAGCACTAAAGGTACGGCAGTGTGTCCTGACAGAAATCCCTTGGTGGAAATTTAAGGAAGCATGCAACACTATATTTTATCTTCTGCTTGGACCTCAGAAAAACACGATTTTGGGACTGCCAAATCAGTGTTTTACCTCTTCTGCTCCTGGTTGTTTTTTTCCTTTTAACCTTGTGCTGATACTTTCAAAAGATATTCAAAGCAGATGATTTGACGTATGCTCCTGACTGAGCATAATCTAACAAATTTACCTTAACACAATATAATATAGTTTACTGAAACCACAAGCAGATACAGACATCTGCCATACGCAGGATGCTTTTCCTGTAAAATTTTGCCAATGCTATACCTGAAATATTCATTTTCAGTAATATTTACCTATCCCCCTTCATGTTTTGAAAGCGTCAAAATGCTAGCAGCTGTTAAATATTATTTAAAATGATTTTTCATTAGGCTTTTGACAGCCTTCATTCCAAAGAGAAAATTAGGTTGTAGTGATTAAGATGGCAAATGAAGAGGTATTTGGTACTGAAAATAGTTTTTCTTTTTCAGTCAGGTCATACAGCTAGCAACTCTGCATTCGGAACAGCGCATATGCACATGTATGGGCACATACCTGACATGCCTGTCAATATGTTCAGCATATTGACCAGAAGTGTCCCCACCATTCTGTAATAATGAAAGCATCCAAGGACAAAGCTGTTTTCAATGGTCCAAATTCCCTTAACGTGTTAAGCACAACTCTAGTGGGTACTGTCTTGTTACTGGTTTTATCCCCACTGAGCTCTAGAGCAGGTCCAGGGTGTGTGGCCCCGGTGTGGAAATGGTCAATGTGCTACAAGATATGGTGGTCGTGCAGTTGATGACTAATGCAATTGGTAAGAAATAACATGCCATCTCCAGTGACTCTAGGCATCAGACACCACAACACAACTCAAGGCAGTCCTGGTTGCTGTGCTAGGAAACAGCTGCGTGGTAATATCATCATGCCACTATTAGCCGTGTCCTTGAACTCACAGATTCATTTGATAAGAGACCTTTCCTTTCACTAGCTGAATTTTGTTATTAACACTGTGAGAATAAAAAGTTGGTGAATGAACAGCAACAACAGAAAAAATCCCAGCTGAACTGAATTATTATTTATAAGACATTCTGAGCTATTGATCTGCCTGACTTATAAGTAATTCATGCACTTTAGTGCTGAACAAAAGGTACAATTTTAAGAAAATGTGCTGTAGGGCATAACTTGTAGAATAATTAAAAACTTAAAATTACTTCTTTTGACTTAACACCTTCACTTTCACTTCAAAATAATGTTACATGACTGAATAGTATAATGACAAGAGGTTTATGGAGAAAATTAGAAACAGTTTTTTTGGATTATGCCTGTGAGAATTTCTCTTGTATAATCTGATCGATACTTTGCTTCTCCCTTTAACTTTCATATACTGTGGATCATTTAAAATAAGTAGACATAAAAGGAAGAAAGAAAAGACCAGTCCATTTAAATATTCAAACACTGCTATGCTTAGAAAATGTAGATTCAGTTATTACTCTCATAAAATATAAGCTTTTTCTTAAAAAAAAAGCCATCCAACTTCTTGTGTTGGATTTAAATGCATTTGTAATGCCATAAATATGTGGAGGAGGGGGGGAGTGGTGAAAGAGGAAGATTGATAGGAAATGACCTTAATAAGCTTTACAGATTGTTTAATCTAAGGAAAAAAAAAGTTAAAAGCTAAAGATCCATGAGAAATATGCCTAATTTGTGGTTTAACCATACGTTTGACATTTAACTTGGTTTTTACCCATTCCTTAATCCTTCTGGCCTTCGAGCCAAAATAGCTTTTAATTAAAAAGCTATAAACGTGCCCCTCTGGCCATCTCTTAAATCTGCAGTCCTTTTAGATTTCCCCTTAAAAGCCTAATCCCCTTAGTTCCTTTGAGAAAAACCCTGGCTTGGCGAGGCAGTGGTGCAGGGTCCGGCCCAGCAGAGCCGGGCAGCCGGCTGGACCCTGCGCTGGGTGGGCAGGAGCCCCTCTGCTCCTCACCTCTCCCCAGCTGCCTGGAGAAGGGCCCATGGCTCAGGAACAGCACAAAGGGGTAGGGAGAGGGCCTGCCCTTGGCTGACTAGTCATCGGCCCTAATGGCACTGCTGTCCACTCGGCACACGGAAGGGTGCTCCACCAAAAGCAATGGCAGACCCCTCCTGGTATAGTGGGATCCGGGTTCTCACCGGTGATGTTTCCAGAATCCTGAACAGAGCGAGACTGCTGCTTTTTGTGCAGCTCAAACCTTTCCGCCACTCAGCCTGGACCCTGGTGTGATGATTAAACATCGGTATGCAGCTCAGGCAGGGGAATAGACTAGGTTGCAAAATTTCTGGTGTATCAGACACTGAATTCCTTCTCTCCAGAGTCATCTTTTTAGTAATAATTATACAAGCCAGATCCTTCACACAGACCAACAGATAAATCTTGAATAGCTGAGTCTTTAGATTTTTAATTTCCATCACAAACTTTTAGTATCAATAGGAAATAAAACCAGCCATGTTAACTGCAAACTGTACTTCAAAAGAACTGAGATAAAAAGTAGTATCTATGACTTATGCAAGGGAAAACTGGATTTTCCTGAAAAGATTTTTTTTTTCTTCTATCTGTGAAGAAAACACATCGTACTTAACGGAAGGGAAAAAAAAGAGGTTTATGTGCTGTGCCAAATTATTGTTCTGTTGCAAAATTAAAAATCAAGATTGGAAGCCAACCATATTTCTCAAACATGACATGTTCTCTACACCATATGCTCTGAAGAGAGATTCATTTAATTGTTTGGAACAAGTCCATATAGTTGTCAAATTCCAGGACTCCACCCAAAGTTATGTAGTAGGTTTCTTCAAGGTGCATGGCATCACATTATGCTGTTTTCCAGATTTGAATTACATTCCTCAACATAAAAGTCATTGACAGCATGTCAGTCTGATAATAAATACCTAACCTCAGAAGGTAATGAGGGCCAGATCAGTGATTCAGTGGTAAAAATGACAACACAGAATAAGGTCCTTAAATCATCCGTATTAAATATAGAGAAATAGATACCTACGAGAGGTATTCACAATAGCCAGCCTGCTGGGACACCACAAGCAGCCAGACTAAGGGAAATTGTGATTCAAAAGGCAATAACTAAATTGCATGTTACAGAATCCAAATCATCCCCTTGGGAAGCAGTTATCCACATCCAAGCAGGTTGCCTGATATCCAAAACTGGACAACCAAAGTCTGAACAAAGCACCAGCCAAACTTAGCAAAAATTTCTTTGTGCTGTAAGAAGCATCCTAGCCTCATCATCTTGCTCCCAAAATCACGTATGTTTGGGACAGACCAGCACAAACCTAAACACTGGCCAAAGCAGCCTGGAGGGGGTTGAGCTTTTAAATATGGACAGACTGAGCCTAGTTAACAGGACAAAATATAAGATGATGGCACCTGTGGAAATGCGATTCACCTTTTACATGGCAAACTAGGGGTTACTGTCATGTTCATGGGTGCTACTTACAGAGGGAAAGGGGCTGCGAGACAAGGAGAGAACTAGCAGGGAGAAAGCAAACTGAACAGATCTGATGGAAGCACCTGAAATGTTTACTTGTGTGTGTTTTTTCATTATATTTAAAAGCCATTTCCACTGAAAAGGAGGGAAAGTGGAGAAGAATCTCAGTTACAGCAGTGTATTGTATGTCTGGGCCAACTACACTTCAGTGCCTGTTTCCAGCCCTGACATAGAAGAGTTATTTTTTTTAGGAACACAATTCATTGTTCATGAGTCTACTGTACACTGTGAAGTGAAAAACCTGTTTCAGAATTACCTCTGAAGTACAAGAACAACTGCAGAATCTAACCTATAAAAGAAGAGTCAACCATTACTGTATGTAACAGCTGAAATAACAGAAATCACTAGCAAATATTTAGCTAGAGATAGTAGCGGACTAAGAAACAGAGGTGGCAAGAGAACAAGAGGAAAAGCACCTCAGGTCACAAAATCAAAGGCCTCTTAAGTTGGGCTCTGTTAGTCATCAGGATAGGTTACAAAACCCTTGAGTCTTGCTATGACTGAGCCTTACTATGCAAGAGAAGCACCAGCTGTCCTAGCATTTGCCTCAGTGAAGACAAAGACTGTATAGTAGTTATACTTCAGGAATTAAGTATTTATGTCACTCTTTTGTGTATCGTTTACCATGGTTTTCTTTTCCCCTGTAATAAATTGTTACTAACCAAATGCACTTTTGCTTGCTGCATCTACATTAGTAAGTAGCATGGCAGAACCGGAGGGTGGAGTAGTTGATGCCAAGGACACCACGTCTATGTGATACCCATCTGCTTCAGGGATTTTTTTTGGACAAGCTATAGCCGTGTTCTGTGGGGTCAGGATTCATTAAAGCATTGGGGCACGCAGGGGGATGCCAGGAGCACAGCTTTGATTTTACTTCCACTCAAAAAGAAACCAGCTTGAATGTTCTGAGGTTGTTCTTCAAAGCAAACCACAATGCAGTAAGTGGAGGGGAGATTCACTTCCAAACTTCATGCCTGTTTTGAGGTAAAATGCTAATATCGGCTCATCCTGAGCACTACAAAGCCTATAAATGTTATTCTTTCCAGTGTTTCTGGGTGAGGAGATCCCACCACAGTTTTACTATCATGCCTTTTAAATTTGAAACCATTGTTCTTGCCACCCATCAAGACCTAGCAGAAGAGTAACACTTATCAAAATAATCTTTCACACAATGCTAGCAGAAAATATTTGTGAGGGACTAAAGGAGAGCTGTGTTTATTTTGGCCAGGCTGCTTGCTGAATAATGAACAGCATCTGGCTGAAACAAGAACCTTCTCAGCCTCTTTCAAGGGGTGACCACCATTTTCTTGGCTTTCCAAAATAAAGTAGAAATAATTATAAATTACAAGACAAATAAAACCTTTTCTTATTAAGCAGCAAGTATTTTTACAGAAAGAGGGATGAAAGTGGGCTTAAGCTCTCCTCTGCCCAAAAGCACCTGAAGCCCACTTCTAGCCTGTTCTTCCCCTTGGGGATACTCAAGTGCCCCAGCTCCTAAGCCCTTCCTTACCTGCCCAGCACTAGACGCTGCCTTTCTCAGGTACCGATTGACCCCAATTCACCAGGAAGGGCACAAAACAGCCACTGGGTGCAGCGGGTCACTCTCAGCTGCAGTCAAGTCCTCTCGGGCAGGGGAGGGCCAGGCTGCTGCTCCATGGGAAGCAACCCATGCCAGTCAAACCCATGCTGCAATGGTTGACCTCGGCGCTGACAGCTGTGCACTGTAGGCATAGATGATTCTAGCTCTCTCTTTAATTGCTATTAAGAAAATCTGACCAGAGCTGGCCTGGTTTCTGCAATTCCTTTAGGGATTCTCTGGATAGTATGGATGTATAACCACTAATACCTGCAACCAAATGCGCAGTCATCATCCTTTTGTCTCGTTACCTTAGATAACAACATTATTTAGATACAAGGATACAGTTTAAATAAAATAATAGTATTTTAAAAGCCTAGTATCAATCCCTAGCACTCATGCTCCCTTTATCAAAGAATATTACGTATTAAGTTTTGTTCTGAGTTAGGCTGAAGTGAGATATATTGATTTCAGTTTTAGATTTCTCTTTACATATTCATGGACATTGTTGTTATTTTGAAATTTAACAGTGTATGGACTATGTTAATTTATGTTAGGCTTAATTTGATAGCACTAGGTGCTAATGAAAAAATTCTCAAAAGAAACCCATGAGTCTTTCTAAAAATGAGTTTCTGCACATCAACAGACTGATACTTACTGATATATTTTCTGAAAGAAAAGCACAGGATTTAACTGTGTACCTTCCATAATTTCTGCATGATTCTGCTTCTTTGATCAAACCTCTATTTGTGCTGTGAATAGTTTTACAGATAAACACCTCAGAGGATACTTTTTCTATGCCTAAATGGAAATGACCTTCTCTGAATTACAGACCAATACCTTTCCTTTTTTCTTTTCTCATTGTATGGAAGCTCTTAAAAGCATTATAAATCGTTAAAAGCTAATGGCTCCCATCTAGCTTTTTACTTTCAACACAGCTCTAAAAAAAGGAAGTTAAATTATATTTTCTACTTACGATTGTCAGTTGAACTGCATTCATCTCTCTTATGTACTTCTTCCAATAATTGCAACATCCAGCTTTCACTACATTCAATATTTCTAGACATAATACATATATATTTATATTTATCTTAAAAGGCTATGATTTGGAATGCTCCTGGCATTACCATAAGTAATTTCTTCACTGTAAAATATCATACTTGTACCTAGTATATATCAAACTAAAACCTACATGGATCCTCAAAAGGAAAGTTTTATTTGAAGCAACTGTTGGTCATTGCATTACAGCTGAGTAAGAGGCTCTTTGTAACTATAGAAAAAGGGAATGGTGAGGACTAAGATAAGGTAGAGGGACAGATACATGATGTTAGAGAAACTTTGCATTAAACACCACCAAAAAGTTGTTTCTTTACTATCATAGCAGACTCTCCCATGGTTCTTAACTTCTTGCTAATACACTAAATAAAGCCACAGATTAATGTTGAGATAAATTACATGTTTTTTAAGAAGGGACTACATTCTGCTGTATGTCTGCACAAGACCTTTATCAGAAGGCTTCTCACAGCTAGCTTGTTATAGAGCTGGTGGTACTGCTGAGTACACAAGCATATAAATTACTAGAGTATATATATTTCCTGTAAATACACAGGAAACCTAGAAATAAAAGTGCTGATTAATCACACTGGTCATTTATATTTGTATTCACATTGATACATATTCAATAGCATAATCAGCCCTAACACATTACTTTTCTCTATATCACATCACTCTCTATTATGTTACAGCAATATAGGATTCTGTTCTCTGTCCAAACCAGCATGTTTTTTACAGACATTTTTCTGGAAAAATTCTACATCTATATACACTGAATTCCTGTGACATCACAGATAATGAGTATAACCAAAGATGTCATTCAGCCCATCATGCTAATTCGCTTACAATGACAACACCGAGACAGAAGAAGCAGCTGGAAGACAGATGTGCATCTTCAGCTGTCCATCTACACAAACATATTTCTCTTTGGCATCACAAGTACTTTGACCACTTGTATGGATTTGTTTAGACTCAAACCTGAAGACAGACAATATCCATTTTTGGCAGATTTAGTATCGCACCTCAGAGAGAAGACAGTTACTGTAAATCACTGGCTAGGGGACCAACGTTATAATCTTGCTCTGACTTAGATAAAATCATCTGTGTCTATATCTGAACGATCTGAATGAACTTGTCAGTGCGTTATCTGGGGATAAGAGATGTAAATTGCCATGACCTCCATAAACTGCAGCGGTTTTGGATGTTGCAGAATCTGAACTATTTCCCTCTTCTCTCACCATCTCAGAAATGCTCTAATTGAAACATTATTCTTAGGACAAAATACATTAAAAATCTAAACCACATTTATCACATAACATTGTATGTTGTATATACTGATTCTAAAGGAACTGAAATAGCACAGAGGTTTTAACGTGTAGCTCTCTTTGTAGGGTTCTCTGCTAGGAGGTTCTCGTGCACAATAAAACCTTCAAATTTAAGCTGTTTGGGCTGGGAAATACAGCATCTAATGCATAAACAGTGTCTGGTGCTCTGTGAATACTACCAAAACCTCATAAAAATATATAATAAATAGAAGTGCCCACACTGTGCAAGAAGAATTGCAGTTCTCTTTGGCTAAGGCTGTTCACAAGAAGTATGCTTACAGATGTGTACCATGGCAGACCGGGGCCTCTTAATTTCTTTTTATGTTCCAAACCTCAGGAAACATATATGCTGCTTTTGTGGTAGTTTGGACAATTGAAATGATTCAAGGATTAGAGGATATGACAGAGGAAGAGCAAGCAGGGGAACTTAATTTACACAGCTTAGAGAAAAAGAGATTAACGGGATATAAACCTGTATAAATATCTTCAAGGATTCAAGGAAATAATATTGAGGCAGGAAAAGGATTTTATATATTACCAAAGAAAGGTTAATAAATTTACTCTCCTAAAACTACAAATAGAAAGTTTTGGTTAGAGAGCAGGAAAAAATGTCTAAAGAGATTAATAAATGGAATATTCAAGCAGAGAAAACAAGTGAGGTGGCTGTACCACAACCATAAGAAAATAGAACAATGTAAAGACTGCTTGAAACTGTGTAACAAAAAGAGCCTGCACAGAGCAGGGAATTGATACTATTGCCCAATTTTATTCTATTAAGATGCAGAGGAGGAGGGTCTTCCAAACTTAAGAAAGTTTTTCTGGCTCACTGTGGGATTGTTTATCTTTACATGAGATATGGAGAAGCCTAGAAGTGCCAACTGTTACAGTTTCTGATCATGTATTGCAATATCTAGAGTTTCTTCTTAAAGTTTATGTACGTGAAGATACTGTCTAAGCACTTTGGGAGGACTTGCAGAACTGAAATAAAACTAGAAACACAAAAAGCAAAAAAAACCATTTATTACTCAAATTCTGCCTATGCTATGACTCTTGAACACATTAGATTAGCAGCAGTAGAAAAGCAAATGAATGATCCTAAATACAATTCTTATCTGTGTAAATCCATGAAAACAGTAAGCATTAATGAAAATAATAGTATTCTTAACAAACAAAAGGACTTCAGTCAGCCACAAAGGAAATAAGATGGCTGTCTAGGCTTTTTTTTTATCCCCTAGTCCATCATCTCCCTATTAACTTTCAAAAATATGTGATAATTCCACCTACATTTCATGAAGTTCTTCAGTAGGAACTAAATTTCAATAAGTTTAGTGGTAATTGGCAGCCAAGTAGAGAAGAAAGACTCAAACAAGTGCCCTCACTGCGCAAAAAGCAGAAAAATAAGTGCACCATTATCTGCTCTGCTCAGCACACCAGGTAGTTGATCAAGAGGGATGCAGCAGCTGGTTATCCCCAGGCAGCTCGGAGCTGTGCTCAGGGGGAGCTGCCAGGTGGTGGTCCAGGGATGCGAGAGGCACCTGTGGGAACTGGCTAATGTGGAGATGGTGAAGACGGTATTTTGTGGAAGATATTCTGGAGGAACATACTAGGAAGCTGGATGCATTGCAGCTGAGGATGGAGAAGACTTGAAACATGTAGGGAACAAGACTTGGAAAATTTTGCTTGCCACAGAATGAATCTTTTTTTGGTACAAACTGGGTCATACGTAAAATAACAGTTATTGTCATTTGTTTCTGTTATGTACTGAGCCTTTATGTAAACCCTCTGGAGCCTATATTCTTTAATCTAAAACCTTCTAACCCACCTTAAAAAATTAAGGGCCTGCATTATATTGATCTTTCTGTTTAATTCGATGTTTTGAATAATACATCACAGATGTGGCAATGCTTTTATGATATGTTGGTGTCATACATCATAACTAGCACCGCAGCTCTAGTGATGTATTATCCACACAGTGGCACTAACCAGAAAGATAAATGCTGGTATATGGACAGCTATGTACATCTCTTGAGAAATAGGGATAAAGACAGATTAATTTATACACACGCTAAAATCCAGAAATAAACAAAATGTCTATCTGGTACAGATTGCATACTACTTTAAGCAGGATTTATATACATCTTCACAAAAGAAGCAGCTAGAAAGTCATATATTTGTTTTCAAATCAAATATTCTGTGAATAAATCTTGATTCTCAGAGTGAAAGGACCTCTGGCAGGAGGGTACAACACTGAGCACCCTTCCCTCACTGACACAAGCTGAATCAAGGATGGATCATTCCACGCGTTTTTCAGTGCCACAGCCTTTTGTCAAGAATCAATCCCTTACCCTTAAGTGTTTTCAGGATCATAATATCCACAGTATCCACAGAAGCCCCTTTGTACCAGCTTTCTTACATGTTGTACTGGTGCTATAGAGAATTTCTGTACAATATGGTACACGGTTCTGCCTTTGATTTTCTGTTTCTCCCACAGGGAGAGTAGAGCCGCATCATTCTCTCATCCACATCACAAAAACCAAAGGCCATTATTTGCCTGTAAACATCCTATTTTGTTTCAGCTGCCTGCCGCCTTTGCTGAGCTCCTGGACAGTCCTGTGCAGAAGGGTGTTTTGCAAAAGGGTTTCTCACTTGGGAACATTTACAGACCATTTTGATTGTCTGGGAAATAATTTGTGTTCCCAGCTATTGAGATAGCCATGAATTCAGGAGGTGCTGCTATGCAGAACAGCCATGACTCACACTGGGATAACGCAGAAGACCCCTACGCCCTGCTGCCCACCCCACCAGTGCCTGCTGTGGAGCCCCCAGTGCAAAACCATCTCCCAAGAGATGCTTCAAACTAGTTCTGTCATTTTATCTGGTCCTTCTTTGCGTTGCAAAACAAAGACGAATGAAAGAACAGGCTCTGGGAAGGGAAAGATTCATCTTTATGACATTTGAGACTTATTTGTCAGATAAAATAACTGCAATATGTTTCTCCTTCCCACCTGTGTAAATAGAATTGAAGAACTAAGCATGTGATGCACTAGATAATATTTAATTAGCTCATAAACCACAATGGTTATTCCAGATTCTGTGGTCTATGAGTGAATCATATTAATTAGGGCAGGATGAATCACCTCAGAACTAATGGACTTGACACCATGCCCATCCTCTGAGCAAAACCAAACCCAAAGCTTTTCTGAGGCTTAAAATGCTTTGTTTGCTTTTATTAATTAATCAATCAGGACTAGACATGAAAATACCTCAAGAAAGATTTAAATTTCTCTAAATTATTCAAAGCTTATTCACTACTGTCAGTAGCAGTTATAGGACAAGAACATCAGTTCTTGTGAGATTTCTAGCCTGATTTTCTGCATTTGTGCCTGAGGATAATGTTATTCTCTTGGCTTCTAGCTTGTCACCTTACTGTGAAATCACCAAAAATACTTAGGAAATGCAAACAAGAACCAGCTATGTGGGGGAGAAAAAAAACAACCCTAAAAAAATTGCACATACACAAACATATCCTTTGGCCAACTTCTTACTACTGAAATATCACCCTGTTGGAATAAAATTAGTGGTAACAATTGATTTATCAATTGCTACTGTGCAGTACGTAATGCTAACAAGTTGGTTTGTCAAGTCTTTTAGCAACATTAAATCAGTCAGTCAGATAGTATGAGTGATAAGACGAGGCATATGATAATGGAATTTTCCAGATTTGTTACACTTCCTGGGTTTTATCTCGCTTTGTAGCACAACCCCTTCCTTCCCGCACAGTTAAAACAACACGTCCCCTTGCTACGTCGCAGTCTGGAAGAGGGTCCATAGCTGCTTTCCTGCCCGGCAATTGGGAAGTGAAGATGTGGTGGAATACTGTAGATCAATTAAACAAATGACAATGGCAGCCTTTGGTGGCCGGATGCCTCTGTTGCAGGTTTAATAGTGTATGTACTGGCAAATCTGACAGGTGCTTTGTATAAAATAATCAGCATGCACAAGTTGTAAGACCATATTCTCATGCTTAATTACAGCAACTGTAGCATCAGCACAGGTTAAACATAGTGGCTTTCAATTTCCAGTATCAATCAGAAGAAAACAATGAAATTCAGTCCAGTAGGCTTTCAATTCCCTGTTCTCATATTGTGGTTTCATCATTCTTTTTTCTGAAAAGGTTTTATTCAGCCTCTGCCTTTTATATCAAGCCCTGTGAATCATCTGAAATAAAATACAAGCCTGATAATTTGTTGTAAAGCTGAGACGGCATGTACATCATCAGTCCTGTTGCAAAATTATTTTGTAAAAATGGCTGCTGATTTTGGTTAGTTTTTTATTTGTTATTTTTTCCTTCTCTTTATGCTTTTGTATATCTGTCCCCAGCAGATCATAAAATTATTTTAATTAGGGATGTCAACTTCTGCCTGAGAAGCTGAGGGGGTAATTACATCATTTATATGCAAAATGGGTAATTTTCTCCCTGCTCTTCACCATTCTCTTCTTTCCATTTATTCCTCCATATCTCCACTCTTCAGAGTTCAGCAATTTAATTTTATTTTGGTCCATCTGGAATATCTCCGCCACTCTTCCATTCAGTCATGGCTGCAAAAGTAGGAGTTACCTTTACTCGAAATCTTCACAGCATTTTTTCTCCATGTACTCCTGACTCTATTTAATATCCTTAGGGAGTTTAAGGTCCGCCACAGACACACAGACGTGGCTTCTGACCTCTTGTACATCGGTAATGTTTTACTAAGTATTATTAAAGAAAGGAAAATTACAGAGAAACTGGATCTGAATATGAAAGTTTTTAAAAGAAAAGAATAGTGTGTGGAAAGGGAATGTCATTTAGAAAGAGCAGATCTAATAATTTTCAAAATGTCCTTAACAAACCAGACAAACAAAGCCAACAAATGGGTGAGGACTGCACAGCAACTAAAATCACTGTTGACTGGAAAAAGCAAAGAGTGAAGGGACTCAAGCTGGAACCAAGCACTCATCATGAAGAGGCAGTGCTTTACTAACCATTTATGCTGACATTTTTCTGGCACTAGATTCTTCTGAAGCTCTTAATTTCCTCTTATTTTTTTGAATTGATTCATGCAGAGGAGGTAAACTTTGAAACTTCTCACTCAAACTAAGAGAGACAATAATGTACATTAAAATAGCACATATGAAAATATGCCCTTAAAATGGAAAACATGCAGAAATGTGAAATAGCTGAATTTTGCATATTTAATAATGAGTCTAAATCTGGGGAGAATTAGTTTTTAGTAGAACACCAAAGACTCACTGGCATCTAGGACGAAATGTCTAGGCTACTTAAAGATTCACTACTAATATCTGAGTGAAAACTGACTTTACTGTAGTATCACCCAGTCCAAACTGACAGTGCTTTCATACTCCTAATCTTACAGAGAATCTTAATATGACATGAAAAGAGGTCTGAGTCATTAAGAAATCCAGACAACTTCTGGTACGAAAGGAGAAAAAAAAAACCCAAACCAAAACAACAGTTAAAAAAGAGAGTGAAAAAAAAAAAAAGAAAATTAAAACCCAGGAGCTTAATTGAACTATTTTTTTGCAAGAGTTTGCAAATGCCAGCATAATACAACATGGAAAAAAAGGGCGATCATTTTTGCAGAGGATTTTTTTTATAGAAGCAAGGGATGCAACTGTAACAGAATATGATTTAGCTATTGGTCTGGAAGCAAAAGTAGGTTTAAATGTTTAAGTTAGTTGCCAAAGTAGTGGCAGAAACAATGGAGAGCCACAAAAGTAGACAGTAAGTGGTGAAATTCAGGACTTAATATGTATATATAGCAATTGTGTTGATTCCTCAGCTACAGAAGAATTTCCTGTCTTCTCCTTCCATAGAAAGGAAGGCTCAGGAAACCAGCTCCCGAGAATATACAAAGAAGAAAACTACAGCACTATTTAGGTGAACCAAAAGGGCTAATTCCTTTTAAGGGAAGATGAAAATAAAATGTCAGCTAAACAAATAACACAGGATACTGAGGAGAAAAGTACTCTTGGGTGGAAAATATAGCCCATATGCTTGGTTTCATAATTCTACCCTTAACGATCAAGCAGAGGGTCAGAAGAGAGATGGGGGCATTGGATAACATATTTTCATGCATAAGAAATTTCTTAACAGAGTTTCTCAACTATCCCACTGTTCGTACGTCCTAGAGAATAGCCTGGATGCTAATGCAGAAGCTGGACAAGCTCCTGCCTCTGGAAGTCACAAGAGAGAGGAACAACCAGCACTGATCTTTTCAGAAAGGGGGGGGGAAGAAAAAAAATTGCATCTTTTTACTTATGTGCCAATCTCAGGCATCATGGAGAGACAGAAGATGGCAGATAGTTTTGTTTAATGCTTCTTTTGTACCAGAGGGGCCCTAATTACATTACCATACATTCAAAACCACTGTAAATAATTTTTCCTCATACTACAACTCGGGTTATTCCTGATATCTATGTTTTTCTGCTACAGACATTTTAGCAGCATACCACAGTGCTGTTCAAGTGCTGGATTTAGAACCAGATATAAACTGTGCTTTTGAGTGAATTTTACTTTGACCTTTCGTATGGAAAAATTTATATCATACAGTTTTTCGATTCTCTTGAAGAAATCATTATAATAAGCAAGAGGTGAAGGAGATGTAATCAGTTCTCTTTCGAGCACATAGTACAATTACCAGACCAGTAAAAAAAAAAAAAGAAAAAGAATGTAAATCTACATATAAGGCATTTTGAGAAACAATAGAAAAGCTTGAATGGAAGTTTTAACATGTCCAGGAAAGAGCTGGACTGCAGGTCTAAACCTCTTTTAAATAAGGAAATTATCTTAAATTTTCATTTTCTTAAAAAGCAAAACCATGAGAGAAGAAGTTAATATAGTCAAGTACAGTAATGATCTGAAATCATCAAAAATATAGCTACCTTAGGTAAGGAGAACATGTAAAACTCTTTCAAATGGTGAAATATACAAAGAAATAAAGAAATAAGAATCTAATCCAGCAACTCAGCCCCAAAATCTTTAAGAGGTCTTGTGCTGAGATATCCCAGTAATTAAAGATTCTCACTATTCATTGCCATGAAGTTATTACTTATTGCCCACGGAGGCTCTGCACCCTCATTTACTCAATTTGCCACTCCAGCAGTGGGGCAGATGTCCCCAAAAGTCTCAGCCTTTTCACAAGCGAATAAAAGGCTATTATCTTCGTTAACTCGCTGATCGAAAGAGGGAATTCCTGGTTGTTAATTGGCACTGTAACATTGCCCCAGACAAGCAGCACAAACAGCCCTCAAGAGGCCCCACTGGGAAGCTCCCTGGGCCGGTGGCTCATCACACCTGATGGGGCCACCACCGCAGCCACCACTGGAGAAGAGATGCAACAGCCCTGATGCCAGGCTGTTTGGTTCCTGAATGATCTCAGAACGCTTCCACTACCTACACTGTCACCATCTTGAGGGCAAATGAAGGAGATTCCTCTCTCAGTTTTATGTTCTGCTTATTTATAAGGTGATGACTATTAATAACAATTTCATTAAACCACTCTCTATTGAAATTGTGGTGAGATGTTGTTGTTGTTTTGTGGGATTCAAGTTTATTTAAACACCCTGGTCCTGTGCTCCAGCCAGCTGCTCATATGGAGCCATAACTAAGATTTGCACACTTTATGGCACCCGGACTAAGGAGCAGGGTGTTTTGTTGATTTGTTGTGGTTTTAAACAGAACATGGTATTAGTATCGGCAAACCTCTCGGAGATTTTCTGATACTGGTCTCTCCAAGCTGAGCCAGGCATGACCATACTGCAGGGACTGTCCTGGCAGGAAACCACCAAGGTACCCGATTTTCCATACCAGCAGGAGAAGTGAGCTACCAGAAGGAGAAGCACTTCTAAAAATTTCCATTTTAGTTTCACAAAACATATATTTCTCTGCTGTCCCGTGTCTTTGCTTTGAGGTAGGACTGGTGCTGGCTATCACCAGGGTCTCTGTCTTCAGAAACCATCCTCTTCTACTGAGGCTGTTATGTTACACCCATTACCATAGCATCTGGGGCTGCGAGAACCAGCTGGAGTATTAACTGCACAATTATTTGTGCAAGTCCAAACTGCAAACACAATCAGTCATTATGCAAATGAAGGCTGTAATTCAGCAGTGCACTTAAGCATGGAAGTCAGTGTAGAAAATTCTGGCACATTTTTGCAGGCGATATTCTGAAAATCTGGTCCATTATACGAAATGGGAAGCTTAGAATTTGTGTCTCTTCAAACATTTCAGTGCAACCTCATTGATACATGTGCTATGCATGCCACAGAAAAAGCAAAAAGAATGTGACAAAGAATCAAATAAATGGGAAAAATCAGAATAATATTTTAACTTATTTCTAACTATTTTTATGTTCAGAATATTTTGTTTGGTCTCAAAGCCATAAAAATCTGTCATTAGGAAAAAACTTACAAAAAGCATTGAGAAAATGAAGCAATACTGGTATCCTTTCAAGCTGATATTATAACTTTTTTTTCTTAGCTTCATACCCTGAACTGCTGCTCAAACACAACTGTCCTTTTCAGAAAGAAAAGTTTGTAGGTTTAATGAAGGATGATAACCCAAATTAACTTACATTTTCCTTTGCTGTACTCAGAGAAACTAAAATAGAACAAATCCAAGGGTATGACTCCTTTGCCAGGTTCATGTCATTTATCTCTAACTTGTTTCCAAGACTTTAGAATCAGAGATAATATGTCTAATATTTCCATCACCCCTGCCCTGAGTAATAAAAAACTGTTCTGCTACTCAGCTCAGGTTCTAATTATCCAGTTTCCAAGGTTAATTTCAATGTGGAGCTGTAAATAGATTAATACACTGTGTTCAAATAAAGAAAACATTTACAGAAAAATCACCATATGGACCCTATTTAGACAGATGATCTAATTATCATAATGCCCAATGAACTGATGCAGGAAAGGTTTTAGAGCAGGATGCTTCTTTCTGGACTTTGCCCTCCCATCTTGTCCTACATTAGAGGTGAAGTTGTTCTCTGAAACCCTGAGACCGATACGTTCTTGCTGTACGTGACAAAATCTGTCATTTGTAATATGTAAGAGGTGTCATTTAACTACAAAAGAACTTTAAGTCCCAAGGAATGTTGCATTAAATAATGAGAAAAATAAGATTGCTAATGAAGACTGAAGAGGTAATTCTGTGAAAGAAGCTGTTTTAAGAGAGAAGGAAGGAGAATGATTATAGTATTACAAGTGACAGGCAGATATATGTCAATATGCCTGGTTTTGAACTAGCCACTTTAAAATCTGGGCCTAAATTGTTTGCACTTCTTTTCAGGCTTTCTCGCCCCTCTTTGTATTCTTGTAGAATTTACTTATGGTTTAGCCTTCTTACATAGACAACACAAAATACATGGTAGGTAGCCAGTTATTTTAGCCTGAGGCTAAATTACACAGATCTGTGGGAAATATGATCATTCACAATCTTTACAATTCAAAAGTTGGTTTTATCACCACAGTGTACTAAATCATAAGAAAACCTCCAGTGCAGCCAATACATAACCTTAATGCACAGAAAATTAATATGCAAACATCCACAGTGCCCTTATCTTTACAATACGGGTTCATTATACCCCACAACACCTGTGCACAAGCAGCTTAACCATCATTAAAGTGTAGTAGTGACATACCATGGCTAAGAAAGATCTAAGATTCAATTTGAATAATAATAAGGTGTTTACTCCCCACTATAAAGGACACAGAGACTACTCACTCAACCATGTATGTATACAGATCATCAGCGTAGATACAACCTAGAACTTTCTGGAGGGTTGGTCTCAACATTAATGAGGGGTTAAGCCTTTAGAGATCCTACCAAACTTACTGAGCTTGGAGTTGAGTTTGTATCATCTAATGTCTCTTAGTGATTGCTGGACTACCAAAGCACTCCAGCTGGAATATATGAACCACGAGTGCAATAACATTAGGTGAAGAGGAGAAATATCAGTTCAGTTCAGCATCTTTCTTAAGTTACTTCAATTTCCCAATGACCAAAGTCTGTGGCTGATTCCAACTTCAAGTTCTCAGCTACCCTGGTCCTTGTCTTTTGGCTCCAAATTCTTTGCTTTTATTGCAGATCACAACCTTTAGCTAATTACAGCCCTGCCCCCAAATACGCTGTTGTACAGAAAATATCAGACTAAAAAAAGTGCGAGACTTAATTTAAGAGCTATAAAATAAGTTTCATTAACAACCAACACTGTTGGAGACGAAGGGAGACAAGCACATCAGATGATGATCAACAAGTCTCAAGTTTATTTGACCAGTGACGTTTCTTTTATAGGCACTTTAATTAGCTCATACATATTGCAAAACTAAAGCTCCTTATTGGCCCATCAGCTAAATGCCAACCCCGCCCAAAGCACTGCATACTTAGGATGTTTGCAGTTGT
>JANZLQ010000007.1:16122649-16135295 GCA_026212715.1 Elanus axillaris | reverse complement strand
TCCAGCAGCTTCTCACAGAAGCCACCCCTGTAACCCCCCCCCACTACCAAAACCTTGCCACAGAAACCCAATACAGGACCCAAAATTGAAGTAACATCATCTGTTAGTCACTTGAGGTCAGTGTTCTTTTACACACCAGTTTATTTCCAGTGGCTTCTCCTTGCTTACTCAAGCAGCCGAGAAAGAATACATCCTTTTTTTTCTCCACTGCCCCCATTTTAGAAGACAAGATGACAATGAAAACCTCCAAATGTGTAACTAGGGATATCTAAATAGTTCTGTGGTTTAAGTCCCAAATCACATTTTTTTGCAGGAATCCTTTATGTTTCTATGAACAAGCTCACTATAGTAAATTTTGTAACATGTCTTTTTACATTGTTCTAATGGCAGAGGTATTTGAAGAACTTTCAAAATATGTTCTTATTGACAGTGGTAACACAGCAATCAAATTATGCTTTATGAATCACTAAGATAAAACCAGTATCAGTGCAGTTTCCTTAAAAATAAAGGTGAGTCCTCCTAACCTCCTACCTCATTCAGTCAAAGTCATAAAAAGCAGAGTTCAGTGCTTCAGTCAAGATGAGCAGAATCAAGCGTGTAAATTATTTCCTCCAGGAAGGGAAAGACGTAGGGCAGCACCTTACACTTACTGGTGAGAAATGGCATAGCAGCTACTGAAGAGATGCCTTCATAATCCAGAAAGTGAAACGAAGCAAAAGCGGTCTGCAGTGAGATGTGAGGAAGATAGGTAAGATAAGAACAGCGGGTTTCAGCTTCTGAATTTGCAAATTCCCTGCATGCTTTCCAGAATTGCGACTCCCTCTGTGACAAATTCAACCTCATGGAAACCCTTGGGCTTTTCTAGCTATCTTTCCCTTGCTTCTCAGGAGTGGTCCTGGAATTGAAAGCTAATGAATAATAACCAAGCAGATTTAGTCGAAAACTTTTTGACCTTCAATAATTATATGGAGTTTAGAAAATAAAGCAAGCATGCATGGAAGTACTGACAGCTAAATATTCTTAGGAAGAAAGAACAGTTAAAAATATTTGTTGACTTAGAAATGTTCAGGAGACTTATTTGTGGAAAATACAGTAAATAAAAGAACTAACTTGGGTTATCACCTTAGTTCTTAAGAACCAGCACTTCAAGCTTTTTCCTTATGTTTTTTAAAGTGTGAATGACCTTGCTGAAGGAGAACATGAAAACCATGAATGAAGTGGCCAGAATGAAACTACATCTTACAGGACCAAGGAGTCCTAACCTCATGTTTAATCTTTTACACAAAACGAACCTGATCTTCAACTTGCTGCCATGAATAATTCACACATTCTCCAATTCTTTATATGGAAAGAAAGTTTTCTTTTAGGAATTATTCCAGCGTGTAAAAACAGGTGAACTCAACTATACAGTAATTGAGTCCTTTCAAAATTGCACGCAAACCTTTCTTTAAGCAACACATTAGGTCAATCTGTCCATGTTAGAACTACATCAATAAAGTTAGTGTCTTGGTACGTTTCTGACTTATTTCATGACTGATGTTTTTGGTTAAAAATAAAACTCATTCAACCACAGCTGTGACAACAGGAGTAACTAGCCTCAGGGTCATGGAAACTGTTAGTTTGCTGACCGCTTCCACTGTGCATTTTTGCTGCACTGTATCACCGGGTCTTGCTTGGTACTGAACATATGACAAGGTCCATTGGTTTTGCTCCAAGTGCTCTCTCCCTGTCTGTCTTTTCTCAAGTCCCTGCCATTTATCTCAGTTACTTGCTGCAATCAAATTGCCCATGCCCACATACAGCTGGTTACCTTCACACTGCTCATGCTAAGCTCATTGAACTGTTTTTTTTCCTCTAAGACTGACACACAAGAAAACTGTAAAAGCTTTAGCTTGGCTGTAACACCAGTTGTTGTACTGAACAACAAGGTTCTAGAAAGACAAATAGCCAGTAAGTTGTTTGGGTTTTTTTTAATGAATGCTCTCTTTGGTCTCTGGCTACTGAGAAAGTACCTTTCAGTTCACAGTGAAACTACAGAAGATTCCCATAAGTAAACACCCATAAGTACCTGTAGGATCACAATTTAATTCATAGCATATGGATTGCATATAGAATTACTGCAAGAAGCTGGCTGTCAGTATTATGATACATGAAGGCCCCATTCACTACTCAGACATTTTATTACGCTGCCTGTGATTCTTCTTTTGAAGCCAGTGAATTGAGAAATGGACAGAAGACAGTAGGTAGGCAATTATGCTGTCAAAGAGCTGATACGAGTTTATCTGGCCCTGCTCTGAGCCTGAGTACTTTCTAGGAATGTAAAACAGATGACGATGAACAGATACAGGAAGTGCCATTGGTACACCAGTGTCCCATTCAGATTCAGACAACCCTCCTTCCATGTAATTTTCTTGGGCCTTGGGTTCTCTATCACTTGATGTCTCTGCCTTCAGAGTCATCTAGCCAACGTGAAGGCAGCAGAATTTAGGCATCTAAATACAATGGGGAATTTTGAAGATTTTACTGTGGATACAAGATCAGCCAAACATTGAAATTCTTGCCTCATTTAAGATATGAATACTTATAAGCAGGATTAGTTTTTTCCATTGACTTCAGTAGCATGAAGTACACACTGAATAATGACCTGAAATTTTAATGAGAAAAATGATACGAGTGAAATCCTGGACAGTAGTGAAAAAGAAATCCCAATGTATTTCAGCAGGGATGAAACTTTTTTTTTTTTAAAAAAAGTGTGCACTCATTTTGAATGCAAACCAAAAAATATATCTATGGCACAGGACCCCAACAGATCTCTTCCTCAATTTCACACCACAGTTCTCTCATCAGCCATAAACTCATCTGCCACCATAACTCAGGCATCATTCTTTTTTCTGTTCCCATCAGTTCAAGAATACACTGTAAAGTCCGTATTCATGACAAGTTTAACTTTGGATCTCTTTCCTGTCTATACAGAATTTTCTCTAAGGAAAGTAATAAACCCTTTGCAGGGCAGAAGAAACCCCAAGCCCCTCTTTGGATTCCAAACCCAGAAACATTGTGCTAAGCAGTGTACAACAACTTAATTCTAGGCCATGGGTCTTCTTTCCGACAATTTTTCTCCACTTTTTAAGCATGAGGCTGCAATCTTTGGTAATCCCAGAAGATGGTAATATAATTAAGGCATTTATAAAAGGCATTTATAAAAGGCTTTTCAAGACAATTGCTGTACGAAGTTCCTCCAGCATGCCTTGGGTTTTGTTGTTGCTGTGGGCTTGGGTCCTCATGCCAAATGTTTTAATATTAAAACTGCTATTGATCCCAGAAAGGTTCACACTGTTTATTTCTCTTTTACTGCCCAAAATGTACAGGTACATTCTTAATGCCTGAAAACATTTCTCTGGGAAATCAAGACACAGCCCTCTTCACTCCCATTTTTTCTTGTCCTCAGTCACCCATCTGAATGTGAATGCAGTTACAGTATGCCTCAAACCCGTAAGAAATTGACATGTTAATACACAGTTTTAAAATGAGTGTCAGAAATACCTCTCAAAATGGATGAATGGACAAACTGGAAGCCAATCAATTGAAAGTACATGATAAATGTTACTTAATTCGTTTTCTGGCTTTGCTATTCACACACATTCATCTGTGCAGGCAGACACTCACATACATATGAATGAAGCCTCACTTTCAAAGTATAACTGCAGGGAAACCTGCACCGAGAATGAACAGTAAAGCATTATTTTACAGTACGCAAGTTTATGGGTCACAAGAGATCACGCAACATTTGTAAAGATTATCCCAATAATAAGGCTCTGTGGTTTTATTTACTAAAGTCTAGACACATTTAGACACTTATGAGTTCTCAGAAAGATAACCAAAGCTCTAAGACAAGAACAGAGCAGCCACCTGGCAGATTTTATAAAATCTCACAACACAACAAACTGTATTAGAGTTTCATAATTCATGAAGGAGAAATATCCCCTACTGAGCATTATAACCAGTCAGGATAACACCAAGAACAGCTGGTAAGTCTGTCAGCGTGATTTCCCCTCTCCTTGAGTGCAAAGAAACAAAAGAATGAAACAGCTGGAAAATATATTCGAAGTATGATTAGCACAGTGTCACAATAAAAGTGCCAGGTAAGCTAACTAACTGCAAAACAGTAGTTTTATTTATTTCTCGTCTAACATGTAACAAGATTCATATGTGGATGGAAATGGTAAACATAAAGTGATAATGCATTTCTCTGTATCTTTACACAGATTCCATATATGCAAGAGTAGTCTTATGCTAAAAGTACTTCATTGCAGCTTTAAAAAAAAATTAAAATTAAATGCTTGAGTCTTCTCATCATTGTTTTTATGGCAAAGCATTTGGCATCGTCAGTTCACTGTGTATAAAATGGCAACAGTATTGCCTGTATGCCTGTTGATGGTTTGTGCAGCAAGAGGAGATTGCAAGTTCTGCCGTGAGTCAAATGTTCACAATAAAAAGCCACTCCTTGGCTGCATATTCTGCAGAGAAAGAATTAACTTATGCTTTATCAATATATACATAAATAAATATACAATTATATATATACACATATATACTGTACCCAATGCAATTCAAAGTTCAGTGGAGAGTTTTCAGGGGTATTGTAATACAACCAGTAAACAGTAAAATACATCAAGAAACCAATGTTTTCAGAACACAAAAAAAAATCCTTTGTACAAAATGTTCTAATTTTCTAGTAGACCACAAAAATCTGAAGGCGAGCATCTTTACTGTACGTCACACGATACGTTATACCATACAGGAAAATGCATGCTCTGTCTCCTTGCATTTCCAATTCATTTCCTCATCAGACTGAGAAGAAAGGCTTGTGAAGACAGAAATGATAACCCCTGCTTATATTTCACCCCTTTGTAGGTCACAGAATCTAGCATCCACTTCAACTGTAAAATGGCTTCCCTATTTTCATGCAGATAGCTACTATAGAAGCAAAAGTTTCTTCTGTATCCCTTTTATCTCTAGTGTTCTGCTAGCTTTTGTTCACCGAAGAAGCCAGAAAGGATTAGATGACTTGGTCCATTAGAGGTTCACAGTGGGGAAAAAAAATAAACGTTGTCATCCTTGTACTGGAAAGAGTCTGAGAGGAAGATAAAATTCCCCAAATGCTTATCAGAGTACCTCTATAAGCAACAGAAGTAATGATGCCTGAGAGTTAAAAAATTTTGACACTTGAGAAGTAGTGAAGCACTGAAAGGTGAAGCTTCTGTTCTTGCAGGTCTTTTAAAGGTGTAGCAGGTTAAAGAAATATCTGACAGAAAAAAAACCCCATTGATTTAAATCATCTTGCTTTGGGACAGGAAGATGGATCTGATCTGTAAAGATCCAGCTATATTTCTCATAATTTCCATAGATCTGTGCCTTCCAGCTGGATTCTTTTTCAGTAAGATGCTAATTGAATGAAAGATTTCTTTTTTTTTTCTTTTTTTTTTTTTCCCTCCCTGTTGCTGGGATTCTCACAGTCTCTTTTATACAGACAGATATTCTTGTATGTGCGGGAATGAGATCGCAGCTCAGCCTGAATCAGGGCATGTTTTTAATGAATTTTTTTGAAACTGAGTATCCTTCAGACCACTACCTTTTTTAGATAAGATTGTCATCAGTTATCAGACCCTCACATTTTTAAGGGTCATTCCTTTAGGAAAAATGTCTAATTAGTTTTAGACAAAATACTTTAGATTTCAGTTGAGTTTGACCCTTTTGTTTCTAACATTTACTCTATGCTATTGGATACAATAAAGCTACTGTTAGATTTGGTTGCACATGCACAGGCATCACACAGGGATGATTAATGGTTCCTGTTCATGTGGCATTGCCAAAACTCCACTTCCCTGTGCAGTGCAGCAGCGAAAAGATGATATATTGCAAGGAGTTCAGAGTTCAGAGAATGCCATCTAAATTAATTACCAGTTTGGGGGGACTGATTCATCATGCAAACTTGAAATAATTAAATATGTACAGCTTTGCCTAAACAAGACTTACTACAGCAGGATAAACAAATAATCAAACACATAAATATTTTAACATCGATCAAGTGATCTCAATTAAAAAGTCAATATTTACATATCTTAACCACACTGTGGCATCACAGTTCATGACATTTGCTTAGAATGAGACCTAACTGCATCCTAAAGGGTAGAACTATACAGAAATGGACTGAAAAAACATCAGTTTAGCATTAACAAAATGGTAGTGTAGTCCTGATGGGTAGCAACTTGCAGAAACTTGTTCAGAATTAATGGTTACACCATTACTTGTACCCCATGCTTGCAGGAACATTGCAAAAAGCAGCGGCTCCAACTGAATTTCAGAGGTATTAAGAATGAAACTTTACCCTCCTCCTCAGAAAGCAGCAGGGTGTACACTTTAAAAGGCCATCCCACTTTGAGCATTTTAAAAACCACTTTGTATAAGAAGGCAGAAAATTCACTGGCAATTCAATGTGGACAAGGGCAAAACTAAAAAGTCTTTCAAGCTGGATGCCAAAAAAACTGCCAAAAGCCCCAAACCTTAAAGAGCTAGTTAAAAGTTGAAAGACTTTTTCTCCAGCTATAAAATACTGCTCCAGACTCAGACGCATGAAAGATCGTAAGAACACCTTTGCTATTATATTTGCTATTAGATTTCCTTTTTTTTCTGAAATAAAGTTTTGGATATTCATGCTACAGTTTACTTCTTTTTATTAGCCTTAAAAATGTCATATAATTGTACATTGAACAAAAATCATATCTTGCATCTGATAATAATCATCAACAATAATTGTAAGAACTAAATATACAACCAAATATACCCTTTTGGTACCATGGGAAACCATACATCAACATTCAAGACAATTTAATGTTTATCTGATTTGCTGCTTCATTGCAAAAGAAATTTTTTTTCCCCTTGTTCAGACACAGAATGTTTTTCACTCATGTTCATTTAAGTGATCCAGAAAATATCTTTCTTTTTTCCAGTTTCAAAATGGCCTAGGCATCTAGTGATTCTGTTTCATCAAACCCATTTAATTTAGAGCAGTAGATTTTGTATAGTTTCTGTTTTAACTCATTGTTGCATATAATTTCCATATATTTTCAATTTAGAGAAGAATAATTTGATCATTCTTTCATGTTCTAAATAATTATAATAACTTGCTAAAGTTTCATGGTTTGTAGCTTTTTGCATAAAACTGTTTCTTTCGAAAAAATTGTTGACCCTTAGCATTACAAAGATACACAGAAAAAAAGAGTACTACTAAAGTTTCAAATAAAAACTTGAATTACACTTTAAATATTATACAGTTGCCAGATTTGGCTGAGTAATTACAGAGATCTGTGGTAGCATTAACATACTCCATCAGGAACATTATATGAACTTAGAGTGTAGATGATGCAACCCCAGCTGTCTAAAAGCAGGCTATTCAAGTGTCTGGATAGAGCGATCCTTGTTTTGATACATCCCCAGCTGCTGTGGATGGGTCTCACAAACTAGATGTCTCTCAACTGGTGTGGAATCTAGGACTGTATCTTCTCTTGGCCATGCTGGAGCATTTCCCTTGGCCCCTGTCCTGACGCCGATTCATTAGAGGGGGTAGCCCTGGCTCAACACTTGCTTTCTGCTTTCCTAGCATGACTGCTGACTCCTCAGAGATTTAAACAGACCCCTTCTCAGGTCTCAGTTTTCTATTTTAAAGCATCACATGAGGATGAGGTAGGAGAGAGAGGCATAAAAAGGAAGCTAAACAAAAGCCTAACTTTCCCCATGTTTGAGTACTTCTCTTTTTAGATAGTACAAAACCAAATGGTTAAGGAAAAAATAAAAAGAAGCTCTAAACACAGTTACCTGATTAGTTTCCCCAATGCTGGAGTCTAATTCCCTTAGCCATGTGGTCACAGCTGCTCCAAATCACAGACCTCATCAGTCAGGCACAGTCTCATGTGAGGCATAGCCCTGTAAATACAATTTTTGCCATTCCTAGCAGATGGCCACAGGCTTTGTGATGACCTGACCCAAGAGTGCCAGGTCCCAGGGCTGGGCTGGACTTGCCATGGCCCCAGCCAGATTTAGCTGTGATAATGGGCAAGTGACCATTGCCTTCCCTGCATTGTTAATAATTGTTAAAGCATTATCTGGGCAGACAATAAACTCTGAGTTCCATATATTCATACATACATATATATGGGATGTCACCTTTTGCTGACAGCAAGACTTTGAATGTAACAGAGCACACAATCATAAACATCAGTAGCTTTTATTCTTTTGCCCAAACGTTCTTTAAAATGGCTGTTAACAGACACCTTTGAAATAGTATTCAACCCCTTAGAAAATAATAAAGCTTTGCTTTCCTCTTAAACAATTTTGATGTTTCTAGTAAGCAGTTTATGCTATGCATTTCCCTTCTGCATCAATTATTCACTGGAATGAAACAATCTACTGGAAGGAAAGAAAAGAATCCACCTCAGAGTATACTTCCACCATCTGCTCTTTCATAGAGATGGCTGTCAAATCACCTTCACCAAAGTACTGAATTGCACAGCAAAAGTGTCATTCTTTTTTTTAACCTTCACCTGAGATTAGAATGGGGAAATCACAGAGGGTTCATCCATAGATAACTCATCTCATGGGACTCCTCGAAGTGCACGCTTTTTCCTTTCCTTTACTAGTGCTGAAGAATAGCACATTTGCTGCAATCATTGTCCTTGTAACAGTTACATGACTGAAGCTGATAATACCATATAAATAATATCAATAGTGCTTTGGCAGTAATTCTTTCAAAAGTCCAAAATATGGAGAACTGGGCCAGGGCAGGCAAAGTGAAATTTGTTCTTAAAGGTTAAGATTATAGTGTGTTGTTCTGACGTGTTTCAAAATGGACAGTTAATAAAGTATACCTCACAAAGGCAGGAAAAAGATTGGGAAAACCGAAAATCTGAGGAAGACAACTGTTCACAGTATAAACCCATTCAAAATGTCTAAGACAGGCAACAGCATATGAAACAGTCAAGACGATGTCATGGTGTAAATTGGAGGAATGGCATTAAATAAAATGTAGAACAAACAAGTACACGGCAAGGAACATTGCAGAACTACTTCAACCATTTAAACACATTAAATTAGATGAAGCAATTGCCTATGATACCTAGAACAAAATGATACTTTCATAAAAATCAATGAGTGTTACCCACTGAGTAAGAACAGGATTCCACTAAATGGTCAAATTCATCTCTCAGTAATAATTCTGTAAAACTGAAGTAACCCAAATAACCCTAATTACTGTGATTACATATATATAATTGATTAGTAAATGCCTGTAAGTATTCGATTAGCAATGATGGCTAATTGAAGATACCTCCCAACATACAGCAAGAGCTAAAATAGAAAATAAAATGATTCAGTTGTTACTGAGAAGAGATTAGGGAATGATACAAATGCACTAGTTTAATTCATTTCATGGGCCAAATCCATCCATTGCTATAACTAAAATGAAAATTACATAAGATATGAATTTATTTTTGGTTTTAGCTGTTGTTTCTTGAATTCCAATAGCATGGTTATTGCCACCATTCTTATGGAGGCCTGTTGGTAGATACGTTAGCTTGTACAATGTAATTGACAGGGGGAAGATGGAAGAGGAAGGGTTCAAGGAAATCTTCCCACCCTCAAAATGAATTTCTTAGCTCCCCACTACCAATAATCAAATCTATCATTCTGCCCTATTCAGTGTTGCTCATTTGATTACCATTCTTCTTTTTTGTTATACGTTGGAGAACCCATAAGTGCATTCAGGATGTAATACATCACATTCCAGTAACTCAGTCATAGAGCCTTTTACCATTTTACACAGCCTGCATCGCCATTAAAATTCCATTCTTATTTCTGTGACGGAGACTGTAACAAGAATAGGATTGGTAAACCAGGAGATTGTTATGACAGTGATTGAAATTGGGAAGAGGGGGGGAAGTAATTTTCCCCTATTCTTATACACTAAAGATTATATTTGTGCTCCTTGAATGATACGCAAAGAAATCAGTGATGTTGGTAAGAAGCAGAAATGTCTCAGAATAGTAATTTATGAAGACATCAGACTCTTCTTGAACATAGATACATACGTAACCAAACTTTTAATTAGCATACTATATCAGAATTCATATACAGTCAAAGTGTTAGTAATGTTAAATTTTTTCCAATGCAAATTCGAAGCAAAGCATCATCTGTGAAACTGTTGCAATGGAGCAGAAACAGGTTGGGTGTTTTTTTCCCCAGTGCAATTTTCTGCCTTAATAGAGAAGCACACATTAAAAGCTGGTTCATAGCATTCCAAGATTCTTTGTAACATTGTAAGATTTAAAGATGATGTGGTATTTCTTATGTTTTTTGTTCCAACTTTAACAGAAATTATTTTCAGCCAAACAAGTAATTGGGTATTATCTCTATCCTGTGGCATTTCACTTGGACTAATGTACTGAGACAACACATTAACAAAAATCAACTTCTAAGAGAATCAAAGAAGAATATGTGACAGACAGCTTTGCTACAAGTTGGACCAGCTCATGTAGGAATGAGTTTTACCTCTATTAATGAACAATAAATGAAAATTCTTCATTGAACACATCTGATTTCCTTCGTGGCTCTTGCTTGCTTTTTCAGTTTATAGAACTTCATACGCTGCAGTTCCTCACCTGAAACACAGCAGTAAATCAAATCAATCAAGACTAGATAAGTGTCTTCTAAATTAAAGAAACAGATCATGAACATCTGAATTACCAGCAAAGCAGTTTCATTCATTTATAGTGAAGTTAGAAATATCCATTCTCCATTGGGTAATTAGTGGTATGAGTATCACAGAGGTGTCAGCTGTTCATAAATTTTAAAAATGTAACTACTTCTGCAAGTATCTTCCATAGGCTGTGATCTCGATGAAATGTGAGATGCACATAAACATTTAACAAAACACCAAATTCGGTCAACATCTTTTAATTAAGTTCTGTATTCAGGTTTTTTAGACTTCTCTCGATGGATTCCTTAAAAAGCTTCAGAACAGCAGGAGTCATCAGAGAACCAAACTCGATCATATGGAGACAACCATGATGCATCACTCACATTTTTAAACCCTACATTCTGAAGTAGGATGCCTATAGCATTGTTTTTGTGCATGTAACTAATATGCCTGCATTTAGCTGGGATTCCTGAGTTAAAAGCTGTTCTCCCTGTAAATCAAAGTAGCTTGATCAAATGTGTACTTTCATAACACACCTCCATGACTCTGCAGAAGCAGTTAGCAAATCATCCAAAAAGGGGTTTGACCTATGTCTCCCTACCTCCGTGCATGTAGTCTTGCTCACAACTACTCAGATGCTGGATATTAGTATAGTCTAAGGTCTAGATACACCAAGATCCCATACATACAAGGGTCTCCTCCACTTTTGCAGGTGGCATTGTATTTCCTACCAGTTTTAAAGTAGGAAAAATTATAAAATACTGCATGAATGATTTTGTAAGTAGATGCTATATGTAGTTACTAAAATAAATTGAAATCTGGGAATAACTTTGGATAGTTCTCAGGTGATGACATAGGATTAGTTAACACTATAGACAAAATACATACATACATACATATACATATATATACAATATATATACAATATAGTCTGGTTTTTGCATTAATGCCATCTTACCAAATTAAGTAATTTGGCTCCACAGTATCACAAATTGGTAGGAGATTACATATAATTTTTTTTCAAACTAAAATTGGAATCAGTCAGATATCACTTAAAACTACAAAACCTGTTACACAATCTACTTGCACCTTTGCTTTTTTCAGTCACATTGCATAATCCTTCTTGCCACAACAGAAGAAAAAAAAAGGTAGCTTTCAAAACATAAGTTCTGAATAATCCTCGGATTTTTTTGGCCTTGTGTCACCTTCCCACAATTGCCCAGAGCAATTAATTGTGAACACGGCACCTATAACAAGTGTGAGAGAAAACAGAATGGACTTGACCAACAAGATGGCCTTATTTCAGCATTTACAACAATACAGCAGCAGGAAAAATCTGAAACTGTTCTAAATTATATTTGAGATGGATGACCACATTTTAAATCTCCTTGTGTCTTCCTTTTTCTTTCCTCAGATATATTTGTCCAAAGTCTAGACAGAGAGTATGTAATATTTCTTTCCAATATATATCATAAAAATGAATATATTTTTTATTCTATTATACATTATGATCTCTTATGTGTATGACATGAAAGTCTTTTAGGATATATTTTCCCTCTCCTGAAGTTACATATTACCTCTCTTAACCTTAGTAAAGTTAAATGCATGTATCTGAGAGCAAATCAGAATACATGACGTTAGAAGCTCTGTAATTAGAAAATCACAGTATTTTTAAAACCCAGAGGCACCATAATTAATTACTGTTCTGTATATCTTTGAAAGTTTTATTAATTTTTTGGTTAAAAGTGAAAAAAAAGTCTTTTTTTTTTACCACTTCAAAGCTTTGTGAGAGTATCTTAACTTTTTAAATAATTAGTTATCTCACCCAGGAATGACAAATTTTTCTAGGGCAAACATACTTTGTGCAGAAGTATGGTAAAAGTAATGTTGTACCTT
>JANZLQ010000007.1:16093467-16121240 GCA_026212715.1 Elanus axillaris | reverse complement strand
AAGCCCTTTGTTATATTTTTTTCTCCTCTCCCCTGTCTAGCGAAGAGGTGGGGGGAGTGATAGAACGACTTGGTGGGGACCTGGCGTCCAGCCATGGTCAACCCATCACACCATACCTCTTCTAACATATATGCAGGGGTTGATGTTGACAGCTTTGGGGAATGCAATTGGTTCTTGGTGAACTGTGCAAATCTACTGTTAGGTAGGAGTAATAATGCAAATAGAATGCCCTTGTTTACCTAGACAGAAATTCTTATTTTGCATTAAATAGGGAACAACCCTCAAGTTCTAAATTTCCAATGAAGAATAGAACACAATAATTAATTGCATTCAAAATACTAGGAAATTCTTTTTCTTTGCTTTCTTCAGTGGGATGTGTGTATGGGATTTATTTTTCCATTGAAATGGGAAGATGTAACTGTTTCTCTCTAAGCTTCTGCTAGTACAGAGCTATTAGAAATATGATGTCACTTTTTCCCAACATTGCTTTTCTAGAACCTGGTTTGTTATTTTTACATCATTTTTTACCTTACATTTTCACCTGGGTATATTTAACTGTGGTGTAGATTAGGCCAGTTTCTTTCCTGTAAGAAGCCACACTGAGTTAGGTCATAGTGAATAGGATTTAGCCTTTTCATCATCTTTGACAGATTATATCTGTGTGGGACCAATGGTAAGGAGAAAGTCTTTTAAACCTGCAGGATCTTCTGTTATCATTTATAACTTACATGAACCCTCCAATAAAGGTTGTAATTCCCTTCACACATCCAGAGACGCTGTTCTCAAGTCATCTCATACAAACAACAGTGTCAAACTGCAAGCATAGGACATCATACTTTTTCTTGTAAAGGTTACATGGGCTGCACTGGCTGTGCTGGAAGGTTTTTTTTTGGGAGGGGGTTGGAAACGCAAAAGTTCAGAGCAGAACACAGTTCTGTCCTTCTCACGGGACACACAGATTGCCAGTTGTGCAAGAGGAGCTTGCAAGAGTCATGAACTAGAATTGCTTTTCTCAAAGAAGTGGCAAGCTTCTCCAGACACATTTCACATTGGTTAGGACTTGAACAAATCTTCACAAATAAGTGTTGAGATACAGAGGTGAAAAAAATAAGAGAGAAAGGAGAAAATTTTAAAGACTGCTCTGCTGGTTAAAGCTCCTCATCTACAAACGCATCCTAAATGTAAGAAACTCCCCCTGCAAAAATGAGGTGCTTCTTAGTGCAAAAATGTTTTCCATTGGCAAATATACCTTTTCTGATCCAAACACATTTTGTCAGAAGATTCCCAGTTGACCATAATCTCTTCTAGCCTCCACTCATCTGTGTGAATAAGAGTTCAGGGAAAATTAGTAGACAGTGGAAGAAAAGCTTGTTAGCTAATGAGCTTAACTTCTGAAAATGAGTAGCATGGCCTCTTTGCAAATAATTCAGAATAAGATTTAAGAGTTTTTTTCAAGGCAAGGCATGAAGAAGAACAATTACATATAGTTATTCAAATTGTGACTAATATTAAGTGCAGCTGGGATCACAAATGGGACAAGTCTTAATTCAGAAAAAGGCTGCAGGGCAAAACAGTGGGGTATTCAAAAAAACATGTAGGGGAAGAAGACTTTATACTTTTGCTGATTTAAGCCTGAGTAACAATGATATTAATATATTTCTTCTGTAGAAGAGATGAACCAGGATGGTCATAAGAACAGCCTGTTGACACCAAATCTTAGTACAAAAAAAAAAATATCTGGATATTTTCCAATGACTATGGGTATTATTTCAATTTTCTGTTTTGCACTCTGGTTTTGGGTGGTGAGCAATAAACATCCTGTGAGTTTATAGGCTTTAGAAAGAGCCAGACAATATCCTCAGGTAGTTCTAAAAAATACAGAGAAGTTCAATCAACAGAATATTTCTCCTAGCATACTAAGTAAATATAAAACTTTATCCAAACAGAGAAATACAAGCTCTTCTTCTGAGAATGAAGCTTTTACTTGACAAGGGAACAAGAAACTTTTCAAGTACTTACTACTTTAGCTCTTCTCTAAAGGATATTGGTTTAACAGAGAATTTACCCACAAGGTATTTTTAATGAGCTACTCAAAAGATTTTTTTGAAAGAAAAGCTTAATACAAAGACAATTTGTCTTAGTAATTTACATCTGTTTTCTATATACTCAGGCTGAATTCACTTAAATATTTATTCAGCCTTTATGTTTCCTTTTGGCTAGAAATAAAGTGGGTCAAACTTCTCTAAAATGCAACTTGACTCAAAATCTGTATGAAAATTTTATGTAAATTTCTTTTTCCAATATCTGCTCACAAATGGTTCCCCAACTTAGAGTTAAACACTGTGAGGGAGCACATAATAAATAAATAAATAAATAAACAAATAGATAGATAGATAGATAGATAGATAGATAGATAGACAGACAGACAGACAGACAGACAAATAAAGAAGTAAGTTATGGAATTGAGACAGAAGGAGAAGAGCTGCAGTAGGAAAATCAGCCCAGAAGAGATATTCCTGGCTCCCAGGACACTGTTCAACTCAAAGAAAACACTTAAATTTTTACTATTAATGCAGATGCACAAATTGGGCCATCTGGAATAAAAGCAGTAAGTTTATCAGCCCTTGGTTGCAAGAGCTTTTTATCATGCATCATATGGAAACAATTATTCAAACCTCACACCACGAAACACCTGATACTTCAGTCATTTTGCATTCCATAAAATACAGATGTTTTAACATTTGGCGTGTACCGTATGTCCAGCAATGCACATGTATATTCACACTTCAGGGAGCGGTCAGATGGGAACTATTCAACTACTATTATTCATTACTTATATTAAAAAAGCTTCTCGAGTCATGCCTCACACTGGCAAAAAGATACTACAGCTGTCACCATGATTCTGTGTTGAGCCTTCCTCTTCAATTAGCCCTAAACAAAATCATTGTTGTAAGACCATGATGTAACAAAAACACAAGCCCATAAAATTTGCATTTAAAAGTAGGTTAATCACATTTTAATCACTACCAGAGTACAAAGAACACTAAAAAGATGTGATCTTCAATTTTTTCACTATATCCGTTTTAACAGACAAAAAGTAAAAATAAATATATTGACCAACACAGAAGCTTACTACTTCTTTTGCCAACAAATTTGAGAAAAAGACAGCCATATAATATTGAGACAATTCAACATCTTGGTATTGCTCTGGATGGACTGAGTCTTACCAAGATCAACGTGCCAAAATACCACACAGCTTTTCAGAAAAGCACAGGAGAGAGCTAAACTTGTTTCTGCTTTAAGCTAAGAACAATTCATGGGAGTCTGACCAATATAAACAGAGAAACTTTGCCTAAGCGTTGTTTGAAGAGAGTCTCCTTCAGGTGAGGAAGGGATCTTCTGCACATACTAAAAAGAGGTATTAAGCCCATAGTAATAGAAGAATATTTTTGGAACCATTATTTATTAAACCATAAATAAATTTTAAGCAAAATTACCAAGCTTTAAAAATCAAGAAAAAAAACCAAAACATGATGATTCATTAAGCTGTATGTATATGCATGGTAATTTAAATAGGATAGATGAAGGAGTTCCTCAGACTAAAATAAAACAAAAGTCACACAGATAATTTGCTAGCAGATTAACATGTATAAACACATTAAGAATTTATGATGTAGTCCCATTCAGCTTCACGTTTGCCCAGGGGAAATTGTTGAAATTTTGCAGCTTGAAGAGAAGATACCAATTTTCCATGCATGCGCACTGTGAAATCTTCAAAGCTAAGGTGTTGGTTTTGCTTTAAGCTTTACTTTGTGTTTTGGAATTTAAAAGACAAAAAGTAATTTGTCTTTTAAATTCAGCAATCTATAAACCAGAATGGCCTAATGCTTGTCATGTTAAGTGGAAAAAAATTCTCCAGTTCAGTTTTCAATACAACTTGCAATAATAGTCAATCAGCAGGATTAGTTTTACATTCAGTATTATCTTAGGAAAGTAATAAAGTTCAATTAACGTTCTTAAACTGTTCCAGATAGAAACGGTAACATTGCTGAGGTATAACAAGATACATGGTTTAATAAAGAGCCAACAGTAAGTGTAGTTTTGTTTAATTTCTTAACAAAGTACATTGTTTTAAGAATTTATCCTCTGGAGTTTTTCAAACTTAGAAAATTTGGGTGTCATAAAAAGTAGAAATAAAATTAATCTTTATATACTGGATTCTTTCCATAAATAGAAACAATCAGAAAGGGGCCATCTAATCCTGTATTTTTGGTCTTATGAGGTCCTCAGTGTTTCATTTGAATAGCATGCAGCTGAAAATACTGCTAAGACATTCTACAGTCTAACACATGCCTTGTTGTTATAAATGCTGACTACTACTACTGTGCATTTGATATCGGGCAAAATACTTGAAATGTCATAAAACTGCAAAAAAGGTGATTATATGCTAGCAGATCATGTATTCTAGAGAAAAAGAGTACTAGAGAGTATAAGAGTATCATCTGAGGTAAATAGAGGACTAGCAACATTTGCATACATAGACATGTGAGAAATCGCTCCTTTGCCAAAAAGCTGATTATCATGAGGAATGAAATTATATTAACCTAGTGCTGATGGTTGAAATACTCCAATTATGTGATAAAAATACCCCTGAAAAGGAGATCTGTAATGAAATACTTCAAAAAAAGATGTAGAGATAGAAAAAGATTAGTGTGCACAAGAAAGCATATTTGACCATTTGTTTGATATTAGATAATGAATGTCAGAGGATCAAAGACTCCAAAAGGTTTTAATGTGATTATAAAAGATCTGCATTAAATGCCACTGAAAAAAAGCCAATTTCAAGCTGTCCATCAACAACATCTGATTATTAAGGGGTTTGCAGACATGTAAAAGCTCTACCTGTGTGCCTACATGTTAACATGAGCATCCAAATAGAACTTTTGCAGTCTGCCCAGAAGCTGACATTTGCTATTTAGACCATCAGACCTAATCTTGAAAAAATTAATGCATACATATAATCCAGATACATTTATTTACACAAAATAATAATTTTCTTAAACTAAATAAAATAATAAATTAAATTAAATCCCTACAAATGAGTAATAAATATATCAATTTCATCTCTGGAGAGATGCTAACATATTTCTGGCATTTAAAACACAACTGACTATGCACTCAAGTACCCCAAACAAATCTCATCAAGCTGCTTTATCCTTTTTTTCTCATCTTCAAATAAGGCTTGCTTCAGGGACTTTGTTCCATGTCATTAAAAATTATTGGGCACTGTTACACTATTTTCATCTTAATGGTTATCAACCTGCAGCTCCAGCTACCTGGGATCAATCAATACTCCAGTTTCAATTAAATCCTGAAGTATCTTAGTCTTCCCAGATAAAACCAAGTGCTGGTCACCCTTGCAACACTTATTCATGCTGATGGAGCCAAGAACAGATGAAGCTTCTTATTCTTAACTCAGGCTAGTGACCTAACACATGCCTTTGCTTCTTCTGATCCCTGGGTTGGCTTCATAAGGTGCATCAAACAATTCTTTTAGTGACCTATCTGTATGGTTTTTGACATCGGCAACTACTTCTTTTTGCCCCTTTGCAGTGCATGTATCTGTCTTATTTTGTCCTTTTCTGACCCTTTCAGCTTCTGATAGAGTACAGTATTTTTCTTGTTTCTTCCAACAGGGGCCCCACTTGCTTTTGCTTCTTTTTCTACCTATCCATAAGGTATTGACTAAACTTAACATAGCTCACTCTCCAGCTCTGGGATATGATCATTTTATCATCTTTGTACCTCTCTGACCCCAATGTAGCCACAAAGAGGACTAGTAACATCTCAAAATGGCTTCCACCTCCAATGCAGACAAAGTCCTTGCCCTGGACAAGGTTACAAGTGCCTCACACCAAGAGAAGAACCCTTCTGCTGCGAATCCAATGCAGATGGAGCATCACAGTTCTACCCTTATCTTAACTCATAGTTTGTAAATTGGAGATATCTACTAGGTCATATTTCTCTCAGGCATTTTGTAACAGCAGACCAAGAAGCCTTTGATGTAGTTGTACATAATACCTGCATTTCTTTGAGATGTTTTGGATGCTTTTGTGACCAGCAGAATACAATTTATGGTCAATACAACATTTGTAACTGAAAAATTCAGGGTCCTGGAGTTAATTCATAGACATAACACAACTTTACACCTAGAGCTGAGAGGACTACTGAATTTAACTCTGAAAGTCAGATTAACTAACTTTGCTTTACATACCATTTTGTCTGCCAGCTACAACTTGCTTGAGTTCTGTTCCTATCCACAAAATGACCACAGAGGTTCTTGACTTCTAGTATCAAATTACAGCCTACGGTGGATTTGAGACTATATATTAACATGTATTGCCTTAACTGGCTAAGAATTTCCTATGTGATTGAGGTCTAAGTCTAGGAAATACTATTTTTTTTCACTTTGTTTCTCAATGCAGATAGACTGCAGTATGAATAAGCCAAGTCATTCAAAACCCTTCTAACAGTGCATAGCACAGTATATTCTATTTCCTCCATTATTTAAAACTGTTGCTGTTGTGCATTGTCTTTTGGTTATACAAGTGTAACAGCTTTAAAAGGAAGAACTTGTATGTGTAAAAGCACAATGCAGCTTAGCCCTACTTTCACTTCCACTGTACATATCATACAATGAGTACAGAAGATGACAGAGGACCTTTAGCTTGACCTGTTTTCAGATATATTGATCATGCTAAAATGAGATTCATCTGAGCATATTTTAAAATTGCAGGTCCTGTATGCCTATCAAAACAAACCTGAAAGGCTTCTCTGAGCGCTACATAACATTATTAAATTACATCACATTGTGTTCTGTCCATAGATATCTTTTCAGGGATTCATTGTTAAGTTACATAATCCCCTTAGCTATACAGCCTAATTATTTTTTCTTTGTAAATGAATACTAGTTCTGCAAAATTCCTCTGGAAAAAATATAGGAAGTTTCATAGATATTGGCAAAGAAAAACTAGAATATTTTTTTTCCCAGATTCACCTGCCATTATGTATCTTACCATTAGGAAGGCTCTGAAGGAGACAACAAAAGGGACTGGGAGTAGAAGAGCAAAATAAATACTGAAACAATTACAGCCTATGAGAAATATGCTTATGCTTTTTTATCGGGGAGTTATCTGAATTGTAATGAGCTTTCTGTATGGTTATTTTTAATAAAGGTAGCATGACTTTCTTCTCAATGCATTAAGAGGCTAACACTGAAATTGAGGATTATCTGAAACTTTTACTGAGCTACTAAGCATTGGAGATATTTAATATCTTTCACAAGTTGGTGTTCTTCTGGGTTAAGCCCTATGCAGGAATTACCCATTATATAGGTGTCAAATCGCAGCATGATATGTCTGCGTCTGGCCTGTCTAACCACAGTTACGGCTTTCAAATCTCACGCTAGACTTTGCATGAGTTAGCATTTTCCTTCGTGGTCTACAGCATTTTTAAGGTAAGATAATCAGAAGAACAGCAAAACATAGAACCCTACATAGCTCCTTACACATCATGAAAATGAATAAGAAAATACCAGTTTTATCGACATTACCATCATCAGAAGCGTGTGTTTACAGCATAAAACATTGTTCTGTGCATATGTATATATTTTATGTTTTGTACCTGGCAGTATAATGATTAGGGTCATAAAAGCAACTGTTGTAATGCAACATACTCCACAATGGCTCATACACAATCTGTCACTACTTGCTTTATTTGTAAAGTTAATGTTGGCCAGAACCCTGGCAATATCATTTGCTTATTTGGAAAGCGTAATGATTTTTAACTTATGTGCTAACTCACCAGGAACAATGCAACTTTTCTCCACAAGGACTTCTTCCCAAATAATGTAATACTTCAATAAAACACTGCAAGGTGTGTGACTCAGTCCTCCACTTCTGCTTTGCTCCTTTTGCATCTGGAAAGTTAACATGGAATCACAGAATCATTTGGGTTGGAAGGGACCTCTAAAGGTCATCTACTGCAACCCCTGTGCAACCAGCAGCGACATCTTCAACTCGATCAGGTTGCTCAGAGCCCGTCCAACCTTACCTGGAATGTTTATGCTGCCTTCACATAAATACAAAGCAGGAACAAAAAATCAGAGCCAACTTCAGCGTGTTCCTTATATGTAGATCCCTGCCACATCATCAATCCTGATACATCTTCAATGAAGTACAGCAAATGAAGTCGTCATTGTTGGCATCCTACCTTAGCTTCAGTGGAGAAACAGATGACAATTCATATTCTCTGTGTTTTGTTCCATTCTTTATCTCCTATGTTGTGCACTTACTTGCAATCCAGAAGCTGATGTAGCAATGTACATTAAAGTGGCAGGAAAATAACAACTCTTTTCATAAAAATACTGGCAACATTCCTGCCACTTTCCACTGATTCTGGGTTTTTTGCTTGTTTGGGATTTTGGTTTGGGTTTGTTGGTTTTTTTTATATGTGAAGGGGGACAGCAACTTTGGCTAGAACTAAGATATTAGTCTTAAGTATTGAGAAACTTTTTTTTTATATCAAGCAGAAATCTTAATTCCTTCCCTGTAATACTTAAATCAAAAAGCTCAGCACTTACAAATACATAAATCAAAGAAGGGATTGCTAACAAAATGTAGAATGAAGGAATTTCTGTCAGTACTTCAGTTTTTGGCCCAACTTGGTGGGGACCAAAACTCATCACAGGAGAGTGTGTGTTCAGCAAAAGGACAGAACGAGCCAATGTTTTTCTTCCTCTGCCCCAAATGCCTTTGAAATGAGTATGTAGTATCTATCCTATCTGAATTAAGCTGATGCCTTGATGATCAAAAGCATTCTCATAAACCGATATAAACAGATCAGACAAAAGATCTTGCACATAGACTCTCTTACCCTAAAACATAATTAGGGAAGCTTGCAGTGAAACTGGAAGGCCCCCTCTGCTTCTCCAGATACTGTATTCTTGTGATTAACCATTGTCATTCTTTAGCAAAAAGCTGTAGTAGTACCCAAGCATATTAATCCAGCAGCTCTCACAAGCATTGCAGGCATTGAAAATGTAGGTCAACCTCTCTGATATTCAAGAAACATAACTTATGCAATAGGTTATTTATTATGTCATTGTATGCTCCTATTATTGCAGCAAATGAAATATTTAGCACACAATTTATGCAAACTGGTACTGAAAAATTAATTACACAAGACTGAAGTGTTTTCTTTCAGGCTATCTCAATGTACAGTAGAGAGAATTGAAAAGAGAGAACAAGTAAAACACAGTATCATCCACAAAGTGAAAACAAAACACAGGACTAATATAAACATTAGAAGAGTCATGATTTTTCATAGTCTAAAAAGCTACAGGTTTACTAAAGTCTTCATTTCACCAGAGTTGGTAGTTTGTTTCTAAAGCAAATTTTTATTCACATTTTCCATTGTTTATCTTGAAAGGTGACTATCAATGTACAGTGATAACTGTGACAAGGGCATTGACTAAGTTCTGAATTCTGCATTGTATTATTTGCTGTCTTTAGCAATACTAGTTTCAACATGGGGAAAAAACAAACCAAAACAAAACAGAGCAAGCTCAACAGAATTACACTTTGTAGTAAATTTATCTACTTTCACTCATATCCCAAGTAAACTCTTAGAAAAGAGAGGCCTGGAAGACCTAGAAATGTAAATCTTGTCTGCTTGGTGCTTTGGTTCCAAAGTTTTTTCACCCAATTAGTATTTCAGCAGCATGTTCTTTGTGTTAAGTTCTCAATTCCTTCCTCTGTGTCTTCGACTGTGCTTGGACAACAGTAGGAAAGGAATATCTACAGTCATACTTGACGCTGCTGTATTTTCAGGAAATTACTGTTTAGCAGTATTATAGCAGGACTAGTATTGGTCATGACTTTATCTGGTCACATATTCCTTAACAAGTAGAAACATGCAAGTATTTGGAGTAGTTTCTTGTTATTTCAGAGTTCAAAATGGAATAATTAACTGTTTAATGGATTATTTTCAATTTATCAATTAAACTGATTGAGGAGTACTGAAAATATAAAATTTGTATCACTAAATGTGTAGCAAGTGATTCGAATTATGCAAAATGTGAATTGAATGACATACAACTTGAAAATATCTGGTTATTCCCAGCTGATGATGGTAAAATTCAGAGAAAAGGAGAAACTACTCTGCCAATAAATTAAATCAGAATGGATGTTTTCTTTAATGTTATCACTGAGCTCATCCTATCATGTGAGATAACAAAATACACTCTAAATATGTCACTATTTGAATTTGAAGGTTGCATAACAGACAATTTCAATTATTCTCACTTATCTGACAAAAGTATTCAAAAGTGCAAGAGATTTTTCAATTTGTCAATCTCAAATACATAGAAATGTTGAAGCATGTCCCTACAGGATGGGTTTTTCTCTATGCTGCAGTTGAAAATAGCTGCTTTCCTCTTTCACAGTGATTATGTCCTTTAAGAATGATAAAATTGAGGAGAAGCAAATACACTCACAGTGACTGAAAATAACTGATATTTCTTCCACAGTCTGTGTCATTTATACCTAGTCTTAAAATTAAACCTTATAAGTATCAAAACTTGTAAACATTAAATAATAACTTATGTGAAAGAATTATCAATCAGTTTGTCAGATATGTAACTCCTACCAAAAAGAAGAACCAATAAGCAGATAATATGGAAGAAGTTATTATCCATTGTTACACATTAGCTTTCAAATACCTGACATCAGTTATTAATTTCAGCAAACAAAACTGTCTTCATTCTGTCACTCTTGAATAAAAAGGGTCATTGCTCAGGAAACTGTAATCTTCAATGAAGACTTGAACTTGACAAAAAGCTAAACAGAATGAGAATTACTGTAAAAGAAATATGAATACCAGGAAAGTTGATGAGCATCCATGCTTCAGATTACAAAATAATTTAATATTCTTCCTTCTAATCCTAGTCTCTCAGTTTCTCAAAGTCTGTGCAATTAATTACAACCAGTCTGCCCCAGATATCCCCACACACTTGTTGAATAATTATTCTTAGACATTTTACAAGATTTTGCTATTACTTTTATTAAGACTGAGCTTTCAACAAAAACTATTCTCCATTGTTCATTTAAAAGAATTACTTTTGTTGACTTAAAAACCCTGAAAAGCTATGGAAGCATATTAAAATTTGTAAGTATGATTTAAAAATAAACAGATACAACAAAAATACTATACATTTTAGAATAGGAAATTATACTTAAAGACAAAAATTCAATTATTTATTGTGGGAAACAAGGGTTCTCTGAGGCATCCCTTAGAATAAAGCACTGTCCATTACTTACATTTCATCTGTTTTTAGGACTCTGCTTCTGTGCATGACAGCAGTACTGCTATCGTCAGGACTGTACATTGAAAAGAGACTTTGGAAAAGAGCCTGATTGCTTAATGTTCAAAATATTTACCTCTTTTCACAGATTACTACTTATTATAGGAATATTTCTCTGTGTTTTGAGGATAAATACACTAACATTTTTTGAGCAGGAACATATCTGGTAGAACTTGTCATAACACAATTTATTTGAATTGCCTGCCATTCAGTGATCAAAACAAGAAAGCACTCATCCAGCTGTTCGTGAATAGTACAAGACTGCAAATATTGGTTATTCACTAGGTTCACGACTTCTCTTCCATGCTCGCTTCCAGAGTAGCTATATTATTTGTATTGGGAAGGAACTTAAAGAAAGGTACACGCTTTGTGTTCAGTCTCTACCCTTTGCCTGTTTTTCATGGATTCTAGCACACCGTGAATTCTGCTACACATTTATTGTGAAATATGAGAGTCTTCTATACTTCTGCTTCCAGGCATCTTTTAATAACTACAGTGTTCATCTGAAGAGGCATTATGCCATAAACTGTACTTTCTTCTCCCCTTAACCATATTATTGTTTAACATACACTTTTCAACCTTAACCTACCCTACCCATTAAGTTTAGTTTCAATGGAAAGATGTACATGAGCTCTTAAGAAATAATTGTATTAAAAGAGAAGTGAGATGATTTAATTTTAAGAGTTAGGATCCAAATAACTTTTATGAACAAAATCAAACTCTCACCATGTAAACATTGTATTGTTCTAAGATGAGACTAACAGACCTCTTATTTCTGTTCCATATGTTGTCACTGGCTCCATCAGATATACCTTATACTAATGAAGTAGCTGAAATGAAGAAATATATTACCGTTTCTCTATTATACAGAGGTATCGTGAAGCTTCACTGATTGGTACTTTATTTATTTATTTCCAAAGACATTTTCCCAGTATCTTAGCTCACAGAACTTTCTTCATTATTTACCTTCATTACTATTCTTCTAAGACAAGTTTTAGTGCCATGTATAGGTATCTTTAAATGGAAATCTTTTAAAGTTTGCATTTTAAATACCATTAATAAATAAAAACATACAGAACTTTTTTTCAGTGGCAAAGAAAAGTTAGGAAGGATATGTTGTAGTTCATATTTATGTTAATATTCTGCAGTGCAGTAATTACAGTTCTCTGGTATATAATTATACCTACAACCATTCCGGGGAATTTGACTTAATTTTGGAGACGTTTAAGAGACAACGTACAAATGTTAAACCTCGTAACTAAATATTGAAGTATGGAAAAGAAGGTTTTACCATATGGATAGAACATCCTATAATGTAAGGGGTTTTTTTGGAGGGGATGGGGGTGTGGGGTGTCTAACTTTTCCCGTCGTTTGTTTCTCCTTCAAATGTTCTCGTTAATTGGTGTCTGCTTTACAGTAAATACTCTGATAGGTGTCCTTTGTAAACTCCAATTATCTAAAAGTTAGTCCTCCAGGAACAAAATTATTTCAGTGAAATAGCCTTTTATCTGTCTATATTTAAGATACTGTTGCTTAAGAGGGTTTTTTTGTTTTGGTTATAATGGGGGTTGTTTTTAAAAAAACGTCTCAAAGGCAGTATTTTAAAATATAAAAGTACCAGCAAGGACTACATGGACACTTCAGAAAAATTATACAATGCATTTACCATTTTTAGACCAAAAGCATTACTGTCTTTATGTAACAGAAGAGTCTTAATTATGTCTTTACCTGTCCTAGTCCTGAATATTGACTGTTGCTTTGTATGACATTTATAGGACGGAGGAGATGGAGGCAGGTATTTGGCTATGTGGCTGCATTTATCTTATTACTGCATTTTTTCTTTTCTATAATACCTAGAAATTTTAGATTTAATATTATTTGAAAAAATATTTGCATATATATATTAGAAATAGCAAAGTTTCATAAGAAATATTTTCAGACAACCACATAAGAAAACTGTATCAAATCAACATATAGCAGAGACAAAAAAGTATGATACATTTTCTAACTGGCTACAAACATCTGATTAGATCTATGATCCACTAAATTATAAAAGTAAAAACAGCATAGATCTTCAGCTGAAGATACCACTTTGCTATAGGCATCAGAATAAAGAAAATAACTGGCAGAAAGAGCTGAAGGGAAGACTATTTTTTATGGAGAGATTAATCTTTTGGTTTTGTATCCTGGTAATAGAATCTTCATGTACTGCATTATCACTTTGTTTATTAGTAGCAGATCCCTATCTAATGTCACATTTGACCTTAAATTTATTGCAAATTCTATCTACTGGCTTTTATTTTTTATAAAATGAACCTTTTGTAGCCTTTCATTTTAAAGTTGGATTTGCAGATTAACAGTTATTGAAACTACTGTTGGGGAAAAAAGGAAAAGTTCTTATCAACACAGCCTTCCCCTGTCATCACAAACCCAAGGAGGGGGGTTAGATTAATCTGAGCAAAACAGAACTTTTAGAATATATATTGATTTTCTTCCTTTTTAATGCTCCCATAAATCATAATCATCATGTGCCATGCCTATGTGCCCTTGATTCTGCTAGCTATAATCTAATCTTATAACGCAAGCTCTCCAGAAAAGAACATTTTTCTTTTTCTTTTTTTTTTTCTTCTTGTGCATTTTCCACTGTGTCTCCTCCAGCTCTTCCCCCCCCACTGTCCCAAGAATATAGCTGATTGTAGTCAAGATGATAGCATCTCAGGGTCATCCAAATGGATTGATAAATAGCAGGATTTGTGTGAACTCTAGGGTGCTTACAGATGTATTCAGTAGGGCTTTTACAAAAGGTGGTTAGAAACACTTTTTATAGAGCTCTTTTTATTTCTTTTCTTTTTTAACATACTAAAGTCTTTGCACCCTTTAGACTGAACAAACGAATTAACAATCTGCACCTCAGATTGCTGTACATTATTTCCTCTTGTCTGTACTTGAAACTACGTGTTTCAACTACACAACTCTAAGTATTTGAGGGATTTAATCTTTTTTATTTTAATGACATTCCACTGTTCAGAAATGATGGCAATTATCAACTCTGTATTGGCAATAGTGACCTTCCTCCTGCTAAAGTATCTTTCATTCCATAAAGAGGAAAACAAAACGGCAGTGCTCGACTTAGAGAATTATACTCTCAGTAAAGCAGGGATAGACTCAATATTTAGCAGCCTTACTGTAGAGAATAGTTTTATATACTTTATTTAGGAGTAGAAAAAAGAGAAAAGCAGGACATGCTTAACCAAAAGTAGACTGAGACACCATAACTCCATGAATCGGCACTTATCCCATGACCTAACTTACTTTCAGAAAGAAATAATCAATGATAATCCTCCTTCTTTCCCTTCTGTGCCCAACTCCTTTCCAAAAGCCAGTGCAATTGCTGGCATACCCTTCTTCATCAGCCACCAGCACCAGAAGCTTCATTTGCTGTAATCCGAATTACACCTTACCCTGACTGCAGGTACACTGGGCAAACAGCTTTGCCCTTGGATCCTGCACCTCTATTTATTCACTAATGTCCTTTACAGTGCTTGAGGAATCTGCCAAACCAAAGGCTTATTGCTGAAACTCATCTCGATTGAATAATAGCGGTTTGACACCTTTCTTCTCACCAACTTTGAATTCTTTAATGGAAATATCATGACATTATCCAAAAGCATTTACTAGCTGAGCTGAATTAAGTAGACAGAAGCCAAAGACAGCAACTCCACAGGAATTTGAACAGAGAAAAGGCTTCTAATTTATGCGGAGATTAAAGCATGACTTGCTGGCAAGTCGAATTGACCAAAACAATTAGGATTTGATTTTATTCTATTCTGCAGAGGTGCCATTACCTTTTCATCAGGCTACTGTGATGTTCAGTAGAGCTTTTTATTTTTCCCTCAGAATAACAATTGTTGCATTATGAGTTGCTTAAATATTCATTCATGCTCGAGAGCTAGGAAAAGTCCCCAGACCAAACCTAAAACCTGATGAAGCTCCTTTCATTTTTATGGTGGTGTAATCAAAGATGTGGAAGAAAAAAATCAACCACCTGACTGCTAAAGTAGGGCAGAGTCACACTGCAAGCCTACACAGATCCACAGAGTGAAAACAATAGAAATAGGGACATAATGAAAAATAATTATCTCTGACTTGTTCACTTTGTTGATTCATTTTCTAAAAAAGCTGAAAGTGTTAGGTGAACATAATTTTCTTAGCAATTATAGATTATTAAACTAAATGGTGTATTTTCTACTGTCCTGTTTCAAAGTTTATCTTCACCTTAAAAACATACCCTTTTTTGAAGATTAGAGGCACACTTCTTTTAATATTTCAGGATCGAGTCTCCATTGCCTAATGTCTTTTGTAGCTGTCTGCTTCAGCTAAGCCTAATATGCTGCTATTCAGATTCAATAGCATTTTCAGCTCGCTCTGCACTGATAAAAAGCCCACCCCAAAACCTGCACAAGATGTACAGAGAACAGAATGAGTATTCTTATGTGTAAAAAAAAAAATAATGTTCTGATAAAAAAAGTCAGGCTATACATTCAGAAATGTTTCATTCTTGGCATACATGAGCAATTTCTAACACGGAACTGCTTTAATGATTGAACCAGTTTCTGTGCATGTTGAGTTCAGACTGGCAGCTTCTTCCCACAATATATTCTGATTTACACAAAATATATTTGCACATACAAGAAACATGATGAGTTACATACAGAATTCAAACCAGTCATACATGTCACCCCCCCTTCCCAGTTTTAGCTCATCACAGCTACTGACAAGATCAAAAATGCAGAGAGGTGGACAATTCCAGAACATTACTAAGCACTCCACAACATGTGAATGGGGAAGCAATCTACACAGTCCTGAAGCCAATGAAGAAAATTACTCTATTGCTTTTTTCCCCTGTGCTTTTTTTTTTCCCCCCTTTTTTTTTTATGGCCCCTACAGAGGGGAAAGGGGAAAGGAATGGGAGGGGGAAAGGGGGAAAGGGAAAGGAAGCAGAGGAGCAAAATTGTCTGGTAAGAAGAGAAAAGCATTTAAGCAGGATTAGTCTCAAGGTTGAAAGGAAGGGAAAATTTTCTCTTCCAGTCACATTCACTCCCTTCTTTTTCCCTGATTTTTCCTTTGTTCCTCCTCCCTCTCCTACACACAGCCCACGCAATCCAGCTCCAGTACACATCACTGACATTGCCTCCCCTTTTGCCCCAGTAACCCTTCTTCCATTAGTTAGTGGGTATGATAGCTCTTCTTCCTTACTCTCACTTCTTATTTTCATCTCCTTTATCCCAGGGACAGAGAGCTGAATAGTGCACAGTTGGAGAACAGTCTCATCTCAGTGAGAAAGCACTCATTTAAACCAGGCTAGGAAAAACCAAAACAAAACTACAGATAAACACGTTTATATCAATCTTCCCAGTGTCACTTGAAGCAGGGCTGGGGTATAGTAGTACCTCATGCTATCTATGAAACACAACAGATTAAGTCATTGCTTTGTTTTAAACATTTTGAGGTTTGATTGGTCATATATTTCACTTCTTTAGTAGTTAGTAAAGTTACAAACTAAAGAAAGATAAAATGGATAGGTCCATCAAAATTCAGTATATAAACAAGGTGGGAGAACCTATGCTATAATTTACAGAGCATTCAAGACATTAAGATGCTGGCAATTCATTCAAATGACAAGGATTGTAACAAGATGTGAAAATGGCAAAACATCAATCAACTCTCATGCAAAGACTGAAACTGGGTGAAGGAAAGACATTAATTTAATCTCATTTGGCCATTTTTCTCCTCTCTGAAAGGAAACTATACATCTACATGATGCCATCACAGAACATAACAGTTGGAAGAGAAAGAGGGAATTAACCAAAATAACCCTCCCAGGGAATCTGTGAAAAGATAATGTTATCCTCTTAGATTCCTCAGTTCATTCCCATGAAGCAGATCATACCTTAATTCAAATATTAAGAGCTTATATTTTCATCTAGAGATATTTTTAAAAATCTAGAGTATTTAAAAAGGATGACCAGATAGCAGTATTCCTTTTTCAGGCCAAAAATCAGAGACAGCCTTATTGATCTGACCAAGTGTTTACACAGACTTTATGTCAAGGCTAGAAGTAGAATCCCTGTCTTATTTCACAATATGAGGTAATACACATGCATTAGTGACATTATTCATCTACCATCTCTACCAGGATATTAGATTTCTAAAAAAGTGTCTATATTAAAAGACCATTAAGTTTGGAAAGCAAACATTGAAAATTCTGGAAACAGGAGAACTGATGTTGCCAGTGTTTGATCCTCTTCCATGTATGTTTTATGCTGTGTTTTATAATTTTAAATAAACAATGGCCTGCTATTTTTGGCCCCCAGTCATGACTGTATAAGACAAAAAGAATTTAATAAATACTTATTCACAAGATGGAACAGGTGTTCTTTTTAAAAAATGTCTCCGATAACATAATGAAAGAAAATATACGTAAAGTACATGTAAAATTATTGTTGGAGGTCCCTTGAAAGCCTCCATCAACACCCTCAGACACTCACAGAGAAGAATGTAGGCTGCTAGGAATCAGTGCTACCAGGACTGCAGGACTGAATCTGAAAGTCTCAGACATTAAACAGCTTCTTCATGCAGTCTAAAGTGTTAAAATTCTGGTTGCGCTGAATTTAAATTCTGTCATTTCCTAACTTCGGAGAAATTGATTTCCCAGTCTCACTTTTTTAAACATATTTGCTACTGCCATAACTTTTAAAAATGTTTAAAAAGCGTATAGACACCATGTCATCTTTGATAAATTCATTTACAAAAGCCTGTAGAAGGTTAAATGAGCTGGAGACAGGAGTTCAGTGTGCCTCCCTAAATTAGGAAAAATCATATTTAGGATTTCAAATCCATATGGAATTTGATCCAAAATATAACGTCAAAGAGATGGCCTCTCTCAGAAAGCCAGTTATTTTTCCCCACTGACAATATATGCTGCAGGCTAAATCTTTTCTATACACAGGTACACAGCAGCTATCCTGTGAGTGAAACCTTCATTTTTTCCTGCAGATTTGCATTGCAGTCCTGGGCAAATGTTTGACCTCCAGGACACCCTCTGGCCAAGGGAACCTTCTCAGTGATGGTCACATAGTGCACTGCACCTGATAACACTCCTGGTGATAACAATTCTTTCTATGGCAGCTGCATGTCTAAGTGCAGCTTAGAAATAGCAGTAGCTCTGTGGAGCACCAAGGGCATGTTCGCATTGGGGGTGGGAGGGTTGTCTAAGACAGGATAATCACCTCCCCACTCCACATGTTGCTCTCATCCCTTTACCCAGCATTTTCATACTTTTAGTTCTTGTAGGCTGAATCAATGGCAAAAAAATCTGAAGGGCTCTGATCTGTGCAGTGATTATTTGCAAAAAAAAGCTACCATGAGCCACCAGCCACAAAAATTAAACAAACTCCATGTCATGACATTAGCATATCTAACAAAGATCTGAAAGTAATGTTTAGATGGGCTCTTGGAGAGTTCATAACTGAACACAGCTCCAAGCCTCTCGCACTGAAATTCTTACACATTGTTGATGGAGAGGTATTTCACACCATGCCCAGAATCTTGACTCAAAATATTATTGTGAAGAGGCTCCATAGCAGGATCAAGTATCAGTCATAGTCTGACACTCCATTTCAGTATCTAAATTGGTTACCTCTCACTAGCATTGACCAAGCCGGGAAAGCACGAGATGAAACATATCTCATTGTTTCAGGTGGCATGTATTTGACTATTATTTTCCCTACTTGTATTGTTCTAATGCTTGAAAGAATAATATTCGTAGGAAAATTCTATGGTAGAAATAAAATCTGAAGTTATTTTAGACTCCTCCACTCTAGCAAAAAGGGTGTAGGGTTTTTTTTCTTCTTGGTTTTGTTTTTTCAAAGCAGACACAATTTGCATTCATTGTAAGAGTTTCTCCCTGTTTTTATAGGGCAAGGTACAAATAATCTATTATTTGCCTGTTATCCTTGTCTTTACATGGCTAAAATTTTCATACAGTTTTGCAAAAGTAATGATGTTAAATGAAAGCAGTATCTCTCCAGCCAGCTCCTCCTGAAGACTTCCTGCAACTGCTAAGAACATGTTGCATCTTATCAGCTGCAGTATGTCCAGGCAGCATAAGGAAGATGAAGTAGAAGGAATTTCAACATGATGAAAAAGGCAAAAAAATGTTCACATTGCTGTGGAAACATGAACTCAATAGTGAGGTGTTAAGAGGGCTTTCATGGGACTATGTTTGCATACTATGATAAACTTGTCTCTAAGGTAAAATAGAACAGTCTATGCAGTAGCAAGTCTAGTTTGATTGATGAGCGTACACACAATAGCTTACATCTCTTCACATAAGGAGAGGAACCATACACTTTCAGCATAAATAGACAGAACGGAAGAGTTCAGTGTGTGTACTGGTGTCTCTTGTCTGCTGCCAAGAGCTGCATCTCTGATAACAAAATGATAGCTGAACTCTGCATACAATGAGAGTTCATAAAAACCCTAAAGGATAGTTTATAAAACAGAACAGGTACCAGTGTTCTGTCACTCTTTTTACTACTGCTAATGAAGGCTTTAATTCTGGGGGACTATCCATTATGAAGGCATTCTGGGTACTGAGGGGGAAGGAAGGAAGAAAGGAGAAAAAGTTGCAATTCTGTTTTCAGTTTGCGTTTAGACTTAGAAGGGGACCTGGAAACCTGCATATCAGAAGTGACGTGCCTTGCTTGGAGGGAACTATGAGCAAAAGCATGCTATGTAACCCTTTTTTTACCTCTTGAACAAAGATAGGAGAGGAATATGTTGTAATGGAGGGAAGATATCAATGTTTGGTTTCCTAGGTGATTAAAGAGTGGAAAACCTAAAAAAACCAAACCAAAACAACAACAATAACAAAAACAACAGAGAGAGAGAAACGGATAACAGTAAAAGATATACAGAATGTGAAAAGGAACTAAAAAACCTGCAGAAATCAGCACTCTAACAGTAAACATCCTGAACATATACATGGATTATGATGTTCTAAAGGTAGTTGGAGGCAGAAAGGACTATTTGCCTAACAATTGTATTTCTCAAAATAAACCACACTCCACTGTGCAGACAGACAGAGGTCCTAAATTCTAATGCTAATGTTATGTAGCACGATTTCTGGGTGACTGTGGACATTCACTCCTTTTTTTCTAATTGTGTGTCCATATATATACAACACAAATACCATAAACACTGTCAGTCACAGACATGTCTTGATGAATATTTAATGCCTACACATTTCTTTGTACACTTTAAATAGTGTATATTCATTAAACTGTATTAACTAATCAAGATGAAAATGACCAAACCTTTTGTAATGTAATTCTAAAGCAAAATGTTCTTAAACTGAACCCATGGAAGACCCTGCAAACTATGATGTCATATTGAGACAAAGAAGCAAAGTATTAACAAAATATTGCTTACCTCCTGAGTTATGCCTGTCAGGTGTATTTTTCATTGGTGGTTAAAACAATTTTAGTTTAGTATTAAAACTATAGCTATTAGGAAGCTATAGTTCACGTTGTGAACTATTGTTACACAGTGGTCTACATTTTAAGCTATTCCAGGACACCAAACACAATCTAAGACACCTGTTCTAGGACATTTCTACTTGAGTTATTTTTAAAGATCTACAACAGTTAACAACAGAAAGATTACATTAAGAGCAAAACTCCAGAATGACACTGAAAAACATATCAAACTTAAAATTAATGCCCAAAAGCAAAGTGTCATATATATGAAGTTGTGGTAATATAATGTAGAAGGTAGCAAGAATCTGAGTTGTTCCAGCTATTGCCTCTTCTTATAATCTATCCACACAGAAGTTCACACAATCTGAAAGCTCTACCACGAGGGCAAAATTGTAGCATCATGACTGCCTGCTTCACCATCTCATCTCTGGGCCTGATGCCCAGGGGATAATTTTTGACCATTCATTTCTGTGAACTTAAATTATGTCCTGACAATTCTGAACTGTACAGAGGGTCTACCTGCTGACTTGAGCTAACTCCCGAACATATATGAACCATGGATTTCTGCTGTCTTCTCCCTCTTTTGCACATTCTTTTTTTTTTTTCTTTATTCCCTGCCTACTCCTTCTCTTCTTTTTTAATCTTAATGTAAGAAAAAGCTGTCTCCACATCTCCAAACTCTCTCTGAATTGATAAACTGAATGCTCTCAACAGCTACACATTGGCATATCATTCCAAATCCTAAAAGGGAGGATAAGATTGTGTGCAGAAGCCATCTTTTTAAAAACAGCGAGGTTTCTCACTCAAAGCTACCAGCAGAGCTGCTTTTACAAGTGCTTGCATCCAAGGAAAGAGGATCAGACTCCAACACCAGGAACAACTATAGATTTATCTCTATCAAAATGTCACCTTTCCCCAAATATTTGTTTTTTATCCTCAAATCTATTTAAGAACTGCCAAACAGGTTTATCCTCATTTAAAAAAAAGAAAAAAAAGAAAAAAAAGAAAAAAAGAAAAAAAGAACAAAGAAAAAAGAAAAAAGAAAAAAGAAAAAAGAAAAAAAGAAAAAAGAAAAAAGAAAAAAGAAAAAAGAAAAAAGAAAAAAGAAAAAAAGAAAAAAGAAAAAAGAAAAAGAAAAAATTCTTCTAGGTTCTCTACAGAAAAAGGAAATAGAAATAGAGTACATAAAACATTTTTAATATTTTGCCTTTCACATGTCTTAATTAGATTTTTTTTCCTGTACAAAAGGCACTCAGAAGTGGCTGTGGCCATGCAATTAAGGAGGTTGAGTCATCTTTACTTGAAACTTACTCATATTTATCTGTTGACTGTTGCATACTGTCACAACATTGACTCTTTGGGACTACCTGTTCATGTACAATTACTGTAACTGACAACTGTTCACATGAACAGTTCTCACTAAAAAAAAATGTAATGCCCAAAAGCGTACCTTCACAGCATTGCAATTTTTACCATCCCCTCAGGATCGCATGGAGTTTTCCTTGCTCTTTATGTTTGAGTGCTTCCTGCAGCATTCTTTCCTATGCAAGTCAAATTTTCAGCCCTTCTCTCTCTTTTCCCATGCATCTTAATAAACCCTACATCTGTGAAAATGCCTTCCTTAATAGCATAAAGCCAACTATAGCTCATGAGTGCACAGTATGGAGTACAGACTGTGATTATGGGCTGAGCGCACTGCTGAGCAGAAGCTCACATCAAAACCACACATATAACACAAAGATTTTTGTCCTTCTTATTTTCAGAAATAATGCTCCAATTTCAGCATTTTCCAATTTCAAAATCAGAAAAGCCATAAAAATCAGTCTGAAAAATCAAGAAATGTGAGTCCAAAAACTCTTCAATACAGCCAGCAGTTAAAAACTTTAAATTTTTTAAAATTCATATTCCTGCTCTCCGTTGAACAAAATTTCCCACTGTTAAGCCACTTAATGCAATTGTTTTTAATATGATGGGGACTCAAATTTATTAAAATTTCATGCCTACATTCCTAAATATAGTTTTAACTATCTGTTCATCCACATGTTGTTATTGCAATACTTTCTCACTTGTTCAACATTAACAAAGACAGAAAGTGTTTTTAGAGTAAGAAAGAATTATTTTTCCCCTCCTGTAAAATAAAACTGGATTTCATCTGGCATGAATAATGCTGACATATAAGGGGTTGCTGCAATAGGCAAAAAGACACTAAACTTAGTATCTTCTATTATTCAAGACTGTCTGGTTTGTATAAGTCAGTTTTTTTTAATATACCATAATTATTATACCACTGTTTGATGTCAATTAGCCCTAATTACCTGGATCGAGATTTTCTGGGAAACCTGTAAAGAAACTTTGCCTTTGAAGTCCCTCTTAAGACAGCAGCATAGCCTTAACAGGATGCTACAAGCTTACAATTAGTTTTTGTCAACCAGGTTAAAATTACTTTCTTAGTTTTTAATTTTGGCTCACTACTTCAGCATCAGAATCCTCTGTGTTTTCACATGATTTTATTCATGTTTATGCATGTACTTAAACATGTGGAACATCCCAAATACAAGTGTGTATCTTAGTCAGCCTAATCAAAACTTGATTTATTTGAAGTGAGATTTTAAAAGCCTTTAACATTTTATCCACATAACCCCCTCTTCACCTCCACTTTTTAGCTGTGTAATTGTACCCTGGAGCTGCAAAGAGGGGAACTAATCACCCGTCTCTTGAGAGGTCTAGCTTGGGAGAACTTGCTACCTTTGACTTCTCACGTCTTCCAGGTGGAAGCTGTAAGAGCTTTTTAAGGGGTAAGGAATCTGAAATCTACGTAACAAGAGAAGATGGTGCCAGCTGAGGAATTTTTACTCATTTCCAAATATTGCTGCTAATAGAAGGTTTAGCAGTGCTACCATGGCTAACCCTGAAGGAAGAGAAAAAACACAAAGGGTAAACAAAACTAACTGAGGTTATCATATGAAATTACATTCTAGTTGCCCAACGCTGGACCTTTTTAATGGCTCAAGAAGATGATAAACAGTTTGTGTTGGCCATTTCTGATATGTACCAGTGCAGAAGCAGTCCTTCAGAGGACAGCTTGAGCAGAGTGGGCAAAAAACCCATCATAAGACATGAAACTACTACTCACTAATACTGCTGAAGGTCAGAAACCATCCCTTCTCTTTTCCAATTTAAAAGAGATTAATTTATTGTGACTACTTAACATACCTTAATAAAGTAGGTGCCATAATGTTCACTTGTGTAATGATCTCCAAATTATTTCCCCCAATAACAACATTATGCCTTAAGTTTTTTATATGATATTTAGGCTTATTAGTACAAATAAGAACTGAGACTTTAGAAGTAAAGTAAGTTCATAAAAATTCCTTCGACAGAGGAGCAGATGATAGTGCTATGATATCAGATACCCGGTAAGATGCTTGCAGTGACGTCTGTATAAAAAATATTTCACTATTATTTTGGAGTTATGTGGTTTGATGGAATAGAACATACCTATTCAGGACTTAAACATTTTGTTCTCATTGAACTTCTTAAAAACACGGAAGTGTTCAAAATACTTCAGGAGACTTAGCTGAGGCGGATACAAAATACACTGCCATTTTGTGTCACCTTCTAGTTCTGCACACTAGCATTCAGTTCTGCAACATTTTTATCATTTTTCTGTTGACTGGCACTTGGAAACACCCACTTTGTTTTTAGCAGCTTCACTCACTGAATCATTTTCAATTGTGTTGAAGAAAAGTGTAGTGCAAGTGCAGAGATGAAAAATCGTATCTGACTACTGTGTGACTCTTTCTTCCTCCCGTTTTTGTTTTTTTTTTTTTTTTTAAATCCATTCCCTGCACTTCTACCAGACTCAGACTGGATTTTTTTTTAAGGAAAATGTGCAAGTATATCTTTCTAGTAATAATTCTGCAACATACACTGTAGTTTCAATATTGCATGATTTTTCTTATAACAATTTTTTAGGGTGCCAAGTTACATGCAACAACTTTCATAGAACTTTCACTGTCTAAAGTTATACTTAACAGTAAGCTACAAATGAAGTGGTCATGTGCAACAGATTTTTTTTCTTAATAGCAAATGCAACATATTGCAAAGCTTCAGCACACACTAATCATATGCATTATTTATGTTACATCCTTGTGCGTATCTGACTAAGAATATGGAAACAGACTCCTCCAAGAAGCATTTTGGAGCATAGGCCTAACTTAAGTGCTCCTACCTTTTCCTCAGGAGAAGCTTCTCTACGTTAGACAACTATAGATAGTAGACTTTAGGCCTTAGTCATAGATCTAAAGAAGGGTAAAATGGATATTCCCCCAAATAATGAGGTCCTCAGAAATGTCTTCTAAGACTGGGGGCATTTGGTAGTGGGAATTCTAAATGACACAATAATGGAAATTACATGGTGGGGTGGGGGGAGAAAAAAAACTATGCAAAAACAAACCACCAAGAAGTAGATGCACATTTCCACCTTATCATCATTCTCGAACATCATCTATAGTAGGCGGCACTGACTTACATCTTGGTGTATCTCCAAAGGTGGATCACAAAGTCCTTATGGTTTTGGACATATAGATTTGTAAATGCTTACAGAGGAGGATGGAAATAATGTCCTCCTGTTTTTACTGCTTTTAAGTGTAAAGTTTAAATGGAACTTTTCAGTTGCTAACCCATTCATCTTAGTATTTATTTGTAATTCTTTTTAGGAGAAGTTTGGCTTTTTTCCCCTTCTAATTGTGGGGATTTATATTTTAAGTAAAACTTATGATTTTATCTGTGATGAAAAACAGCTGCAGAGAAGATAAAGCATGATAGCCTCATACAGAGTACAGATTGTACATAATGTAACTAACAAATGGAGGAGCCGGGTGACATCATAACTGCCATTATTTCTAAAGCTGGGCTGCCTGACTGAATGGTGAACTAGAAATTATCCAAAATTAAACCAGGAACATTTGCAGAAAAATAGTTTGCAGTTACAATGAGGACAGAAGTTTAAATTAGAGAAAAAAATATTGTTCTTCATTTGGACAATATCAAGAAAGCTTCAGTTCTTCAATCAAGGCATTTCACACCCACACAGCCTTTTATAATCTTTTTGGTGAAGAAAAAAAAAAGGCAAAAAAGAGCATGTACTCATACTCAATAAAAAGGATATTCTAAACTTACAAAATAGGAGAACCCTGTCAACTAAGTATCATGTACTCAAAATTACTACACAGTGTTTCAAAGTATGTTTATATCATGTAAGCCATGTGTATGTGAAAGATATTGAGCACTAAAATTTGCAGTGTCTCATATGAAATTTTCTGAGTGAATTCACATTATAGAAATAGACATTTTGAGAATACTTAAATTATTAGTACTTTCTACACAGATGTAAAGTTGCCTCCTCTCTCCTGTGAATGAAGCACAGATAATTCCATTGGAAAAGGCAACTTTTTAATGTTATTTGAACATGTGTCCCTGCATGGTTTATCCTGCAGACGTTTTGTGCATCTGCTAGGTTACCAGAACTCTGAGAAGCAATGAAAAAAAAAAAAAATCTTCAGACCTACTGAACACTACACACTCATACAGCAGATGAACATAAATATTATTTACCATCATTACTTACCTGTGATACCCCTGGCAATGGGCAAGCAACCACCTGCTGCTTCCAAACTCTTTAAAGTATCCTAAATCCTTATAATACATTTCATTTTTATTTTCTCTGAAAATACCACAATTGTGGTTTTAAAAACTAATGAGCTAGTATACCCTTAAAAGTTTCGCAGCTTCATTGGCTTGTTGAGATTTGTGACGTCATTAAAAAGACATGTATATATGAATACACATAAATGCCATGTTCCTATACCCACTCCCTATTACACCTGCAGGTGTGATAGCAGGTAATCAACAAATAACTCCTGCATTCAACTAGAATCCAGTAGTCCTAATCTCAAGGCTACTGCATTAACCACAAGACCACCTTTCTCCTCAACCTCTTGGCTAAGGGCACTTGCATGAATAAAATATTTTACGTAGCCAGTTTGCCAAAGGTCAGCACACAAGTACCAGTCTAGGGTGTAGAATAGAATGGAATAGTGCAGTTGGAAGGGACCTATGACAATCATCTAGTCCAACTGTATATAGTCACTGTTTGTCACAGCTAACAGATCATGAACACTCTTTATCAAAGCAACAATAGTAGTACACATTTTAAACATTTATATTTTCTCAGACTCTATCGAATGCATGTGGAAAGCCCAATCATTTTTCTTCATCTTAGCCAAAATTTTTTCCAGTTCAAATTCCTACAATACTAGGCTACCTTCCTCAACTAAAAATTGAAGAATGGACTTCTTATCAGGAGATAATATTTGTAAAGAATTGAAAATAAAAAAGAAATAAAGAGCAGATGATAAAAAACTACTGTTGCAGTTTAACCCCAGCTGGCAATGAAGTCCCACACAGCTGCTTGCTTACTCCCCGTCAGTGGGATGGAGGACAGAATTGGAAGAATAAGAGTGAGAAAACTTGTGGGTTGACATAAAGGCAGTTTAATGGGTAAAGTAAAAGCTGTGTGTGCAAGTAAAGCAAAACAAGACATTCATTCACCACTTCCCATGGGCAGGCATCTCCAGCCATCTCCAGGATGGCAGGGCTCCATCACGCCTAAAGGTGACTTGGGAAGACAAACGCCATCACTCCAAATGCCCCCTCTTCCTTCCTCCTTCTTACCCCCAGGTTTCTATGCTGAGCATGATGTTATATGGTGTGGAACATCCCTGTGGCCAGTCGGGGTCAGCTGTCCCAGC
>JANZLQ010000007.1:16068640-16085556 GCA_026212715.1 Elanus axillaris | reverse complement strand
CCCCGCCCCCCCCCCCCCCCCCCCCACAAAAAATGTAGGAAAATAAGTCATTCCAAAGAGTAATATTTTTAAGAAAATAAGGCATAACATGTTCAAACAGGCTGGAAAAGTACTGAAGACAGTACACACAAATAATAGAAACTGCCTATTATTAACCAGCCAGCTATATGCGTGCACCTGAGTAAAATAGATCCCATGTGAACCAAAAGAGATCAAGCAAATTATTACTGAAGAAAGCCAAACCTGGGAGTGATGGTGCTCTCCACTTTTTCCTCTACAAAGGAACTACAAAAGAAACTTTCATTTATTGGTTTTCAGTCATGTCAGTTTAGTACACATCCTATTCCCATACAACCCTTCTTCCCTCTTGACTGGAACCATTGCTGATATTACAGTCCTCTGAGTATATCTGGGAGATGTTGCCATGTATTCCAATAAAACAAAACACTCCTAATTAATTTTGAAATCTTTTTCTCCAAGATACAAAAATTGCCTCTGATGGGTACACTTACTCTTGATCAAAGAACATTTTGAAGTACTATGTTTAGTTACTAGAGGCCATGGAAACTGAAAAATGTGAGTTAGGAATATTCACTCAAATGTAATCATTTCCATCCTTTAAGTTTTTAACTCTCTTCTGACCCTTCCCATTGTTTAAAAGCTTCAATCAGTTCTTTGGATCTGATCATGGTGAGCAGTGTGAAAATAGTATTAAGTGTTCTGTGACATGTCTACCAGTGAGTGAACACTGGTTTCAACCAGTGAGCTCACAGATGCTCCTATGAAGTTTCAACAGAAAAATCCAATTGCATGCATTCCTCTGGTATGGATATTGCCACAATTAACGTGATGGACATAGTTCATGTGACACAACACTGAACCCGCTGTTCTAAGCTATTTCTAAATGAATAATTTCTTTTCAGTGTTTTAAGATCAACAGCAGCATCTGACCAAAGAACATAACATCACCTCCAACGCACATCCCAGGAAATTGGGGGAAACTTATGACTATGACATATCTCACAAACATTTTATCTGCCTTTCCAATTACAATGTTGTTTTCATGACACTGGCACCAATGCTTCTTTGATCTAGGTTAAATATCAGAGAATAGGGAGGAGATATTAATGGTACCAACAACAATGAAAGTGAAATAATATGCCATGTTTTAGAGCTGCATTATAATGTGTAATAGACTTTTTAATAACACAAAATGAGACTGATTTATAAATCTCTAGAATGACATCTGAAAAGGACTTAGGCTGGTAAAAAACAAATGGCAACTAATGTATCTTTCACGTTGGCTGTGGCAGTGATTTACTATGTTGTCTGCAGTGCTAAATATACATCATAAATCCCTCCAACAGAAGCCTTATTATATTCATCCATCTCTTCCCTATGAGCCAACAATTTCTTCTTTCATAAGCTTTACTGTATAAAAAGGAACTCATTATATGAAATAAAATGCAGGCTAAAGCCAGTGATCTTACATTAACCTAATGAGGACTTTATCTAAAGAACACATACTGGAGATACTCTGTGGTTACGTTTTTGTTAAAGACTATTTATTGAGTGACAGCGGGCAAGCTCTTTTGGTGGAAGAAAAAAATGATACAGAGCTAAACCTGTATCAACTGATGAGTTTTCTGCTTCAGTATAAGCTATTGTTTACAGTCTAATGCATAATACAAATTGGAAAGATCTCAACAGTTTGTAAAGAAGCGTGACTACAAGGTGGGATCATTTACTGACTAAGACAATATGAAGTAATTAGAAGAGCAAATGGAACCTTAATAGACAATTAATATCAGTGTGAAGAGGGTCTCCTTTCAGTCAGTCAACAATGAAAATTCAGACATTCAGACCACCACAGTCCACATTTGGTGTTTTCAAAGCACCCCGTCCACTGTTCAGCACATGGGTAATAGCAATAAAGCACTATGATGGGGACATGCTCATTCACAGCAAGCTCCCGCCACTTACTGTCCTGTGAAGACAATTTCATCAGCCACCCAAAGAATGAACTAAAAATTAATCTCTGCTCATATTTCTATGAAAACAAGTATTTCAGCAGCAGAAGCAATAACCAAATTTCCTTTTTTAGCATCAGTTCCCTGATCACTAACCAGAGCATCTCTTTCAGTTTCTTGACAGGGGAAAGAGACATTTTACCTATTCTCCACCCTGAAGGCACAGAGCATATTATTAAGAAAAGGTAAAAGGAGACATCAGAAATAAGGCCATCTGCTTCCAGAGTCTTATATGCAAGGCACAGAAGTGTGTGGATGCAGCTTTGAAGCAGATGACCATCTACTGATGCAGGGTTGAAAAATCACTCACCAGTAAAGGCTGGGAGGGGAAGGCATTAGCCTCAACACCACCAAATGCATGTTTCGGGAAGGGGATATCAGAGGGAAACTACAATCAGTGATGCATCACCCAGATCACAGAGAGCGGAGTCGTGATACAGTTGAGAGATGGGCTTGCTCCTCAACAGTCTCTCAAAACACTGCAATTTCAGGCAGGCAATTAAAGCAAAAAAGTCACCCACCTTCTGCTTTTAATGTATTTGGAATATCTGAGGAGCGAGATCCTACACTCCTGGTTGAAATCTGTATTACCCACCTGTTTTTTCCACATCTGGCCATCTGCCACTTGTATAAGGAAAATAGGAGACAAATTATATCTGTCTATATTACAGAGCATTGTTATGGGAAAAGTCTTGATAAACTTCCCCCCTTAAGCCTGCCCTGCTTATATAACACACTTCATACAGACTTTTTTTTCCCAAAGAAAGACTTCTTTCTTCTCGTACTGCTACAAAAGTGCCACTAAAAGGCATATAAAATGTTTTGAATACTACAATATCCAACCTTCAGTTGCTGTTCAATCTGACCTTCCCACTATTCTGCCACAAAATTATTTCAAGCACTTCTCAAAATCTTTAGCTTTATAATAGACATGATATCATTTTATTTGACAATTACTTCACTCGTGTCTGTCCATCTCCTTGCTATATTTCAAATAAATTAGAAACCAAAGCTAAAAACATAACACAACTGTGCAATCTGCTGTGCCACAAATTACCAATACTCTCAAAAGAGAGGTGGGGTGCAAAATTGCTACTTTTACTATTACTGTTGTGTGTTCAAGGCACCAATGCCCCCCAAAGGACTTAGTAAGAACAGCAAACTTTATTATACTTAAACGAATTTTTAAAAGGAGGAAAGAAAACATCTCGTTTCCCAGAAAGAGAAAGATAAGATTGGAAATAAGAAGTGGAATTGTTTGCTTAAATACAAGAGACACCCCCCCGCAAACAACCCTGAAGTCCAAGCACATAGATTATAAATTAACTGCACAGAAGTCAAGAACATTATTCCAAGTACATGCTTGCTCATTGCGTTTTTCTCTCAAATCGCCTCTTCCCTTGACTGCTTTCACTTACTGCAACTTTTTCTCCATACCATTTCCATACCATATGATATCCTGCTCAGTATATAAACCGGAGGGTGTCAGCCAGGGGAGGAGGATCGCTGCTCAGGAACTAATTGGACATTGGTTGGTGAGTGGTGAGCAACTGCATTGTGCATCACTTGTTTTGTATATTCCAATTCTTTTATTATTATTTTTTGTCATTTAATTAGTGTTATCATTATCATTATTAGATTCTTCCTTTCTGTCCTGTTAAACTGTTCTCATCTCAATCCACAAGTTTTATTTATTTATTTTCCCCTTGATTCTCTCCCCCATCCCAGTGGGTGGGGGAAGCGAGTGAGCAGCTTGTGTGGTGCTTAGTTGCTGGCTGGAGTTAAACCATGACAATAAGAGACAATGGTTGCTGGGACAGGGATTCTTTGTATTTTATCACTTCCACAGTTATTGGCACAGCAGGCTCCCAATTCCTGACCACTGCAATAAGTATACTAATGTTCTAGGGAGTAAGAAATTAAAGTAGAGCAAACCCCAAACCAGACATTTTTTAAAAGTATATGTGAATGTATGAATATTTTTGCCATTAAAATATGCTTGTTCTGTAATATCCACAGTACTACTTCTTAATAAGCCTACAAGAAGGACATGTATTTCAAGGTGTCTCACAGGTTTCAAAGAACATTGGAGCAAATAAATGCAAATAAACGATAAAAATAGCATTAGAAGTTCTCATGACTATTGTTATGTTGGCTTACCACATGCTCAGGATACTATTAGTCTCACTTAACCTCAGGTGTGTGAGGTACAGATGCCTACATCTGAACCCCACCTTCTGTGGTAGTCAAGACGCTTCCAGGGAATAATTCATCTGTTTCTAGAAGATGTCTCATATAAACTGTGCCGTAAAAGTGCCTGTATCTCTCCTTTCACTGTAAGGAAAACATGGCATTATCATCCCAGACATAGGTGTCTATACTTACATCTATACTCACTAAAATGAATTCTTACCCAGAAAGGCTAACATTTCTCAAGGATTTACCAGCTGTTTGTAGATCATTTGTAAACAGTAAGAAAGAATCATCACAGCATGACGGCATTATCTGAACAGGGAAACCACAAGGTATTCCTATACAACCCCCAAAGATGGAACTATGGATAGTGACCTTTCTGCCATGACCTGCACATGAAATACTTGTTTACTTAAATGTTTTAGCAAAGAGTTGCAACTAACTGGTAAATTTTTCACAAATGGGCAAGAAGCAGGATTATTTGCTTGAATATAGAGTTCATCAGAAGGTGTAAAAGCACTTTTATGAATCTGCTTTTCACAACTTTCCTGTGAAAAGGAGATTATGACAGTTTTACAGATGGGTACATTTAAGTACAGAAATATGAAGTGTAAAGCCTGGCTAACAGGGCAAGTAATCAGCAAAGCTAGGTAAGTACCAATTTTCCTTTCTGTCCTGTTCTGTGAATGCTATATGACAGACTTTCTAGAAACTATACTTTACAGAATCTTTCTCACCAAAAAAACCTCCAAAACAAAAAACAAAACACCAAAAGAGAAAAAGCCAGCCTTTTCCCCTTCCCAAGTTTTAGTTAAATCTGCATTCTTTAATATTTAAAAATGAACTTATAGCCAGTTCACTAAATTCATATGCTTTGAATATTCTCCCAAACTGATTCATAAAGCATGAGATAACTAATTCACTGACCTTAACTCCATGATGAATGTGCTAAACTTTATCAGTCATACCTTGTGCTGCAAGAGCTCTTCCACTCGAATAGCAAATATACTCTGCCTTCCTTCATGTTTGAATGGTATCAGCTAAGAAAGAGGTGTCTGCTTGGTTTGAGTTCATAAGTCATTCTTCAAAGCACTCTGATTTTTTCCCCTCTACCCTCTCATATTTTCTCTGGCTGTTCTCAGTGCATTTGGACTGGGTTAGCCCAGAATAGGTTATCCTGGCAAAGCCTCACCTAGTCAAAGAATGTTGGGTTCTTCATGGCAAATAGAGTCTAGTGAAATACAATTTAAAATAAAACCATAAAATTTTTTATAGTGCTGTCTGCACCTGACAAAACATAGCTAGAGTATGTTATTACATACTGTAATATCTAGTTATTGCCTGCTCATTTTGCATTTTACCTGTGCTGGGCAGATGCAGAACTGGCATAAAAGGCGACAGTTCACAGGTTGCACTGGCTCCCTACCTACAAGGCTGACCTCCTTCTGAAAATACTGTATTTGTTTTTGTCAGTAATAAGAAGGAATTCCAGGGGATATTTTTTGTTTTGATATGTTTTGTTGTTGTTGCTAATTTACCCTTCTTCTCAGACTAAAGCATGTGACTTTCACCATATGAGATTTCAAAAATAAGTTATCCTATCATTTACTCTTTGCCAGGATAATACTATATAGGGGAATGGTGGAAATGTTTGTGGTTTGGGTTATTTTTGTTTGGTTTTGTTTTTTTTCAGAAAAAAAACAGTTAATAAATAAACTTAAATGAAAGTATGAAAATAGTAGCACATTCTTTTATTCTTTCAGTTATTCACTGTACTTCTGATAAATCTCATGTGCAATTCAAAGGGGACTGACAAAATTCTCTGCTGCCCTACATCCATGCTCTAGAGAGGTCCACCTTTAGCTGAATTTCTATATGACCCGGACCTTAAGAAAACCAAAAGGTATTGAAGAATAAATGCACCTAATAAATAGAATACTGAAAAAGAGTTTAAAGTTTAAAATAGATGAAGAAAGTAATGACCTTAGATCTCATTAGCAAAATTAGCTGGGAAAGAGCTGATAGAAAAAAAAGAATATTAGTTATTGAGCTTTTTTGTTTCTTTATATAGACAGCTACATTTGAAGTCAACCAACAGAAATAATCCACATGCTTATGAGTGAAGTTGTTTTATAGAAATAGAAATAAATATCATCCTTCTTTGTCTCTATTTTAATTTTTAAAAAGCTTAAGATACCAATTATTTTTTTTGCGTCTTGGAAAGGTTACAGATATTCTTTCTGCAACTTGAATTTGTGCAATGTCTTAAAAGAAAAGAAAAGAAAGGAAAAAAAGGAAGAAAAAAAAGAGAAGCTGTCCTAGAATATTTTAGTAGCTAAGGAATAAGTGTTTTCGTGAAATTAACATTACTTATTCACATACCTTTTTATCCTCTGTTCAGAAGGAGTAGAGAAAAGTCCTATTTTCCATTTGTGATGGAGACAGAAAAAAGAACCACACATTCTTTAGTATCATTTCTGCTTCTATCTTCAAAGGACTTCAGGATTTAGACTGAGAATAATTTAAGTGGTGAAGCACTAAGCTGAGGATTAGTATCAAGAATTCTACATATCAGAAAAATGCAACTATCCATCACAGGAGTAATGTTCAGTGGGCAAGAGGTAAAGTGACACTGGGGATGGCCTAAAAACTCATAGAACACCTAAGAACTGCCATGACCTTCACCACTTTCTGTTCCAAGATCAAAAAATACTTTTCAACCTTTCTTTCTCAGAGCTACACAGCACATGGTACATGACTGAAACACAGAACCAAACCAGCATGCAATTCTATTCCCAGAAGGGGGTGGGGGTGAAAGAGGAAGGCAGGCTTGGTGGCCAGAAACCTGCATACAAAACATGTTTATCATATTGTGATTCACTGTGCTGAGGAAAGGTACTCAGATATCAAGATGAAGGGTGCAGAAAAAAAAGCCCACACAAACCAGCAGATCTTTTAGTAACCCCTAAGACATGTAAACATACCTGCCCATCCATGTCACCAAACTTGCATACACCTTGACCTTTTGAGTGCTCTAAGTCACCAACAGAGGGATTTAGTAAATTTCATATTTAACACGTTTGATCTTTTACAGAAACAGTGTCCTACAGTTCATCTGTCAAAGAGGGATAATAATTACAGACATGTGTCTTACATCATGGTTAGTCTGCCAGATTAATTTCTCAGACACTAATCTTACATACTAAGTTCATTTACTTGAAGCTTTATTTAAAGTGTTTCTTCTGACAGGCTCTATCAGCAGAAGTAACTGTCATAACAATAGCTAAACTATAAATGCTGTCTCCCAAAGAGCAACCCCTAAATCAGTCTTTAGAAGTAAGCTACAAAAGGTCGCAGAAAAAGCCTATAACACTGCAATATTGAAGGGGGGAAATATGTAATTGGCTCCCTTGAAAGCCTTATCAGATGACAAATATTAGTTCACATCAAATTATCCAATTAGGAAGAAAGTCAGGAAAAGAGTAAGTTACCCTAAGGTTTTTGGTTAGGTTTTTTTATCCAGTTAAATATCACCAATACAAGTATCACTGGCAATTATTACCAAGGTAACTCATGATCTCATTTTTGAAAGCACATTTCAGCTTACAAAACAAGGTTTCAGGATTGCTAAATATTTTTCTTTCCTAAGATTTTCCATCTTTCTACCAATAAGGAGAAATTATTGGATAGCACCACAACAAAAATAACTTAATGCATGACTACACAAAGCTTAGAAGAAGGAATAACAAAACACTTCACATTGCGGAGCACAGATGAATTTCAATCAATGTACACAGTCAGAGCTACAGGAGAATTTTTGTGTGCATGTGAATAAAGGTACAGTTTTAGATGTGGGTTTTTTTGATAGTCATGGTATTTGAATCAGTCATTCAAGTTATTCAATCATTTACAGCCACTGAAATTTGTCTGCACTGCAAGGTGAACATGCAGTATGTAGAATCAGTTTTCCCTTCCCCTGCACTTAAGTAGTCATTTATACAACTGTCATGATAAACAACATGACTTATACTTTGCACAAGCAAAACACTAGGTTTTGAGGGACTTGCAAGGCCATCGTTAGCAAAAGCAGGGCATCGCCTGTGAAGAATTTCAAAGGTGTCATAAAGCAGCATTTTCCAATAAGAAATTTAAGGATTTTTACTCAGCTCTACTCAAACCTGGTAGAAAACTTTTTAGAATGGTTGTTCTTCTGATGTGTGTTTAAATATCCTTGTTCTAAATACACAGGTTAGGAATGAAGAAGTAAAAAAGTCCAAAAAAACATTTTTTGGGGGGAGGGGGGGGATAAGAAGTACTGCATTTCTGTGGTTCTACGATTTAATTAATGTTGCATTTTGATGTTTTTCATAGCAGATGTGTAACCACCTGTCCTGAGTTCAGCTGGGATAGAGTTAATTTTCACAGGAACCTGGGAAGGGGCATAGCCGGAGCAGCTGACCTGAACTAGCCAAGGAGCTATTCCATACCATGGGACACCATGCCCAGTATATATATAGGGAGCAGGTTGGGGGGTCTCTCGGCTTTCGGTGGGGCAGTGGCGGAGCGCCGGGTTCTGGGCGGTGAGCGGTTGCACTGTGCATCACTCGTTTTGGGTATTCTCTTATTTGTATCGTTATTGTTCTAACTTCTCTTTTTGTGTTGCCCCAGTCAATTGTCCTTATCTCACCCCTCAAGGGTTCGGGTTTTTTTCTTTTCTCTTTCTGGTTCTCCTCCCCATCCCACCAGAGCAGGGCAGGGGGACTGAGCAAGGTTGTTTTAAGTAGAACTGATTCTGTGTCACTCCCAATATTTCAGTTATCAGAAATGCTGTCTTGTATTTCAAAACATTATCACTTCCGTGATTTTATGATAATTTCTTCAGCAAGGTCAACTAACCTGGGAAAGCCTCCAAATTTGAGGAAAGTCCACCTTTAATAATTTTGCAAGACTTAAGCATCAATGCAACATAAGTACGTAAACCTCTCTGTGATAAGTGTAAGACATCTTTTCTACGTGGTAGTGCATGGGCAGCTGCCTCCACAAGGGTTTTCAAAATTACTTCTGTCACTATTTCAGCTAACGCTAAGTATATATGGTATTTATGTCATCCATCTATGTGGACCATCATATAAGCATGACTCAAAAATAAGGACAACAGAAGTTTGGCTTATGTACTACCCACTTAAATGCTAGAGATGTCAGGACTTCTTTACACGTCCCTTTTCATCATACAGGTCAGCTAAAAACCAAGAAGGTACTTTGCATTTTGTGCATTGTGTTTACTGAAATCTTCCTTTTTAACATTAAGTTAAGCCGCATGAACTGAGTGCCAGGGATCCCAAAGATGATGATTTTAATTTTCAGAGTATCTGCTTGCATTAGCAGTACTTATAGGAAATTCTCTAAGAATAATAGCAGAGCACCTACAGTTATAAAACTTCTCTCACCAATACCCACCTCTGTTTTGGGACTGGAGCAGTGAAATTATCCAATGAACAGGAAGGAATTTGCCAGCCAAACTGCATTCCAGACTAATTACAACCACCTGGTACATGGGAACTTTGCACATGTGCTAAGAGAGGTGAAACGAATGTGCTGTCTTTTTGAATACAATTAGCAATAATGTGATTTTACTTGCTGCTGGGTTGTATTAATACATTGGCAAAAGCAAGATTTTTTGACAGAAGAGGAAAAATCCTTAAGAAAGTCAATGTAATAAATTAAATTAATGCCAATAAAGCAGAGATTTTGTATCAGAAAAGGAAAAAAGGAAAAAAAAAAAAAGCAGCACTTTTGTGAACTAGCAGCATAAAAGAAGAAAAGAAAATTTTCCTGGCCCAACAGTGCACAAGCTCTGCTTCTTTAAATCACGCAGTAATTTTTAATTTTATTTATCTAATGATGACAGCCAAGCTTTTTTACTTGTGCACTAGATGACAATTCCAGTATTTACCTGCTACCTTATCACACCCAAAAGCTGTTAAATGGCATGCAGACGTCTGTGTTGTCCTGCAAGTATGGGAATCTTGGCAGATTTTCAGAATAATTAGAAACCAAAACCATAATTTGGAGAAAGAAACATGAGCATTACAACTATGGCTTTTTGGTCAAACACATTACTATATTTTGGACTGTACTACAAAACAGGTTATTGTTACTTGAAAGCATAAAGTGGAAGAATGTTAAACAAAACATATATAATTTGGGTTCATTGAACAGGTTGTATGCATCAGTTTGTCAGCTGTTGGTCAGACAGTCAAGTTATACCAAAGAAATCCTTCTTGGGTTGCAAGGTAATGCTCCTGTCATTCACTTGGTGACTTCCTTCTCTGCTCAACTGGAACTGTCTCCTAGGCCCATAGTGGTAAGTGACCCTGAAAAAAAGCTCTCACTAAATGATCTCACCGTGTATCAACTGCAGCTAAGGCATTTCAAGAAACCCTGGGGTGCTGAATTAAGCAACGTATTTGGGATTTCAAGACTTGCTTTCATTGTGATGCTCTGTATCTTATAGAATAAGATTTCACAACACAGGAAACACACAAATGCTGGTATATGAGAATATATATGCATAGCCATTATGCCTTTATGTGTCTATTTCTGCCCCCTGCTTTACCGTGACCTGTTAGTTCTGAAGGATTAATTACATTAACTGAAGAATAAAATACCTCTCTGTATTTTATAGTAGCTGAAGAGCAAAGCATTTTTTAACAAACAAACAAAACAACATAAGAAATGTTGCACTAAGATCAGTAGTTCATCAAGACCACAGTTCTGACAGAAGCAACAGAAGAGTCTGTTTAGGAATTTTGCATAATCTCAGCCACATTCTGTGGGACAGTTCCCTTGTATTTCCCTGGTGTCTACAGCTGTTGGATTTAGGATGTTAGAGGGTTTGTATACACCTATTCCTCTTAGTATCTGCTGCCCATGAATTTGTAAAAATCCCTTTTTGAACCTGGCAATTCCTCTTCTGCTTTAATGTTTACTGACATTAAAGCTAAATATGCATCTCTCATAATAATCGGAACCATACTGCATTTCAAAATGGTATTTTATTCTACAATTGAAGATCAATATGTGTTTTAATGAACTCCTTGATGGCTAGTGAAAAATGGAGTATTGCTCCACCCATGTATTCAGAAATTCAAAGCTAGAAATGAAGTGTAAGGTCTTTCTTAAGCATTCATAGGCTTGTAATATTTTAGGAAATACAGTTTAAAATGTAAATGGCCATTTCATTCCAGGTGTTTGTTTTAATTGTGATTTTTTTTTCCCCAGAATAATTTTAATTCATTCATTTAAACAGATTTTACTCTGGTCATTTTGTATCAAAAACAGGTAAGTATATGCTTTGATTTTTAATGAGCAGAAAGTTGTTAGCCATTTTTCACAGAGGGCTGTGACTAATTTTATTTTATAACCTTGGCTAATAGATAATTAGGTGTTTCACTCAAATTAGCTCTGGCACAGCTGGAGGCAAAGTGGGAGGAAGCAAAAAGCTGGCTTTTGCCATAAATTTTGTACTATCAGCTTCTGAACACCTCTGTGAAACAGCTGATAGGAAATGCTATATTGGATTTGCATAACCTGTGTTTGCATTTTGTTAATAGTATTCTCAGTTTTTAAGTGAAGAGAAGTTTAATAAAAAAGGATATGCAGAGGAGGAGGATCTCCCATAGAGATCATTAAGTAGATCACTGAAGCTGTAAAAATTTCAAAACAAATTTCCTGGATCAGGTACTTCATCAGGCTTCACAGAGAGTGCGATGCAATCCCTTAGTAATATTACTTTAGTGTAGTCCCATCGCATTGCAACAGTGTGAATTGTGACTTGCCTCAGTCCATCTCCCTGCAGTTTAAGATCAACAGAATTATTCATACACATTTACATACATACTACTGCAGTAATCATCCCCTTATGCCAAGCACCCACCTTTATGTGATTCTGTTTGGTGGCCACCAGGTAAAGGACTAACACCACAATAGTAAGAGCAATTCTTAAGCCACCCAAACCAGAAGATGGGTTCACATGTACTGCGCCCAACACCATCCTCTGGGTACAAAGGAGAACGTACACAAACCACAACAGCATGAGGTCTTCTGCAACATGGCACACAATGTCAGCATAATACACAAGAGTCTCCACCGATATAAAGTTACAAGCATTTGAAATATTTATTCTTCAAGTAGCGCTTTAAAAAGACCATCAATCATGTATCATCACAGCTGCTTTAAAGTAGTGGTCTCAAAACTTCATGATGCCACATTAGAGCAGGAAGTCACAAAAAAGCCACCTACGTTTTTTTTCTATTTATCCAATTATCACTTACCAGAGCTGAAGGACATACTATCTCTTTTGTCTCATTTCTGCTTTTTGGACCAAGGATGCTGCAAGTTTGTTCTTATATTATGTTGACATTAGATTGCATAGCATGACAAGTTTAGCTGAATTTAGAAAGTTGGTCAGATGCCAATATATAATTTCATATATATGCAGCTGATTATATATTGTGCTTATGTATTATCTATTTTCTGCCACAGCCTAGTAGCTTCTTCACTAATTATTTTTCTGTCTTCTGTAACTCATGATTCTTTTCTTATAATGTCTAAAGTGAAAATCTGATTAGTTTCCCAGTAAATAAAATAGACATTTTAAAATTAAATAGGGAATCAATATATCAAAAAAGACATGCAAAGACCACAAAGAAAAATGGAGGCTAATCATCATCAATTCAAATGTACATAAGTCCCTAATCAGGATAGATCTGCATATTGCAGATTACTCAGGCTCAGCATTAAATTTGCTCAATCTACTGGGTGTGGTATTTGTGTTTTGTAGATAGATGATATCTGGTTACCTATAATACATTTTTGTCAGTACTGACATATTTGTATATTTATGTGATTACAGTCTTTCAACATCAGGTTAGCTACTTATCAGAAATGGTTCATTTGACAACAGTCACTTTTGACTGACCAATTGCACCAACATTTTGGGAAAAGTTAAGGATAGAAACTTCTAGGCTCATTCAAGCAGCATCTGAAAAACTGAGGAATAATTATTTCTGAAACAAAGAAGCATTTTTACTGAGTAAAATATTCTTAGCATTTTATCAACTATTTCATGGTCAAAACACTCCTGGCTTGGTGGAACAAGGTAACCAACAGATGTTAGAAGTATCACTTCTGAAAAGCCTTTCTCAAAATGGCCTCCTCAAAAACCTCAGAAACCTAAGTTATATAGTCTCCTACCAACCACCTACAATTCATTTGAAATGTCTTATTCCAATGGTAAAATAATGATTCACTTATGTCACTTGCACATTCACAGCATCATCAGTAAAACAGTGATTTTACAAATATCTTCATTAAATCATTCATCTCAAAATAGTCCAAACTTATGAATATCTTACCAAAATTTTCCATTCATCTAATATCAAACATTCCAATGCATTATCACCATCTCAGTAAGTTTTACTGATTTTTACCCAGACAATAAAAAAAAATATACCCCCCCCCCACGAGACAAGTACCAAATTATGTAGGTTTTCTGTAACGTCAGCCTATCTTTCGTGTTGCCGCAATTTTCAAATCTAACAGCATGCTTCTTTACTTTGTTGATGTCATTAATTAAAGGGTCCATGATCTTGTCTGGTAACTTTACATATCTTACAGTCTTTGTCTAATATGGTCATTTGCTGATATACAAAAAAAAACAAGAAAGAAGGTATTTTTCACGTCTTTCATTCTTTCTTAATGTTACATGCATGTACAAATATTTTTGTCTAGATGCAACAATTACCATTCCTTCCCAATGCATTTAGAGCCTTTCTTCCCCTCTATGCTCCTCACTGTAGTTCTCATTTCTCTCACATTTCTGTACAAGTCAGCCTCTGCCTCTTGCCAACCAGACTGTGACATTTTCCTAGCCAAAAACAACCACTAAATGAACATCCCCACTTCTACTGATCATCTGGCATCCATGCAGCTTCTGTTGATCAATTGATCTCTTGCTGCTTCTGAGCTCCAAACAATTGATAATATGTTTTGCCCTGCAGTACCATGCTTCTTCATCCTCTGCTCTCTGCAAATTGATATTGCTCTTTCCCCCAGTTTATCTACTGGCTTTCTTCCAAGCCAGAGAATCCAGTAAGGTGTTTAACAGAACCTTCCTTCCTCCTGTGGTTGGCTGTGATCTCTAAATACCCAACTCAGTGAAAAAGAAAGCTTAGCTCTGAAAGCTAATGAAGAATTCTGCTGAGATACCATCCATGCCAGCAACTATCCCTACAGATAAATTGAAACAATGTCAATGAACTTTCTTCAGGTAATGTTTCAAGAAGGTGAAAAATGTAGAAGTTGTCTGTCACTCAGTTTTGGCAACAAGGAAATTTGAGTCTGCTCCAGAAAGGTAGATCTCCTCCAGGTCTCAATTTTTCTGCAGAGATTTTTAAAAACTCACTTCCTTGTTTCTCTTCCATGTCTTTGGAACTTCTGCAGATTATTAAGAACTGCACAACAAAGGAATAATCACTATTTACATATGGCCTTCCATGTTGTCCGAGATCCCTCTTTTGTATCTTATGGCATTTTAAAGAGTCATTTAGATTAATTATATTTGGTCACGTGTAACAGGGGTGCAATTACACAGATAGGTGGAAGCCTTTTCACACTTCCAGAAACAGGTGTAGCTCCAGCTACAGAATTTGCATGACTTAGTTCAAAACCTGAGGGTTTTAAATTTAATATATTTTGGAAGTTGATGTGAAGTTTATATGTGGTCAGGGTCAGATTAATGTCTATATTTAACCAGCAAATTGTTTCCAGAATCCCTTTTTGTTTTCTGTATGTTCATTTGCAGTCAACAGTCTAGCAAAGAGGTAGCCAAGTTCGACATGCAAATGCCTGTTACCAACTCTGTTCATAAGCATCTGTATCTTGCCTTATCCTGCTTTGGGTATTTATAGAGCTGGAAACTTTCTGTAAGAAATATCTCAAAACTTTCAGCAATGACATTATTCACTGGACGTGACATTAATGCTACAGAGAATAAAATGCTTATTTTTGAGTTGTACTTTACAAAAGACAGAATAGGCAATCATGACTGTCTAATATATGCGTCCTACTTCGTACTGTGACCACTTCTCCCCACTGATCCCATCGGGTGGTAGCCTGAATGATCTTTAATTGAGAAACACAGATTATGAATGAGTCCACTGAAGGCACCAGAGGGCGAGTTCTGACCATGGTCAGACTCTCTATTCAGATATAATTATAATACAAAATGAAACATACTGACATTTGATAACAAGCATATAATGTGAAAGCAACACTAAAGAATGAGTTTCTGTTGTTCATGTGATTACAAATACAATAAAAGCTCTACCTATTCCTGATGGACCAAATTAGATAACATTCCCCATCAGTGTTTAAATAAAGTAATCCAACTTATTGCTGGGATTTCTTGATGAGCTTATTATAATAACATTTCATATTTTAAATATTTTTAGCTAAAACAATCTAAAATACATTAGTAAAATGTTGCAGTAGCTGGTTGCTAAGCTGGTACTCTTTCACAGGTAACTTAGGCACACATATTTAAACATATTCCTGTTTGAATTTAACTCATCTTATGCTATACACAAAAAGAACTGAGCAGCTAAAAAAGCTCTTCCAATACAACACCCCTCATTCCCTACTCCTGGACCCATGCACAGGTCTAAGAAAACCAAAGAGCCCCCTTGCACTCGCAGCATGGACAGTCACAGAATCTCACTCTCACAGGGGAAAAAAAATAGGAAAGGACAGAAACTAGTAGGGTGAACAAAAGACCACATCGAATCTTTAGACTGCCTAAAAGAAACAGTTTCTATAACACTTGGTCCTTGCCTGAATCAGTGAAAATAATCTTTCCAAAATAAGGTATCTGCCTCTGTTACCTGTACATACTTTACTGAAAGCAAAGCTGTAAGTGGAGTAAACACTCACTGAGAAGTTAAACCTGTCCAATGAATTTAAACCTGTATCAAAAAATCTACACTTAGGATCTTATAATTTATTAATATCTATACTAAATCCTCCAGTCCTGCTTGACTGATGTGACTTCTTTTAGTCATTTGCAGAAAGGAGCACAGAAGTCTTCTATCAGTGGTAATTCCCCAGCTGACATTTGTTCCTCAAACTCTAGGAACTCTTAATAAGCCTTGAGGGGCACCATTAACATAATTTAGTCATCAATGATAAACTCCAGGTTTTAATGTATTTTAATTATTTCTTTTAACTATATAATCTATTTTAAAATAATTTTAGAATAAACTCAAATTCAGTCAAGACATTAATCATTATTTGCCTCAGTGTTCAGCTTAAAATATTACTTGTGTATGGTTGCAACCATTGTGCCAAACATTCAGAATCACTGTCAGGCTTAAAAACTGTTTTTCCTGCCATTATGAAAAGTGATTTTTAGGAAAAAAGAAAAAAAAAATCACTACATTTACATGAGCTTATCTTAATTTTACATGCAAAAAAAGTTATCCCATGTTTTAATTGACTTTGATATTTTTAAAGAACAGTGATTACATAGAATAGAATAGTTCCAGCTGGCAGGGACCTACAACGATTATCCAGTCCAACTGCCTGACCAATTCAGGGCTGACCAAAAGTTGTTAAGGGCACTGTCCAAGTGCCTCT
>JANZLQ010000007.1:16015181-16061019 GCA_026212715.1 Elanus axillaris | reverse complement strand
CACACTGAACTCAAAACACAGCACTGTACCAGCTACTAGGAAGACACTTAACTCTATCCCAGCTGAAACCAGGACAATGTCCTTGACAATATAAAATTACTCTCTACAGCAAATATCTCAGTGCTTTGTTCTGAATGACCAAGGGGAAAGAGATGCTACTGATCTACTATAAAAGAAAAAAACTTCTATTCAAACTTTATTAAGAGTCATGTCCTTATATTCCATGTAAGTTTTCCTTTGCTCAATTTAATCTTATTTTTCACATCTCCTCAGACCTTCTATCATCTTTAAATCCTGCTTTATGACTGGCATTTAACTCAAGCAAATAGTTTACATCTTACACTCTTACTGGATTAAATAATGAATAATTAAGCACGTAGATTGTTTTGTTTGTTTGTGCCTTTTACTATTTAGGCACAGATGGACCCAAAATAAGCACTCCAAAACTGCAATTGGAAATATTCTGATTACGTTAACATTTTAACAGAGGCCAAATTATGACTATGAGAAATACGATTTCCTAAGTTTGCATTTGACTTTTTTTGTGGTCAAGTCACATTGGTAATTCGATCATCTTGATCCAGCCCTTTATTTTTCTCACTAAGATACTGGCTGCATTCACTCAAGCCCACAGAATGTTATCTGATGTTCCTTCATGTTACTAATTATTTTTTCCATTAAAATTCACTTTTTAGGCTTGCATAATACCAAGATCAGACTGACAGGCATGCAGTTACTCAAATCACATTGCCTCTTTCATAGACATAAAAGTGTTACTAGCATGTATCAACTGGACTGTATTTTCATAGCTTGAAGTTTTTAGGGTTTTTTAAAGTACCTTTTACTTCTACAATTAAAATATAGATCACATTATGAACACAAAGTAAGGTTAGCATATTTTTATAATGACTATATAAATCATATGCATAATCAACTTATATCTTTATAATCAGCATATAATTACCTTTTTACATAAATTTCTACTGGTTTCAAACCATTTACTGAAATAGCAGTTGAATTTTAATGGTCATGCAATAAACCACCTAGATTTTATTATTCATCCCATTTTTCCCCTATAGAAGCTTGGCTGATGGAATAGCTGTTATTTCCTCAAAGCAGAAATATTTTCCCCATGAGCACTCTTTTTAAGATGCGGCAACATGATTAACCTGCTTTTAAAAAGAACCATCATCCTGTGACTATCCTTATGGCAAAGGGTTTTCCCTTTTGTATCTTCAAACTGAAGGTTAACTGAAATGAGCCTTTAGCAATGATCCTCTTAATAAGTCTCCATCAGCAATCACCTGATCATTGTGGGATGAAGCAGTTTAAACTCAATACTCCAGAAGGTGTGTCTAATCCCTTGCAAAGATTCCATCTCCCAACTGAATGTCCAAAGACAGTAGCAGAATTTTATAATGATCGTGTCTTTCATCTGTCTTTCACTAAAAGAGCTTGCCCTTGGTCTTGGATATAAACACTGCTTGAAAGTTTTTTTCCCTGTAATAGTTTTGACTGTGAGTGGAATGAAAGATCTATCATGGCATGCTGTTGAAGCCAAGAATACACTGGCCAGAAAACACAACAAAAATGCAGCACAATGAAAGGCAACACAGTACTGTAAATACTATTTAAAAAAAAAAAGGCACTTCAACTTAAAGAAATATCAGTAGTACAGGCAGATAACCTAAACCCTACAGTCAAATAAACAAACTATAAAAGATAACTAGCAGTTCTTAAAGCACCACTGCAAAACTCGCCTCACAGTGCGATGAACAAGACTTAAACTTATCTTTCTTACTAAGATTGTTTCTGTCTTCCTATTTGGCATGCAGTTACGATAAGAGTAGCATCCTGAAAGTAAGAGAGTTCTGTGAACTCTGTAAAACAGAGGATCTACATTATGGGCTCAGTTTCTTTGAACAGCTCAATTCTACCAGAAATAATTGTGCCAGTATTTCAACAAGTATATCTTTGTTTGGCCCACTTTTCCCATGTCCTAAGTGTTCTGGAATATAAAGTATCTTCCGTTGTATCACGCAACATGGTCTGTCATTTTATCTGTGTGGAATGTGGCATATCCACACTGGTCTCTACTTCACATGTCTTTGGCTTATAATCAAGATTCTTCTGATAACTCCAACCTCTGGGCAGTTATAACTATCATTCCAAGTAACAGCAAAAGTAAGGAAACAAAAAAATCTATTAGAAAAGGGGAAACTTTTTTCCCCTCTTCAAACATAGAAGCACCATTCAATAGAACCATGACAAGAATGGCCATCGCTGAGTCTTTTACCAGTATATTCTCCCATAACCTGGGAAAACACCAAAAATATTATACCATGGAATATGGAAGATCTTTTATCTTGAAAACTCATAACCTAACTGAACTGGAACTAGTTACACAGCTTCTTAGTGACAATCTCACATCAGAGCACTCAGAAAAACACTAGAAAAAAACCTTCATAACTAACGCTCATCTACAACTCTCATCAGCAATCTGCCAATAATATGATCACTCTGACAATTTTATATCAGTGTTCTTATATTTGGGGGCTTAACTAAAGCATCAGCTCTAGGAGTTAAGTGATTTGTGAGGCTCTCAGCTTTCATTTTTAAGCTAAGTTTTCAGATCTCAAGATTCATATACTATAAAACCAGAAGGAACTGGTGTGATCATTTATAACTCCTGCATATCACTGTAGGATTTCCCTAAATTTATTCAAATTTGAACCAAAGAATAATTTTTGAAGTGAAAATTTCTTATGATAGAGATTCCATCACTGCGTGGTTTCAGACAGGCTTGAAAAGATTGAGTCCATCTATCCAATTCAGAAATGAGAAAAATATATATGATGATATTATTTTGAAAAGCAGATAGTTTTTTAAAGCTACTTGCACATTTTTATTTTTGGCAGTGGAGATCATTAGGAAGATTGGATTCATGATTTTTAAATGGTGCTTATGTTTGGAGTTGAGAACAGTATGCTAGTAAAGCTTTTAAGCCACACATACAAAATATATCTATAATAGCTTAGCCCTGTTTATTAGTTCTTCTCACTAAAATATAGCTAAGATGGAATTGAAGAGATGAGATTAAGATTTTTTTGAAATTACATTGTCATATGGTCACCTTTCTGCTTTTATGAATTACCACATTGGCTACTCTGGTATTAACAAGATATTATTTGCTTACTAGTGAAATTATTGCCAGAGAATTGACAGAAAAAGGAAGAAATTTCAGACTCCCTTATTTTTTCACTCATTCAAATCCAACAGGTTATGATAACAAGCAATACATTCCACACTTACTGATAAAGTACAGATGTATGTGGCAATAGAAGTAATTGACAAATATACACAAAGTATTTGTCAAGATTTTTGCAAACAAAGCTGAGTAGCTTACATTACAGGTTTCGAAACAGAGCAGATGTTAAAGGAAATAAAAACTTGCAAGTAATGTCATATTGTTAATTAAGAACAAAAAATTTTCTTCAAAATATTAAATGCTTCCATGACTTTACATGCTTCAAGGCTTTCGTTGACTGCTGGCAAGAGCAGGATTCAGGAAGAGTTTCTTCTTCCACTTGATGCATAATATGGTTGCTGGAATTGTTATATATTTTTTTAATTCAATTTCTTCTAGTTACTGAAAAACAGAGTGGGACAATTACCAATGTGCCCTGACCAGAGTTGGGACATGGCATGTGCAGACAGGCATTTCTAGAGACATGAAAAATCTTTAATGTGTAAAGACATTAAAGTGTCTTACTGGTTTATTGTCCCTCCACACTAAGGTTGAATCAGTAACTAGATTAATTGATTTGAGTTTAACTAAGGTCAGGAAGACAGAGAGAAATATTTGAGGCTTTTTGGTTTTCTCTATAAACTCTGGGTTTGGTCAATCTCCTAACACTATCAGAGCTTTACCAAACAATTCCCAAGCTGTCACAATAATCTAGATTGCCAAACATATCCTTGATAACTTCTGATCTCTTCTTATGGCTTCCAATCTCTTCTTTGGTCTGAACTACTTTATATAACGTTAGAAGTGTTCTTTGACTTGCAATTAGTGGAGCTTCTCGTCTAAATACATGCTACATGGTTGCCTGTGATGGCAGCAGATTTGATTCAATAACAGGGTTTTTCCTCCCCCAGTCCAATCTTATAATGGAAAAGACTTATTAATACAGGCTGCAGTACTGATATAATGAGGGTCCTATTATTTTCAATGGTTAGCAAAGAAGAAACTTTCTTTCTAGTTTGCAATTAGCATGAACAAGATTTTGGTATGAATTACCCTCTTCTGCATAATTCATCATAAACGTACAATTGTAGCAGGTTTTCATTACACCATGGTTTTCACCATAGACTCTGGAAATCTTTTAAAGAACAAATAAAATCTTACTGCAGTGAAAATCCTTCCGATATTTTACCAGACACAGGAATAAAACTAACAACTCCAAATCTTTACCTCTGTGTTCTGAGCATCCTCCCCAATAGACTAACCTGAAGTTAAAATTAATGTTATATGGGTACATGAAAAAGCTGTCGAAACAGAAGGCAACAGTAGTTTCACCAGATTCCAACAATGCTAGGATTTCACCTTGTGTAAGAAAGGCAGGGCAAAAAAATAACTCACTGATTTCTGATAATGTTGACCTCTCAGATTTAGAGTTGTAATCACAAGAAACTGCAAAAGCAATATATACATTATCTCTGTTTATTTTCTACCTACTCAGACTTGAAAAATGGCTACTCATCACACTAGACTTTACTACTCAGCTCTCTCAACTCCATTCTCTTTAAAAACATACAATTCAATATTCCAAAACACATTCCACCCCCTTCTTTGACTTATTTTTTCAAAAGGTTATACGAGTACAAAATTTGAAGATAAGGTGATCAATAAACTCGGGTATTTCTCTATTGGAGAGAAAAGGATGCAATTCTTCACATACATTGGTCTCTTCAAATATTCAGAAACTTTAAAAGCTATAAGAAACTTTGAGTAATTCAAGCAAGTAATAATCCATTAGAGAGTAGTGATTTCAATTAACTAGAACTTTAACTAATATTTAAGAAAGTCCACAGAATCCATGACTGACCAGGTCTTATGCACCATTATGTAATTAGTTTACCATGACAGTATTTAGAGTATAAGCAGCTCAGTTATTCTAGCTGTTTAGTTGTAAGGCATTTGTAAAAGTCATGCTCTTCAAGTTTATAATCTAAGGCCACATAATCTAAATTAAAAGTCAGATTTAGGCTGCGGGAACAACTTAATACACAAGCCAAGCGAACTATGCACTAACTGCAAATGTCATGTAAATATCAGGAATTGTTGACCTTGGCTTTCATTCTCAAGTATTTTCTATGTATAATATTTCATTACAAGGTATTATGAGAATTACAGCTTCTTAAAGACACACGTAACTTCTCACTTCGTTTTCATATTGCCAGCCCACACTTCCTTCCTATGATAACAAAATAGTACTGTTCAGATCAAGATTAATATGGATTAGAAGGACCTTTTGCTATAAACTAGTACCTAGGCCTATGGATCATCAGAACTATGCCTAGTTTGTTAAAAAGCAAAGGGAGAGTACAGCAGTTCCTGTCATTTGCTCTGTAGAGTTGTCTCATATATATATATAAAACATACTTTTTTTTCTTTTTTTTTTTTTTCAGATTTCAAATGTTTGATTTCTTAGGGCAGTTTTCTCAAAAGAAAATGTAGAAGAGGTTTGCACAAAAATGCTGCTTGCTAACAGAATGCACGTACAACTTGCCCCCACACATCTCAATATATACCCCTTCCTAATGAAAAGAAAAGCATAAGAAAATTCTGGTCAGACCAATCTATAAAATGTGAAATAAAGCATTAATCATAGCTAGCCTTGAAGGATGGATGCTACAGAACCACCAGATATCATCCATTTAACCTTAATGATTTAATAATGAAAGATTTGCACTTCAACAAAATTTCCAGCCATATCAATATAATTTATGGGGATTCCATAAAAAAATCTAAATAGGCAAACTTTTGGGACAAGCTTTCATTTATTATACATACAACATTCTGATTAAAAATAGAAAATGCGTAACAAAAATCTGCAGGCCTATGTACATGAGAACTAGTCATCCAATTCTCATGTAATTCTGTTATGCATTCTAGAGGTACCAGATGCTATAATAAATGCAGTCCCAGGATACCCTAGTACACATGCAGGCAATGACAAATGCTTGTTTCTGAGAACCTGCTGCAGTTAAAATTACAGGGATAGTTGATTTGAAATTACTGCCTCTGGGTTTTTTGCTTTATCTTTTCCCCCCTCCTGAAATTTGATGCAAAAATACATGCAACAAGTCCTCTTTCTTCATGTGAATGTGAGATGCATGCATGAATAGTATATGAGGCATTTTACACAGCATCGTCTACTTTATTTGTTAAAATAATAGGGCTCCACCATTGGCCAACAATTTTAAGTAAAACTCAGCTACTACTTTTTGCTTTAAGAAGAATGTAAAAGTTTTAACAGTTGAAACTGTGAATACATTCTGATTCTTTGGTCCATTTTTTAAATATTTCATTTAAAAAGAATACAAGTTCTATAATGAAATAATATTTTGTTTCTATCACATTTTATTGTTCTGTCAACGTTTTATGTAACCTTAAGAGATTTTTTAATTTCATTATGAAAAATAAAGGAAAAAATGGAAAGTGAGGCAAATTTGCATATTATATATATCATTTTAAAGAGCCGGGGCCATTGAGATGTATTTTGAAATCACACTTCTAGTTTGGTAAATAATACCCATTTAGCTAGGAAGGACCAAGAATATGTATGCCTCTCAACATAATTTAGAAGAACACCCTAAATCCACAATCAGGTGTTAAAATACCTTTTTAATGAGTCTCATTTCTCTTGTAGACTATTCCTTTAGACTGAAGGAACTTCTTGATAACATAATTCTCACACTAAACACTTATTTTGGTCATGTTTGCTGGTCAAGGAGGCTGGTCAGAGCAGCAAGAAGAAACAGCAGACCCCTATGCTACTATCTCAATTTTCAAATCGTACATGAACACGCTACTATTAGGTCTAAAGGTACTTTTGTTACAAAACAGTATCTGCTGCAGGTTGTTAATGTAAATTCTAGATTTTAAAACAGAACTCCGCAGTTCCTTTTGTCCGCTGTATTTACAGCCTGGTTTTATTCTCATGAAATAAAGAAATTCTGGTAGATTTTCACCCCAAAGCTCTTTCTTTGCCTTTTAATTGGATTCATGCTGTTCTTTTTTCTTACAATATTCTATTTAATGTAATTAATATGCATTGGGGGAAAAATTCTCTTTCCCAAAGCACAGACTCAGTTAAAGGAGAGAATTTTGCCTTGTTCACTGCAACATAATAAAATGCTTTCACTGTGGTTGGGATTAGCCAGGCATATAAATTATACCAAGCACTGAATATCCCAGAGAAAATAAAAAAGCCTGTGCCACAAAAAGTTTATTTTTCTTACTACATTTTCTAGCAGAGACTTAAATAAAATAAAATCTGTACATTTTTTCAAATCCGTGTATCAGAAAAAAGTGCGCTGTATGATATGTATGCTGTCACATACAAAAAATTAAATGCTCAGATTAACTCGGATGTCTTTATACATCTTTTTTTAGGTTTTCCAAATTGCTCTCCCTCAAGTTTCCTACTTCCTTCTACTAAGAATACAGGCAACTTCTCATTTTCTAGTCCAGAAGGTTGCTGAGGCATAGAAAAGCTGTAAAACCATCTCTACCTACGAAGTGTATGAGATATATTATGGGCACCTCAGACTATAGTATAAGATTTATATAGAAAATTTCATCTCTGAATTGCACCAAAGTTAGTTCTAAAATATCCTAAAGACAGGGAAGCCCCAGTCCCTTCTTCAAAGTCGTTTCTGACTGGAGAAGGCAAAGGAAGGGGAAAAGAAGGAAAAAACAAAAGGAAGGTGGGATAGATGCCTATCCAAAAGCATGTAATGAATGCTCATTCAGCACAAGCCCATGATAATGTATGATGGAGAAGTAGAGGGGAAGAGGACATGAGGGCATCTTGCAATCTGTCTGGTCACAAGTCTATGATAAGAGTGATGCTTCCTAAAGTATAAATCTGCTTATAAAAGAGAAGACTCACATCACTACTCAGTAAAACACAGCAAAGCCCCTTAACCTCTTCCAAGAAGAGGCAGCACACGGTGAAGGATATCTGAAAACCAGGTTTCTTATTCAGGTTTTAGTATAAAAGCAAATCTATGTAGAATTGTCCCAGAAAGAGTACGACAGGAAAGTAAAGCAGAGTGAGACTGTGGTCAGAACAAGTACCTGGAAGGAGTGGAAGAAAGCTTACAAATTCTCATACTTTTTGATGAAGAACTAGGGCTTCCTTTTGCTTTCTTTAAAATACATTTCATGGTTGTAAAGAAACTGGAGCTCACTGGTGTCCACAAAATTAACTTCCTGGCAGCCAGAGCATCCACCTGTGGGAGAGAGAACTCCTCATACTCTGTTTATGTTGCTTCTGAACATGTAACTCCTTGACTTTATGTCAGCATGAAGGAAGGCTTTATAAATATATACACACATATATGTGCATATATATGTATATACACACACATATACAGACTTCATTTATGCTGGCTACACATAGATATGTACACATGTGTGTCTCTCTCTCTATGTACATACATCTGCCCCACTGAAGTTTCAGTGGCCATGAAAACCATTTCCTGCCTACTTAACTTTCAGTAATACTCAGAACAATGAAGGTACAAAGTAGAATGTGAAAAACTGCACTGCAGTTGACAAATCTTTCACTCAAACACATATCACAGACGTCAAATCACTGTTGCATATTATATCCAAGTCTGGTGTCTCCTCCCTTTTAATGTTCTTTGTCTTCCAGGCTTGAAACAAAAGGAAATTCCTAAGCTTTTGAGCTATATAACATGTTATTAATTCTAGAAGCTTCTTAGCATAACAAAGGAACAAGTTTAAAAAAAAATTAAGAAAGCTTTTCCCAAATTAAGTTTACTTAGACCAGGAGGTTTGAAGTAATCACCTTTCATCTTGAAGCATGGGTTGCAGGGAAAAAAAGAAAACTGGTTATTACTTGCAACAGTTTTCTTGAGTTGCTTAATGCAGATTCACTTAAGTAAAAATGAATCCTCCTGATATGCCTTTCAGCATTCTGAGCTTTAATGATGCCTAGCACAGCAGTGTAATTAACAGTACCAGTGATATATAACAATTCTATGCTTTACAGTGGCAGAAACAGAAGGCTAATGCCAGATTGCTTGTTAAAGGTACATCCGGCTGCAAAGTACACCAGATGAGACAATCCCCCAGTAGCCACGTAATGAGGTAAAGACATCTGTAAGATTATTTCAGAACTCTGAATGTGAAGATTTAAAGTCTTTGGTGATGCTACAGATGTTATTATTGCCATCCCTGCAGCCGTTGTCACTGGAAATAGATCAGCCCTCCAATCAGACTGGACTGCAAATGGCTCAAACCTTGTTTTTCCTTAAGCGCCTTAGTACATAGCTATTCCTAAGTTACTCAAAGCAGTTCAGACTAAGTTAACAGAAGATAAAACATCGCCTTGCATATGAGTTTCCTTCTGAGAATTGTGCCTCGCTGCTTTAAGAGAATACTAAGTGATCATTCGGTAACAGAAGAAAAAAAGCAACAAGAGAAACTGAGAATAATTCCACTCTCAATAAATGAGAAACACCATAATTTAAGATACTACTACAAAAGAAATACAGGTTGGGGGAGGGGGGTGGCGGCGGCGGAAAAGAGAACTACTCAAAATTCAGCAGGTGCACTGAAAAGACTACAAACTATGAACATGATAATATTTTGGAGATCAAAAGGCATAATATTTAAATAAAATTATCAAACCATTGTTTTTACCTTTTGACTGAAGAAGCAACAAATATAAAAGATCAACCACATAGAAAGTTTTTATGAAACCTTTTAAAAATACTTTTAGACCTAAAAAATATACTAGGAATGAGCATGTGTTTTGTTGTTTTTACTGTCTGTTAATAACAAAACATCCATGTATTGGCAGGGGGAGAGAAGAATCTAATTCTCATTTAAAAAATAAAGGCACTTTGCATCATTCTGTCATGCTGAAATAATTTATGGCCACTTTCAAACCTCTTTATATTGGCACTGTGATGTAAAGTAGTCTCAGTGTAAGCATGGATCAAGGTTATAAAAAGTTTACCCAAGCTGGTATGAAAGTTTTACAAGAATGCACAGAAAGCCAAATGCTATCTGACAAGGAAATGAATTTCCTGAATTACAATTCTGTATTCTCATTTTCTTCTCAGAGTGGTAAGGAAGTTTTCAGCTAAATGAAGAGTTGAAACTTTTTAATATTGTAATGAAACTTAAGCAACAAGATCTTTTTGTAAGGAAACCACCAGGCTCTTTCCTGCTCTAGTGCTGTAAAAAGCCAAAAATGATTGAATTGCATTTACCTGGTCAAATAACAAAAATAAATTTTACACTGCGTATTAGATATGAATTCATGCTGTTGTAAGTAGGATAGATATGGATAGATCAGTATTATCAGTGTTTGGATTCATATACATCTAAACTGACTGACTTGGATCTAAATTGGTAAATTTTCATGAAGAAACCATTTCAGTTATTTGCAACTAGAATACATTGTTATGATTGGTATTATCATAATAACTCTTAAATTCAGCCTGTTTTTAAAGCTCAGGAAATCATTCACGGTAAATAATGTGATCAATTTCATCCCATTTCAGTTAATGAAATGTCTATGGACTAGTTATTATTGTCTCTACTTAATTAAAATAAAACCCAGAAGGGACCTGTTTCTCCAAAACATCTTAACAGATATTTGCACCTACAGATGAGTCTCTAAAAGCTTGCTTTTGTTTACACTCATGTTGAATGAAATGGCTTCCAAGCAAAATTGGCAAATATTTGAAGTCTGTGGGATAGTCATTAAGAATATCTGAAACATCTGTTCAGCCTGGACATGTAAAGGGTATGTTTTCATTCAAAGATTACAATACCATAACTTGGTTCCAGTGCAGATATTCAAATTTAGACTTCATATGCACTGTCAGCGAAGTGACTCTTAAATAAATGTTACTTCTCCATTCAAAGTAGCACACATTTTTGCTAGTATATGTAGAAGAGCTTGGTCTGGCTGAGGCAGGTAAATAATGCTATCTATCTTTAAAGGCTATTTTTTTGACCACAAGCAGAGCACCTGAGTTACTCTGAACATTGTTAAGGACATGAAATAAAATGTAAATGCTCAAATTCAGCATGTTAGACACCACGATTCAGATTTCTGGTTAACGTGGCTTAAGAGAGTTCTTTAGAAAGACATAATGTACAGATGCATGTATATACATAGGAGATACTAAGCATCGTGCACAATGATATAATACATTAGGAATATCACAACATAGCTAATATTTTATCAATGCTCAAAACCCCATGAGTTAATATCCAAATTAAAAGTTTCAGTCTTCATAAAGTAAATTATATTGAAACATGAGAAAAAAAATGGTTTGTTTTCATCTCCCCCCCCAACATAGATGAAATTTGTTAATTCGATTTTTGTTGGTACTTTTAAACCAAAAATACATAGGTCAGTTCTTCTAATACAGCAGGAAACATTTCCCTAAATTCTAATATTGCACCAAGTATTTAAAAAGAACAACTATACCTCAACATCTGTCTTTACTTTACACCATGCTGCCCCTATGTAATATTTTTTGAGAGACATTTGCCCTCAGCAAACCCCTCAATAACTAATTCAGATCTCTCATATTTCTAGAAATCTGTCTACCCCTTCAATTGTAAATTCATAAGCAAATCAAGATTTTACCACTAGTCCACCTCATTCCTGAGACATACACTGTATGCCTTTACACTCATAATACACATGAATGAGAGACAGGCAGATAAACAGATACAGTATGAGCAATTTAAAAAATATTCGACATTTGCTTTCACTTTTTGTGCAGTAGAAAGTCAGAGGTAAATGTATAAAACTTCTCATGTTCTGCACAGTATTCAGAAATGTCTCTGCCTAAAGACATTTCTCATTTACTACTAGTTTCTGGAAAAAATATATACATTCAGTTAGACAAAACATGATCCTTTCTTAATCACAATGAAAATCTAGATTTCTAATTAAGGATATCAGAGTTCACTTAATTCTTCCTTTCCTTTTGATAGCACATTTTACAAAACAACATAATTAAGAGCATATGACTCATGAATTTGGTTTTCTTTTACACTCTGAGGGAAAAATATACCAATCGAAACAAAACAAAACAAAACAAAAAAAAATCAGTCTTTCAGTTGTGAAGATCCTTTTCTAATAAGAACTGTTTTCTAGAACATTATTCATCATTTTGATACCAAGATTTTTTTTTCTAAGAAAACATTTTTTCTCTTAAAAACCTAGATGTCTGCAAACCATGGAGTCAGACCATAGCAGTTTAACGCACAGGATTCTACATTCCAAGAAGAAACTATTCATTGTAAGGCATAATCTAGAACTTGGCATTTTGGAAACTTATTTCACAAATCTCATAATAAAATGGAAGAGAGTTAAAGAAACTGATGGAAAATATTAATTCAAAGAAAACACAGAGTCAATATAGAGGACATTAAAAAGGAATTAAGAATGTGGGTTTTGTCTCAAATTTTTTTTTTTTTTAAATTAACTAGGGCAAGGTTCTACCAGAACTTCATATGGGATTTAAATATTCAGTAGGGAATCTGCTTCTGTACTGTGCTGCCAGCATCAGACGCTGAATTTATCTGTTTAGTTTCTAAACTAGCACAGTAATAATGTTGATAACACAAAACTTTACCACCAATGCCCCTTCAGAAACGTTAATTTTCATATTCAACCATTACAAACTACCTGAATCAAAAGTTGATGTGAGTGACAAGCCTGGGATATAAAACTCTTAGACATTCATTAGAAATGTTCTGTTGTCTGGGTGAAGATGTACATTTTATGAATTAAAAAGCTACAAACTGGTTTATGATTATATTGTACAAAAAAAATATGAAACTTCATAGAGCCAAATTCCTGAACTGTATATGAAGATGAGAAAACAGTACATACCATAAAATGAAAAGAAAGAATTGATTAACAAGCATGGTTCTAATGAAGAAAACTGCTGAACATGAATAAATTCAATCAGGACAGACTTTTCAGGTGACTAATTGTCAAAAAATAGCAATAGGGAAAGTGAGTATAAAGTATCTAAATTTCTTTCCTGGAGAGGTTATGAAAGGAATTACAGAACAGGGAATAAAGGTTCATTAAAAGGTTAAGAAGTAAAAGTGTCTACTGTTACTTACATTAAGTTTTTTTCCATTAGTGTTAGGCTGCAACACTGCAAATAACAAAAACACAGTTTACATTCTATAAAAAGAAATGGTAACCAACCACATCCTACACAACTTCGCATAACGTGTGGGTTAACAGAGTGGACCTGCCTTAAATCAGCCAACAACAAAGAGAACAGCTAGACAAAATTCTCAATCATATTTTCTATTTACTCTCACCATCTCTAGCCTTTCTCAGAGGTCTCTTATTCCCAGGGTCGTTCTGCCAAAACATTCAAATTTCCTTTTGTCATTTTTCTCCTTCAGGTTTTTCTTCCTTTCCTTTATCCTTCCTATTCCTTCATTCTTAGGGTTTTCTCTTGAAAGGTGTAAAAATTACAAGTAAAACCAGGATTGACGTGACTTCTGCCAACTCTCATCGTACCATTATTTTGCAACCCAGCCCCTTCTTCATCTCTCTTGATTACATAGGCCCACACTCACAGCTAAATGTAATGAAACTGTTTCATATATTTGAAGGCAAGCAAATGCTTGAGGTTGCTTTAAGCTTTTCCTTTATAGAGGCATGAAGAAGGACCCTCACTCAATTGCCAATGTTCTAAGCAATCACATCATAAATTTATGGACTTTCATTTTGTAACCCCTTATGTAGCCTTGCCCAGATACTACTTCTTTGACTGTTTCAGGACCTAATTCCTGAGACAGTTAAAAAGCATAATATTTTAAATAACTAAGAAAGGAAAATCGGGCCCTTCATAAAAGTAGCTGCCTCTTTTTAGGGGGGAAGAAGGAGAACAACAATTTGTTGGCTTCTATAAAATACTAAAATCTCTACTTGATTCTGATATTCTCCCCACAGTTTTAGTCTCTTTGCATTTCCTCCCATGTCCCATATTCTCTCCTCATCTGTGAAGATACAATATAAAATATATTCACAGCTGTATTTTATCAATGTTTCTACATGTGCAGGGGTATTTCTTCCTAAAGTATTTTCAAAAGAGCATCCTATATTACATGTTCTGCGCAGAACATCATAGAGGGAAATAAATAAAAGCCATTAAAAAAAAATCAAGAGAAGTTTTGCTGTTGTCCATTTGCACCCTGGCTGTCACTTTAAATTTCCTAATGTTCCCAGAGCTGACCAAACCTCAACATTTCTTGTAGCTGAGGAATTTATATGGCTTCAAAATTTCCCCTAGTCCTGAATAAAAGAGCAAGAATGCAAATGGAAGTAAAAATAAAATCCTCCAAACTTACCTAACAAAATCTCCTTCCTGAGATAAAACATTCCAAGTTTTCTGTCAATTTTCTGTGACAGACATTTTCTGATAGTAAAAGTTGAAATTTTTTTTGTCTAAATCTACAATTTTCCTTTATCTTTTTGCAGGCATTCAAAAACACTGTCAAGAGGGAAAAATAGGCAGTACAACCCAAAAACAAGTCAGCAAAAGAGCATAATCACATATGGACTGCAGACTACAACATTCATCAGGGTGCTACTGTTTTGGTTTCAGAGGGAACAAAAAATTATCAAATAGCATTCCCCAAATTCCACTGCTATGAGATTATTGTTTTTGTAATGACCACTACAGAATACATATTTCCCTTTCTTATATCATTGGGGCTAAATCAGGACTAACTACACCATTATGACACATTTACTTCCCCCTCCACCCCCCGGGCCAGCACATCATTCTTGGTTTATTTAGATCTGCCTAGCATCTATTTTCCATAGCAAACACACAAAAACTCAAGAGAAAGGAAGTTACTTAAGCTGAACCGAGATCTCAAATCCAAAACAATTTCACAAACTTTTTCATAACTAAATAAAAAGAAAACTTCTATAATAGTTGATTTCTTCTATAACTGATTTTTCAGTCAAGAAATTTCTCTAATTAAAAGTCCTATATGGAAAACACATGTATCAACATTTGTAACTCGTATACCAGTATTTGAGTTATCATAGCATTCATTAGTACCCTTGTGTACATTACATCTCTGCCTGACTTACTGTTACAGTAAGAATGAACATTCAAGATTGAAAAGCCTAGCCAGAGAAGCAGCTGTAAGAAACAGTCCTCCCCCGAGAGAGATTTAAGTTATACTTTTTTTTTTTTTAATAGTTTCAGGGTTTTTTACATAAAGAAATATTCTTGCAGGGCTAGATATCATGGGCTTGATGCAGGAATTATGAAGGAAAACTCTATGACATGTTTTAAGTAGGAGGTCAGACCAGACAATAAAATGGTCCTCTCTACCCTTCGAACGTGTGAGCAAAACACTTTTCATTTTTTGATAAAAAAGATCTTTAAAGAGCTAAGAATTTCACACAGTCAATTATTTTGTGTTTTCTCCATCTCCTCACTCCTTATCTCAATTATCCACTTGGTATGTGCTGCCTTTTAGACTATAAGCTCTTTGAAGCAAGAGCTGTCATGTTTTATATGCTTCTACTGTGCCTAGTACAATAGGGCCTGACCTAGTTAATTCCTAATCAATAGTGCAATGGAGATGTTAAATAATTATCATAGGACTGTTGCATGTCATACCACACAGTCCAGTTCACTGAGAAACCCTGTTGCAATATAAGCGTACATCTCTGTTACACAATACAACAGTAATAAAAAACCCCCAAGATTTTCATGCATGAAAGCATCAGGAAAACCTGGCATTAAAAATTAATAAAGCTTATATGGAATCAGGTAGAGATTTATAAACATGATCTTTCCACTGTATTCAAACTCAGCTGCACTGAAACCAAACTTTGATTGCAGGTATTTTTTATTTAAAGTAATTAAAGCTCTACTGCACTGCTAAGAACAAACATGTGCAGATCAAAAATACTTAAAAATCAAAAGAAAACTTTACTCTTTACAATAGCAAGCCCTTTTAAATTGCTTTGCTGTTTAATTCCACCTCAGTTGCACACAGAAATTAACAAATCTGCTTTCAGACATCTCTGTTATTCTTCATAAAGTCCCAAAGGTGTCTCAGTGAAACGAGATTTAAAGCATGTTAAGTGCATTACAGGAAATGTGTTCCCAAACACACAGTCCAATTAAGTGTCAAATGATGCCTTCAAGTCTCACCCATGTAAACTATACAAGGCCAGTGAGATTTTGCAGTGGAAACTTAAGGCAAAAATGAACATTCATTATTTGGTAAATCATAGATAAATATATTTTTCCTAATTGAGTTCTTTCTGTTTTGAAACTTAGCCTATGCTACACCTGAAATTACAAATGGAAAAAACAATAAATATCTGTAAATCAGGAATTGGTGGCGGGCATGAAGGGATGAGCAGATTTTTAATGCAGGATTAAACAAACAGAAAAATAGGAAGAAGTCCCCAGAACAAGCAGTCATTTGGATTCAGAATGCCTTTCCTGTGACTTTGTTTTGTGACTCCATCAGCTAGAATTTTGATAAATATTCCTTAACACAGCTACATATGCATACAAACACAGTAAGGGTAGTACTGAGTATTGTGCCTCTAGGGTTTTTTTTATTTCCCAGAGAGAGAGAGTCTAAGCGTTTGTTGCCCACAGCACCAGTTCTGAAATAGACAGAGAATACAATAGAGATTTTGCTTAAATATTGAGTGACCAAACAAACAAGCATCGTGCATATTTTCACTTGGTAAAAGTTATTTTCCAAAATGCTAAAAAATTAGATTGGTTAATCTACATCTTCCTAGTCATCATCTCCATGGCATTTGTAGTCTAACATACCTTCATCACATTGCTTCTTAACCACATCCTTTCCAACCTCAGAATTCCTAACTGTTCAGTCTTTCCTCATATATCAGCTTCACTGCAGCTCTGACTACTCGTTATCTTTGGCTGTTTTTTTGAAGAAGGTTCTTCCAAATGGCATAATGAACACTGAGCTACTCAAAACCTGGTTAAGACCCTTTCAAGCTCCTACTTTCATACACAAGTGTTTGGAACTGAATTCAGAACAAAGCAGTTATTTTGCTGTTTATTACAGCAAGCAAACCTTTACTAATTTAAGAAGATGCTAACACTGCACTTTCGCCATGTAGGGAATACAAAGCAATATTCCATTGTCTCCTGTGCAGGCACTGATGTGCAAATCCTGCTGTCCTCACACTACATACAAACATGGCACATCTCCTTTCAGCTGAAATGAGCAGGAAACCTTCCTGGAGGCCAGAAGGTACAACCATTCACATGAGCTTCTGACAATTTCTGTCGGTGCTTCAGATTAATTTCTTCAACACAGGCAGACTTGCAAGACTAATGTACAGTTTTACATATATGTATGTTTTGTGTTTTTTTTTTAAATACATGTACATGTCTATATTTAAACAGAGCTCATGTGAAAACCAAAATATGACAAGAGGTCATTGTCAATAGCATGCAAGAATGGTTCAGTTGATGACTTCAGCCTTTTCTGTTAATGGTTTTTACAAATCACTTTGTTACAGTCTGATTAATAGTTTTCAGCTAAACGAGTAAGAAGCTGTGATTATTACCATTCTCTTCCAATGTCTCTACTCTGTTTAGTATCTGACCTCTCAATGCAAACAAGCAGTATATATATTGGGCCTGGACAGTGTGGAAGAGTTTCAATGAAACTTGGGTCCTTCAGTTTAGGATTACTAAGATTTCATTTAGAATTTGTCACCGATTCCATTACATAAAGATTAAACATGACTTTAAAAGGCTATTTGACCTATTTTAATGTCTGTAACAAAACAAAGCAAACATTGCTTAGTGCTTCACCACACTATTTCGAAGATAGCATGAGAAAGGACTATAAAAATCCTACAAGAGGTGTTATTCCTCTAGCAAAGCAAAACAAGAAGAGTCTTCACAATGAAATCTGTCCTTTACAAGAATCCTAGCTTAATTTCCAGACCACAGAAGTCAGAGTAGTATTAAATAAGCAAGGACAGCCTTAAGGCACCATCTTTAAGTGGGTGCTACTGAAAGAAAGGCTGTCTCACAGCATTTCCCAAGTGTTATACACATTCATTTTACACTGGCAGATGGCACATTTGGATCTCTAATGTACCTTCTCAGAAGTTAAATGCTGATCTCCTGGAGATTTTTTGTGTTATGTTCAGGTTTGTTTTTTTTTTTTTTTTGGGGGGGGGGTGTTTTAAAGAGACTACATTTAAAAATAATGCAAAATATCACACAATTTTTTTTATTTTAGGAAGGTCAATGGAGCCCATGAAGACTTCATGTTGAGTAGATCTACACCTCACAGCAAAGAGGAGTAGATTTTCATACCTTTACTCACCTTCAACTGCACTTCACTGTGTGAGTAAACCTATTAACTTGAAAGTGACTAGTTGGAATTAAAACATTTTTCATCAGGAAAATGTTTCGTAATTTGATCCTTCATATTGAGAAGCTTTACTTTTTTTTTTAAATTAAACATACATCCCTAGCAATCCCGAGTAACATCAGAAATAATAGTTCTTCAAAAAATTAAATTAAATGCCTTGCAAAAATGTTATGCATACATCTTACATGCAAATTAGCAATCTCAGATAGTTCTACACTGGCAAATGTTTCAAAGTATTTTTTTTCCATTGTTTTAAATACCTTGAAGGGAATGTTTATCTAGTAAATGAACCCTGAGATGGGCCACCTCTGCCCTCTGAGAACAAAAAAAAAGGACCGAAAAATATTTGTGCATAACTGATATCTTAATATGAAAACTGCTTCTCTCCCATTCATTAATCAAGCCTAGCTTGCTTAATATCCTCTCCTAGCTTGTCTTTACAATGAATGAAGAATGCAAAAGATACAAATGGACAATTATATTAGTAGGATAATAGAAATCTTGGGGTAAACCTCAGTCAACCCCACAGCACAACGTAAAAGCCATCAAGTTAGTGTTCATGGTAACTTAAAATGCAAGAAATGCTTACAAATATACTGATGTCATTAGAACATTGAAAAAAAGAGGCATGACTAGAGGGAACAGCAAATTCAACTGTTCATGGACATTGGCTACAAACATTCACCTGTTCTCCTCCCCTTGTCTATACGACAGCTGAGTGAGCCCTACCAACCTTACAAAGGAACAAGAGCAAACACCTCACCTTCAAATGCAGAGCAAACTCTCCCCCCCTACTCATTTTATGCAGAACTTCAACGACAGCCAAAGCTGGAAATAATATACATTGAACAAGCCAGTTCAGATTTTCAGAGCAAGATCTGTATACTTTGCTTATAAAAGAAGCTTTAGGAGAAACCAGATAGCCCAACAAAATGAGGGGGTAAGTTGCCAGCCACATAGCAGAGCTGTTGGGTTTTTCTTCCAAATCATCATCTGCTAAGTGGATTCAGAAGTCAACACTAAGTTTTGGTACTGTGGCACCTTAGAATTTTTGCAGCCTTTTATTAACACCCTTCTGCAGTTCTGACATGCTCTGTATAGTTTATGCAGGCTGCTCTGCATCAGGCTTTCATAACCCAGAGAGGAAAATCTGCATGACCTGCTGGAGTGCACTTGCATTATCTCTCTGTTGATACCTTGAAAGAATATTTACATGATAACAGTACATCCACTTTTCTAGTGAGGATGTAAGTTCAGCACTGAGTCAACTAAGCTAAAGAACTTTTTACAGAATAAGCAGGCATTTAAATAGTAGGTAGTGGACATTGTTTTGCCCAGAGTAAAGAAAGACGAGATTTTAAAATCTCAGTACATAGGTTAGGCCTACTGCAATTAAGGTGTAGGATTAATCTCCTTATAAAAGATATTTTGATAAGATTTTAATCTCTACTACTGCGATTGGATATGAAAATTAAAATCCATTTAAGTTAACTAAATAGGCTCTGCATTTTGTTATTTTATCTCAGTTCAAATACTAGGGACTTTGACTGTGATAGTGCTTTGAAAATAAAAAGAAAGCAAATCACTCTCTCCATGCACAGATTATAATTTAGGTTTTTGTTTCTCTATTTTCTTTTCCCTTTTCTCTCCTATCCTTTGTTAACTGCAGGAAAGATGAATCGTATCAGGTATATTGCACTTCAGTCTAAAAACAGTGGTAGCTATGCCTATTCTTATCTTCTCAGCACTGAAACCCATGACTGGCTGCAGGAAAAAGCACTCTTTTCAGAGTTGTCCCTTTGAGTTGTAATAGTTGTAATTTCTAGGGAACACAATAGCTTGACGAAGTCATAGACATTAAAAGGGACCAGAATTATTTTAGGTCACTTCCATAGAGAGCTAAAGGATATTAACATCTGTAATATCAAAGCACAAATTCATCAGCATAATCAAGTGGGCTAGCTCAAGTAATTACTCTTTAAAAACCATAATCACAAGTCCTCGGACTAAACCTCAATTCCTCTGTAACCCACATTGATACCACTGTGGCTTTTTGTCCTCTTGTGGCTAGACCACAAAAGGCTTTTATGAGTCTTCTACTGCCTGCAAAACATAAAATTATAAATTAAGCCTACAAAATAAAGTCTTTTAACTCAAGCAATAAGGGATCCAGGATTCTTTCAGAAGCTGAAGTCGTAACTTCCAGCTCACAGACAGCATACACAGGTGGTCAATAAACATGATGCATCAGCTGAGCCAGTGGAAAACTATCTGCAGATCTCTTCACCACTGTTAACCAAAGTCACTTCAAATTGCAATGCAATCTATGTGTTGTTAAAAAACAGTTCACCTCATTATTGTACAGTAATCTTCTTCATACCCCAAAATTTAGGGAAGAACATGAACTATACCTCATGCAACAGATACTAAGACTGTTAAAAGTCCAGTATTACTCTTAGATTCGTAGGAGGCACTGACAGAACACCATTTTGCTTGAGATAAGACAATAAATACACACTTGAATGACAGATTATTACATCTAATTACCTTTCCAAAAAGGTACAGAAGATAAATTTTTCTTTGACAAGAATGAATAAAAGAAACATGAAGCTGCTCTCATTTTTTAGATTATTGGGAGGTTTAATAACTGACTACCTTGGTTAATGGTAAAGAGTTGCTAAATTATGGACAACATTCCTTATTTTGTTCAGATTTTCATTTTCACAACCCTCTTCTAAATACAGCAACACTACATTCTGTCATTTGTACTGCCTTCTTTCACTCCTAGTCCACTTTTAATTGGAGCACCATATACTTAGAATACGTGAACATGTACCATACACATATTTACTTATGAAAACTATTCATAAACCTATTCCTCTGATTACCTGGAATCATCCCTATAATGTTTTCTGTTTATTAAGAGGGTTTGTCCCAAAGACAGGCTAACATTTTTGACCACTTCTGCAGCCCCATTTCAGGGAAGAAATAGGTAACATCAACTATAGCTTGAATAATTAAAATAATATCTTTTTTTATTTTTTCAGTGGAAATTTTTTGTACCATTTTGCAGAAGAAGTATGAACACCTTGACTGGAAGATGAATCAGAACACCTCTGGAAGGTTCCGTGTAACCTATGTTGAAATGCTCTACATAAACAGCTTGAACTTTTCTGTAAGGTACTACACAGAGGACAGATTGCATTTTTCAGGCCACACAAGGTACTTTAGCAGAAATCTATAGGAAACAATACAAACAGAACCAGTACAAACCATGGGTACTTCACCTATGTTGGTGACAGATTTATGGAATATCTTTTTGTTATAAATTCCAATTCTCAAGGCAAAACACTGCACAGAGTAGAGCAGTAGGAAAGGTTTGCCTTGACAGCTGACATGAAATACAAGCCAATCCAGAAATAAAACAGGATTTGGCAATACTTCAATCCTGTTATTGAATATTTAATTCTATTTATAGGTAGAAAATAGTATTAAAAGACTCGTTTCTTTTTATGGTCTGGGTTAGATCACGGAAACTGAGTACCACTTCAGCAATTCTCCCATTCAAGTTAAGTGGGAAAGCAGTTGAAGGCCCCTACGAACAGAGGAACTAGCCCGACAAGCCCGGGCAGCACACACACACACGAGAACCGCAGTCTTCCAGGCACTGGCATAACAAATATCTAAGCTAGAACTACTGATGGCACAACCCCCTCTCTGTGTTTGAGACAAACAGAAAAGTCAAGAACTGGAAGCATGGCATTCAGAAAACTGGGAAAGGAGCTTTCATTTAAACCTTGGCTAGAAGTCAAGATACACAAGTCCCGGTGCTGAGGAAAACAAGTATTTTTATTCTTTATATGCAAGTAAGATTTTTTTCAAAGAAACATCCATCATCAGTTTCTCCCAGCGATGGAATTTACCTGCAATGTTACCTAATGACTAAATCAAAAGAAAGTATGAATATCCTTTTTAATACTTGAAATATATCTTATACATGCTTGAAATAGTGGTAATTATTCACATGTAAATATAACTTCACCCTGGCTTTTAGTGATATGTTTGAAAAACTGAGTGGCATTAATCAGAGGTCATATCTGCATATCATTTGACTATTATCAAGAGCCAAAACTGAAAGCACTTCTCTATTCAGATAAGACAATATACTAATTAGCAAAAAATTGCACTAACACTAAAAACTCCTTGATAGTCTGAGAGCTTTATTAAGTTCTGTAAGAAAAGAGATACAAATACAAAAGTACACTTATGCTTAATTATGCTGTGGGAAAAAGCAACACAACAACAAAAAGAAACAAAAAAAGTGGAAATGCTCCAACCTAACCAAACCTACTGAACACAGTATAGTTCAGGGAGCATGGTCACTTTGCCAGACTTAAATATCTAATGACATACACATCCCTAGATATCTGGGTAGAAAATAGAGGACCCTATATTACTTCTGGTAAACGTAATATAATAGCATTAAATGGCTTCTTTATTAACATATTTCTTCATATCCTGTGTATTATGCATGTTGCATGCCTGCCTACCTGCATCCATTCCCATTAATTACCTGAGCACTTAAAGAGACACTAGCACAATTTTGGTACCAATGCGTACTTAACCCTTACTGTCACTTTGTTAAGAATCTCTCCATGAGCATATTGGTGCATTTTACACCCATCTCCTACACACCATTGCTGCATGGTGAAAAGTCTAAGGTAACGCATCTATGACGGAGTGACTACATCAGTGGACAAGGGAGAGCTATGGGTGTTGTCTACCTGGACTTTTGTAAGGCCCTTGACACAGCCCCCCACAACATCCTTCTCTCTAAATTGGCGAGATAAGGATTTGATTGGTAGACTGTTCAGTGGATGGGGAATTGGTTGGATGGTCACATCCAGAGGGTAGCAGTCAAGCAACTTAATGTCCAGATGGAGACTGGTGCCAAGTGGTGTCCCTCAGGGGTCCATACTAGGACCAGTACTGTTTAATATCTTCATCAATGACACAGACAGTGGGATTGAGTGCACCCTCAGCAAGTTTGCAGATGACACCAAGCTGAGTGGTGTCACTGACATGCCTGAGGGACGGGATGCCAACCAGAGGGACCTGGACAAGCTCGAGAAGTGGGTACACATGAACCTCTTGAGGTTCAACAAGGCCAAGTGCAAGGTCCTGCACATGGGTCAGGGCAACCCCCAGTATCAGTACAGGCTGGGGGTTGACGGGTTTGAGAACAGCCCTGTGGAGAAGGACTTGGGGGTCCTGGTGGATGAAAAGCTGGACATGAGCTGGCAATGTGCGCTCACAGCCCAGAAAGCCAACCATACCCTGGGCTGCATCACAAGAAGTGTGGCCAGCAGGTCGAGGGAGGTGATTCTGCCCCTCTGCTCTGCTCTGGTGAGACCCCACCTGGAGTACTGCGTCCAGCTCTGGGGCCCTCAGCACAGGAGAGACATAGACCTGTTGGAGCAGGTCCAGAGGAGGGCCACAAAAATCGTCAGAGTAATGGAACACCTCTCTTGTAAAGAAAGGCAGAGAGAGTTGGGTGGTTCAGCCTGGAGAAGAAAAGGCTCTGGGGAGACCTTATTGAGGCCTTTCAGTACTTAAAGGGGGTTATAAGAAATATGGGGCCAAACTTTTTAGCAGGGCCTATAGCAGTAGGACAGGGAGTAATGGTTTTAAACTGAAGGAGATGAGATTTAGACTGGATATAAGGTATAAGATTTTTTTATGATGAGGTGGTGAGGCACTGGAACAGGTTGCCCAGAGAGGTGGTAGATGCCCCGTCCCTGCAAACATTCAAGGTCAGGTTGGATGGGGCTTTGAGGAACCTGATCAAGTTGAAGATGTCCCTGCTCATTGCAGGGTTGGACTAGATGACCTTTAAAGGTCCCTTCCAACCCAAACTATTCTGTGACTGCAAGGCTCTCTAGATAAGCCAGAAACCAGGGATTTGGTGAATCTGCTCCTTAAAAGTTTTTCAAGTGTCTATCAAATTCCTTCCCCAGTTACATGAGAAAGTTTCTACCATAACAGAAGAGTTGAAGAAAGCAGTGAGGACATGGAACCATTAATCAGAACACTACAAAAGACTTGAAGCACAGTAAACATTGAGAAGAAACATGGAAAGAACAGGGACCTTAGGTAGGGACTCTGGCAGATCCTTAGGGACATAAAAACTGAAGTACAATTCACGACCAAGTTTTTCAGATACATAAAGTTATAAAAGTTTAAATTTTTTAGGATTCCAATTTTCTATTCATGATTGAATCCTCATTACAAGGTTATGCTTGCACTAAGGCTCAAGAAAAAGGAGACCTACTGTTGTCATTTTGAGCCTACTTGGATGTCACCTGGTAGAGATGAGAGGCCCCCCAGGGAAGTGACAGTCACAATTTCTGATTTACTGTGTGATAGGGTTAAAAGTATTGAATACAGCAATCGTTCATGAGAATGGGGAACATATTGTGCTGTGATGATGCATTGCGTTCAGTACAAAAGAAACACATCTTTACAGATCTGTTTCCCTGATCTCTGCTCTTAAATTAGAAAATGAAAGAACAATTACATGAGTGTGTTGGGGGTTTTTTTGAACAGCAGGACAAAAATCACATGCTAGGCTTCCTCTCCCTCCCCTGACCATAAACCCTATCCACATTCTTCTCCTTTTTGTACTATTACTTACATAATTCTGACATAAAAACCTGTAACTCTTTCCCTTTAATGTTACCAAACATTACAAATCTCTACTGTAATAAACTCACTGATGAATGCATGTTACAGGATCTCCCTCAGTAAATTTACAGGAATCATGACAGCCCCCAGCTACATGGTGTTGTTGCTCAGGATGCACCTCTTTATGCTCTTCTCTCTAGAATCATCTTGTTTAAACTTGAGAACTTCATTCCAGAACAAGGCTGATACATGCACATGAAAGTGTATAAATATCTTGTGTTTACATCCACTTTTCCCTAGGGCAGTAGCTCAGTTACAAACTAGTGCTCCCCACCCATCAAATGAATCGTCCTCACCAAATAGAATAGAGATTTTCTGTAAATAGGTCCCCACCCTCCCCAATCTTTATATAAAATAGAAACACTTCCTGAATCCAAGACACGATTGCATGTCACAATCCAATGGCTAAAATTTAAAGTCAGCAAAGCTAATAATTACAATAGCAATTTAGTTAAGAAATAATTATGAATAAAACCAAGTAAAGCATGCAAATGATAATTATTTTGGGGGGGGGTGGTGGTGGTGAGATTTCAGAGGTGATTTTACACTTCATTTTTTTTCCCAAAGGCTTGATGCAATTTTTTTAGTATACACTCTTTTGCAAAACCCATTCCATTTAAAGTTGTAACGTTTAATGTGGACAAACAATCTTGGGTAGAGAAAAAAAGTTATGTTCTTGGTTTCTTTTCACTCTTGTTAAGACAAATGGGACCATATGGGATTCTAAGCAAAACGGAAAATGGTTCCATTCTGCTTAGAATATATATATATAAAATAGGATTAATATCAGGTATTTAAGAGAATTAACATTTTTGACAACTGCATTCTGCAGTAAAGGGAAACAGGGCTTGTCTGGAACAACAGTGAACTGACACCCATGCACCCCACCCTCCAAATATCAAGAAACATGACAAAGGTGAGAGAGGACTAGAAAACCTTACAAGGTATGTATACCTTGAGAACTGTAATTGGGAAAGCAGTCTAAACTTCAAAGTTAACTCAAAATGCCACATAACCAGCTACCAGAGTCATTACAGGCCTGTAAAATTCTCAAAAGCTAAATTAAAGCTGGGCTGGAGAAGTCTTGCCACATGACTATAACACGTCTCCAACTGCAGCACAGAGCCAAGCCTGATAGAGTGGGAGAAGCTGACCTTCTGACCCTCTAACAGTACGAAGTTTGGAAGTGGAAAATCTCCCTTTTCTCTTTCTCTCCCCTAACTAAACTCAGAGCCCCTGCAAAGTATTCCCATTTTCGCCCTCTTCCTGTTGAAAACAATTACTTGAATTGAGTCATTTTATGCATTACTCTCCAGGAAAGCAAGTCATCTTATCTAAAAGATCATTCCAAGAAGGATTAAGATCCCCAACTTGCCACATAGATTGTCACTCATTGTCAAAGCAATATCTCAACAGGTGTGGCAGGTAAACACAAAGGGAGCATCATAAAAAGAAGAAGGTTTTGTGGGGAGGATGACACAGAACCATGACTCTGTCACAGCCAGCATAGTTGGCTACAGTCAGCATAGCTAGTCAAAAAGAAAGCACAGCATGAATACTAGAAATGTTTTAATACTCATTTTTTATTTGGATCTCTTTCATTAAATCTGGTTATAATTACATCTTTATTGAATTCACAGAAAATAAATGGAATAAAGTGGGATAAAAGTATTATATATGTTAAAAATTCATACAGAATAAAACATTTAGGGTATCCGTAAAGGTTGTATATATTCACAGTATCAACTTCCTAAAAAATCATTATAAAAACTTCCAGACACATTTCTAGAAAGTATGCATCAGGCATCTAAAAAAATCCTGTAGGATGGTATAATAACAGTCTTCAAAAAAGTAGACTGCAGGAATAAGAAGGAATACTCACCTAACAGATATCCCCATCTAACCTATCTAATGGGGAGGAAAGGAGGAATAAAATTGAATGGAGGAAAACTTAATTTGGTCATTAGAATTTAGGCAATTAGTTAAAACTGAAACAGAATGCTACCTGTAGAGGTTTCCAAGAATAAAAATTCTTAACAGAAATCTACATACACTTGAATCTACTCTGGGAGAAAGTATGGACTAGATGCCTTCTTAGGTCTTCTCCAGCTCTGTTTTTCTATCATTGTATGATCACTTTCTCCACCTTTTAAAAACTTCGAAGAGCTGAAGCTGTTTGCTGCACAAATTTAGCAGTCTCTGGGCAGAAAACAGTGCACTGACTTAACAGTGTATTTTGTGTAGATATATTATTCCAAAACATTGTTTGTAGCCCTAATATTCCATGAGCACTGGCATTGCTTTTCTCCTAGTGGCTTAATGTAACAACGTGCTCTGAAATAGAATCCACTTTCCTACTCTAGAATAAGCATTTTAATTATCTATGCAGCACTTAAATATTGCAATGATAACATCTTATAAATTTATGTATGAATAATCATCATACTGAATGGTGCCAGATTGTATCCTTGTTAAAGTTAACAAATATCCAATTAAGGATTAAGTTGGGCCCTGCGAAGTCCATTTCTGGAAGACTAAAAAACCCCAAATACTAATCAGTCTGTGCTGACAAAAACATTTTAAAAAACATATCTTTTAACTATGGTGAAAAAAAGCCATTACAATGCATGTTCTCTCACATTCGATGCTGTTCCACTGTACAAACAACTCATTGCTTCGTATCTTAATTCTTGTTCACGTATGTTTTAAAGAACAGCATTACAGCAGATGACAGCAAGCTGGGAGGGAGAGTTATTCAGCTTAAGGGTAGGAAGGCTCTACATAGGGATCTGGACAGGCTGGACCGATGGGCCGAGGCCAATTGTATAAGATTATTAACAAGGCCAAGTGCCAGGTCCTGCACTTGGGTCACAACCACCCCATGCAGCACTACAGGCTTGGGGAAGAGTGGCTGGAAAGCTGCCTGGTAGAAAAGGACCTGGGGGTGCTGGTCAACAGCCAGCTCAGTATCAGCCAACAGTGTGCCCAGGTGGCAAGAAGGCCGACAGCATCCTGACCTGTATCAGAAATAGTGTGGCCAGCAGGAGCAGGGCAGTGATCATCGCCCTGTGCTGGGCACTGGTGAAGCTGCACCTCAAGTACTGTGTTCAGTTTTGGGCCCCTCACTACAGGAAAGACACCAAGTTGCTGGAGCGTGTCCAGAGAAGGGCAAGAAAGCTGGCGAGGGGCCTGGAGCACAAGTCTTGTGAGGAGCGGCTGAGGGAACTGGGGCTGTTTAGTCTGGAGAAAAGGAGGCCGAGGGGAGACCTTATCGCTCTCTACCTGAAAGGAGGTTGTAGTGAGGTGGCTGGAGATAGAGTGAGAAGAAATGGCCTCAAGTTGTAGCAGGTGAGGTTTAGGTTGGATATTAGGGAAAAACTCTTCACTGAAAGGGTTGTCAGGCACTGGAACAGGCTGCCCAGGGAAGGGGTTGAGTCACCACCCCTGGAGGTGTTCAAAAAACATGTAGACGTGACACTTCAGGACATGGTTTAGTGGGCATGGTAGTGTTGGGTTGATGGTTGGACTCAATGATCTTAAAGGTCTTTTCCAACCTAAACATTTCTATGACAGCTAACATTCTTGCTTTTAAAATGGAAGGGAGAAGATTGCCAAAGTGTGCATTCAGTTCCCAAGTCAGCATCAGGGGCAGTTACCACCAAACTTGCTCTGCTTCCAAGTTCAAAAATGAGCAGTACAAAAATAATCTCAGGAAAGTTCCAAAACTACAGAATATACTTTTATCACAAATTCCTTAGCAACAAGTCAATAGCCCAGGAACTTCCTCGCACCCCATCCCAAACACAGAGAAGTTCCACATAAGAGGAAGGAGAAAGGCATTCCATCCCTCTTCAACAAATAATGAGCCAAACTGACAATCTCTAGGCACATGCTTACTTTTGACAAAAACTTTAATGCAAATAGACTTAAATAAAATAAAATATGATCTTGATAACATGCATATTCTTTGCTGAAGAAAGGTCAGAATACATATGCCAGAAAGAACTGTATTACTCTCTACTGGCACCAAAATTAGGGATTTTTTAAAAAAATGTGTAGAAACCTGAACTTGTAATGTGTCCAAACATTCATGTGCATGTTTGAACAATTACAGACACAAACTGTTCTCAAGACAGAAAGTCAGATGCACTACTGTTAGTCAGGTTAATTCTGAGCCCCTTGCTTAGCTTGGTAGTCAGTAGCTGCTTCACTTTCATGACATCAACAGCAGTTGTGCCTAAGGACACCATCTTTCTAAGTGTCATGAGATTATACTGTAAAATGTTTACAGTTTCCTTAGTGATTAGTTATAAATCTTCTGGTGCGTGCTATTGTTTTCAATCAAAACAATATTACCACTTGTGGATACTGTAGGCCTTCACAACAAAGCCAAATACAGGAAATCCTGCAATAGTTTATCCAGAATGGTATTACAGTGATGAAGCATGGAGCACTACTTAAGACTGAGCTAGAAAAATTATCATTTGCAATACCATGGAAGTTATTAACGTGAGCCAGTCTAAAGACAGCGGCCAGACTGCGTGTGGAGACGTGTCATGTGAATGTGCATTCAGGAAATAAATGCCCTGAACACCATTAACATTCCCATTCCTAGGTTATGATGGAACAGGAGCAATGGACCTGCAGTTTCATCATTCTGAAATATCAGAGTTAAAACAAAACAGAGAAGAGAGAACCAAAGTTCCAAATACCTCACTTTTGACAAGGAAGGTGGACACAAACTAAAGAGCAGACTTCTCTTGTCAACAGATCATACTGCCCTCACCAGAGAAGAGCTGTGTTGCAATGGCCTTGCAGCACACTTTCATCCTAGTCCTTCAAGAAGTAAGATTAAGAGAATCAGGAACACAAATATTTTGTTTAGTAAGTAAATACTGGAATATGAGAGATTTGAAAAATATAACCTGTTTATCAATTTCAGCAGAAACCCCTTCTGCAGATTTCACTTTACCATCTTAATCTGCCCCAGCAGGAATATCTACCTGTCCATTTAAATGCTATATATATTTTTTCTTTGCCATAGTAATGTGAAGAAATTGGACTGTAAATTGCAATGACACATGGGTCACATTCTGTATTCAGACTGCACTCTGCTAAAAATTATGATTTCCATACTAAGTAAACAGTATGTTTACACCGTAGTTTTGTGTATTATGCTTCTGCTGCCTAAAACCACACCAAAAACCTATGAATGGAGTACGTACAGTCTGTCACATTAGGGGAACCAGAAAAGGGACATGGCTATCCAACATGGTACCAGCTCCAGCATCCTTCATGGAGCCCAAGCCCTCAAGCCAAGACTCTATGACCACTATGAACAGATTTAAGACATGATGCAGTTGTCTGAAATAAGTGCTCATACACAACAGGCTGAAAGAATATTAACAAAATATCATATGATAACATTTTATACCTAGGTCACAACCTTGTCAGCTTTATTTCAATCAAAATACCCTAATGCCACAATAGTTTAAGTTCAAGGCAAAAATTCAAGGGGACAATGGCCAAATGAAGGCATCCTAGGTATCAGGGCATCACCAGCATATAACCTGCACTTCAAAGAAAAATTAGGTACAAAACATCATGAGGAACTAGTTTTCTTGCTGTACATATGCACTGGTCTAAATTATCAACTCCTTGCAAATATCTACTTTGCCACCAGCTAAGAATGGCAGCACTTACTGTTCAGATTAGGTTTGCTAAAAAATCACTTATCAGAAAAGTTTCCAGCAGGGTACAAAAAAAACCCTTGTAAGCAGGAATTTTCATATAAATCCCACAGTCTTCTGTATTTATCAGAAGCTTACAAACCTAAAGGAAATGTTAGCAGAACATAACATAATTTGGTGAGTACTACATAGCAGTGTGGGAAGTTTTCTTTGTTCGCACAGTGCTAAGAGAGAGAAGGCAGGTTATTCCTTATTGAATATTTTGCAGAAGTATTTCCATAACTAAAGGCTATTTTTTTTCCTACCCATCCTACCCCATCAGATTTTCAGTATAAAACCAATTCTACCACTGTCCTTCAGAGTATCTTTATCTCTGCCCTTGGCATTTTTTACAGAAATACCTTTGGACACCTCTAGTTATTGCTGCCTGACTACCTTTCTTTGATAGGGACAGTGTGAACTGGAACTCTGGGTCTAAATGTTAATTTCCATTTATCTAGCTAGCAATCAAGTATATACACTAGAAATACATCTGTGATACTGAAGCTAAAAAGTGACGATATTTCCCTGTGTTCTCTTCCTCTTCAGCATATGTGAGAGAGAAGGTACTATGCCAAACAAGTCTAATCACATTGTTTCAGATCTATCCAGGACAAATGTCTTGATTTTGGGGGATTTACAGTTTTGAAGCAAGGAACCACTACTTCATTCCCCTTTTAAAAATATGGCATATGAACTACTTAATGCTTGAGTTCCATTTGAAAAGTTTAAGTTGTACCGAGCATGTTTACTTACCCTTCTTAAAACATTTATCTTTGACTCCTTAATCTGTAGTATTACAAATGGAAAATAAGTAGCAAAGAAAAACAAATGCTTTAGTAGCCCAGATACAGATCAGAATTTATTTATATTTTTTGTTTATCTAGTAACCTAATGGTTGTAATAGTATATACTTGCAATAAATGGGTTTTGCAGTCATCATTGCATCCTCAGCTTTGCTTCTATGTTTAATCAACCTCCAAAGGTATTTAACACTTCTTATCCTTATTCAACCACGAGCATTATAAAACTCATAGAACATAAGCGGTAGCATTCAGCTTTTTGTATGCTATGTCCTAGTTATCTGAAACAAGTCTGATCTAAAAATGTAATGAAGTCTTTCTTACTAGCTCTTGAAATATTTTCCACATGCTTAAGCTATTGTTTGCAATATAAATGTGTATAAATATAAATTCCCTGCACTACTATCTAACTACTTTGACTTGGCTGAATGTTGTGATTTGGGTTTGACTTGGTTTTTGGTTGTTTTTCTCCCTCCATGCCACCCACAGTCTACAGGAACACCACTACATGCTATGTAGACTTCACCACCAAATTTGTTCCCTATACACTTCAGGTTTTTGTGAACATATCCATGACAACCAAAATATACTGGATAACATGGGTGAGGTTAATGATGCGATTTGCACACTACATCTCTAGTTTAACTATGTTAAACTTTATTTTATATAGAAAATATACAGAGCCCTCTGTAATATTTTGAAATCACCATGTTAAAATTTTTAGGAAGAGAAAGGCAGCTATGATTAGATGTGCAATCTAGCAATTTTAGGATTCTGATTTTCTCTAAGAGCCTGACAATATCTTCTCAAAACAAGAGTTGCTAAAATGCCAATGGATTTGTGTTAGCATGACAGTGTGCGAAAGGCACAAGGACAACTATTCTTATTCATTTGCAACCTTTCATGCATGTTAGTGTCTTTTTAAGAGACCACTCTAAATTCTTACTACTTGAAAGTAGGGAAAAGGCACAGGGTAAGGAAGTCGACTTTAAAAGTTAGTAGAGTTCTGATCCCTGAGAAAAAAATATGAGTAATTCTTCAGCAGAGTCAGAATTGCTGTGTCACTTCAGACTAACCCTAGCACAGACTGCATTACAGCATTACAGAACTGCCCACTGCATCTACATATTGCTTAGCTTATCTTTTGATACTGAAGCTGTTCCAGACCGTGTAGTATCTGGAAACTGGTATTTTAAAATCTCTGCCTGTACTCTCCTTTCTAGTTATCATGACACTTCGCCTGGACTAAGTACTGACAGTATTTGCTCTGCTTGCCTGCTGAATACTTGTATTCCTTTGTTAAGCTTGAGAAGTTTTCTTTCTGTCCTTCACCTTGACTTTTCATAGTTTCTTCTAACACAGCATTAACACAGCTAATTCACTCTAAAGCATTTTATTCATCTCTTTCATGCGAAGTTTGGACTCAGTGAGCTAAAGCAGATGAGGTCAGTCTTTTCTTCTCCTTTTCAAGCCAAGAGAATGTAATTTGTGGAGTTCCACGGTGTAGCAAGCACTGCACAGTGGGTCTACAATTTGCATAAAGAAAGATGTGAAAATGAGTGATGTGTAGAACAAACCAACTTAAAATTAGTTTATAAATTGGAATAAAACCCACATTAGTTTCCAAATATAGATAAACACTGTCCTCTTGTATCACCTAAGTTGTGTAAAAGTTAAGTACACAGGAAAAGCTAAAGATCTACTTAAACAGGACTTATCTTCAGGGCTGTGATGATTTTCTCTAAAGAAAATGGTTTTTTCCTATTTTAAAAACAAAGCTAAAAAAAAATCCAACCTAATTATGAAACCCAACAAAAAATGAAAAGCACACACTGTCCAGGTGGAAACACTTACAATTCTGTACACAGAACATGACCGAACTAGAAATAAGAACTGGACTCCCACTCCAGTCCTGCTCATTCCATCAACAAGTGAGTTCTACAATGCTTGAGTAGGGGGGCTGGACAAGATGACCTCCAGAGGTCCCTTCCAACCTCAGCTGTGTTTGCATCTTAGGTACAATATATTACCAACTGTAGAATTTAACTTATGTTAGCCTAGCTGACAATTAGCATTAACACAGGTCAAAAAAACTTGAATTATCCGGCAGGATAAGGTTTAACTCTTATAACCTAGTTATAAGAATAGAGAAGTAACTTAAGCCTAAACCACCCTTTAATTACTGCTAAAGTTGCAAAACTCCAGAGAACCTTTGAGACGAGCAGACTACTGGTGCCAGCACCAGCCAGTTGTTAGGCACCATCTGACTTCAAATGAGTCAGTCAAGAATTAGGTCTATGTAATTTATTAGCTATAATTTAGTTACAATGCTACACTTTCTTCTATTTTGATGCTGCTTTCACAAGCACTTCTCCCATAGGGAGATTTGGCTAGACACTCGGGAACCCTTCCAAAACACCAGAACAGAGATAATAAAATCACTTTTGAGATTGTGTTTCAGATTTCAACATTTCTAGCAACAGTCATGCTGGTTAAACATGGGAAACGTTCCATTGTTTTAATCACTTGTTCTTTAATGTTCCATTATACGACTCCATTTTTTTATATTGTTAATTATACCAATTTACTGTTCTACTTAACTCTTTTTTGGCACCTTTACCTGATTCTTGCTACATTAACAATGTAAAAGTGCTGCCCATTATAATACTTGGCACTCCTCCTATGCCCTGACAAGAGCCTAGGTACATACTATGGCATCCAGGCTCAAGACTACTGAGAAGGTAGTTAAGACTTCCTACAGTCCATGGCTGCCAGACTTGGCTCCTTTCTATAGCTTCTGGAAAGCAACAGTCCCAGTGCCCATGTTTGGAACTGACTGCAGCCAGCCTCATTGCAGGCATCGGTCTGAATCCCATTCACTTTTAGGATTTCAGTCACATAGAGAAAGAAAAGTCTGTACCTACATGTTATTTTTGATATAGACTTCACAACTGGGACCTCAATATTTAATTACACTGCTGCAGTGGCTCCTGCACTGTGAGAATATTTCCAGTCACTAGAGGAGTAGGTAACCAGTTCTGTCTGCATCTCTTCTTTTTGGAAAAATCTGAATTCCATACCATGCAATCTCTTTTACTTGTGGAAAATCAGCTTTCTGCTCAACAAATACAAATATTTTAGTGAGCCCATCATGTTGTTTGTTTCTAAGGAGCAGGTTCCCTTCAGCTATGACAAACTCTTTGATAATACCATTCATCCCAGGGAAGGGCAGGTTGATGTCTAAAGGAATTTTGAGTTGTTTTTTGTTTCACCACTAGAAAATTTTCTTTTTTTTTTTGTATATAATTTGCTAGACAGCTATTGTATTCCTTCAAAACAAAGCACTTATACTGTTTTATCTCTGCAATACCACAAAGGCTATTAGCAAGTAGAATGGAAAACAAGTCAGATGAATTTAACCCAAGCATGCTTATTAACTATAAATAAGGCTTCCTACAGGCTTTTTTTTCACCTGTTTAGAAACAGGTTCTTTCTACACCATCAATTTCCCTTATGTAATATACAATAAAACACTTTGTATATGAAGCTACAAAACCACACAGGAAAGACGGATAAAGGACAAACACCTCATGACAATGAGAAAACTGAAAATACTGTCTGAAGAAGTTCAAAATAATACATTTTTTAAGAAACTTTTGTTATTTTAATATGCAGACTTCTTACCACCCGCACATCTTTAACTGAAATTGCACTTTTAAGCTTTTATAAGTCATTATCATGCGATCAGAGCCCTGAAAACTGTTGAAATTAAATTCATCATAAAATTGACATTCATTACTTGAAAAATGTATTTCTCATGGTGATAAAATAACCACTAAGAAGTATGAACTGTCATTAACCACATTGCTTTATAGTTCTGTAAGGTCAAGTATCTTTCTGCTTCACCCAACAATGCAATGTGCTTCTTACACCAGTCTGTTCTGTTCTGTTTTAATGTATACAGCATCTGACAATTTGTGCCTCCTTGTGACTGATTTTTGTCATGTGGTCTGCACTGGCTGGTTTTTTTCCAGACCCACTGAGAAGACTGGTTCGGTTTTGTTTACATCAGGCATTGTGGCAGTCTGTAACCTGAAGTAGTTACGCCCCCTCTTCTCCTCTGCTGCCACTACCTGGTATATGCTTTGGCAATCTCTTTCAACTCAAACTACAGCTGTCAGATCTGCAGAGCACAGCTCCACCAGCCATTCTGCACTCTGACCTTGATTAGAAAGACTCCCATCCCTTTCAGAGATCTTTTACTGTCTTCAAGGATTTCTTGCTCCCAAGCAAGCTCATACTCTGTTCCTAAAAATCAACTTTGTGTGCAGCAAAACCCAGGGGAAGTTCTTAAGAGACAGCAAAAGCAACAAAGAACAGGAAAACTAATTTTTCAACCAAATTGGGTGAAATTGCTCTTAAGTTTTGCTCTTTTCTTATTTTCCTCAATAACTAATTGGTCAGAAAAAGACCTGATCAAAGCTAGCACATACTGCTATCACTTAAAAGCATTACTCAAAGACCTTCTAACCCATTTAACAGCTATCACTCCAGTAATGAATTAACTGAAATATATTTACTTTACAAACAATTAAATTGGTCAATGCAATAAGCAAAATAAACCTGTGATGTAAAACTTCAACTACTATCCAAAATTCACCCCACCTTTTTTGTTTTGAGAGCTTTAGTGTGTCACTAATTTTCAAATATATTTTTAATTGGAATAGAATCTCTTTCACTAATGCTATGTCAGGATGAACAATTATTATCTCTGACCGAGTACAACATTTCCTTTACCCACTGGAGTACAGCTCTTTACAAAACTGATACATCAGCACAAAATGATCTAAAGAAAGTGTGAACCTTGCAGCTTTATTTAACTGATGTGAAATGAAACTGAAGTAAACATGCATTTTACGTTGTAGGGTGTTTCATCAGAAGTATAATAATTTACATTTTAGTTTTGTGTGTCAAAGCATATTTTTTTCTTTACCTGCTATTCTGTTTCAGTTTTTAACATTTAATTTTAGAGATATGTCTTTATCATAGCAGACCATATTACGCAAAAATCCACTTGTACCAAATAGTAATTTACAGAGGAGTATGCTCGCTTTTCAATCTCAGCCAGCAAAACTTCCTTCAAGTATTCATATTCTTCTTGGTTACTTTAAAGTTTTCAGCCAGAATTTTACAGTACTGATTCCACTTTGTTATATTTTTGATGCTTGCCTGAAGAATTTTGTAAGGGTTTGCAACAACCCCTAACAACCACATCATTCAGCAAAATCTAACACAGTTGGTTTATCATCTGTGGGCAAGACTATGGCATCAGGGATAACATAATTATAAGAATGTTCCTGAATATCCTCTTCCATAAGTGAAGATCCTTCCTCAAGTGTGCCCTTGGAGGGAAGTCTTACAGCTGAACGGATATTTTCAAAGTTTTAAAAAAGCTTAAAGTAACACCCACTTTTGAGAAGTCCCTTTACACACATGCTTAAGGATGGTATTTTTAGTCAGTGCCTGTATTTGCAACATGTAACATGGTAATTATGATGTATCATAAAATATGTATTACTAGAGTGGGAAGCACTTTTTTCACTAGCAGAGAGGTAAGAAACATAGATAGGTTAAGACAGATAACAGTGACCAGTTCTTCTCAAATGCTTAAAATCAGACCAAAGACTGTTCAAAAGGTTAACATGAAATTTTATACTCATATTCAATATACTCATAGTCTCTGAGAGCAAACTGATACTTTATACAGTATTGTTTTTGCCTAGCCTTTGTCAGCTTTTTTTTAAACTCTTTCAAACCCAAACCTAAGTGCTACATCTTAAATTATCATATATTTACTAGTAGTCTTCACAAAAGTAAAAGCCACCTGTTTAGCCAGACAGACATACAAACACACAAGGAGAAAACTGTGACCCATCATTCCAATTACAAAGAAAAGTCATTTTCAAAGTATATTACAATGAGCAGAAGATGAGATACCATTTATTCACTAATCTTGGAAGTCAAATTTATCAAATTAATATTCTCCTGAAAATAGCACAACTGATAACTGTACCTCAAAGCCAATTTCCCACTCTCTTCAAGAGCTTTCAGGTTATCAGCCAAATGTAATTTTGTAATTTTTCTCTCATGCTACAATACAACTGAGGAAACACGACATCACAGGGGACCCACAACTTCAAACAGACACTCACTAGACACAACTGAATAGAAATGCTTTAAAAACTTCTCAGTCATTTCAAGTTAAATGCTAAATAAAGCAGAACTATGGGTTTGGAAGAAGCAAAAAAAATGGTTTGCCCTGCCCCAATCCCAACATCTCTGGAAACATTTCTGCACACTTGTATCAGCAATACTTTTCTCAGTTATACCGTCCTATACAGTTATATTTGAGACCTAATTTGCTTGCACTGAGATTTTGAAAGAGAGCTAGAAAGATGCTAACTTGTAAATGATAAAATGCAGTGTACTCAAGAGGAAAAAAGAATGATTTATGGTTCAGAATTAGCAGATTAACAAATTTCACTGTTCTGGCTTTCCCCCACTCCAAGCTTATAAATTTCAGCTATTATAATTAGGTATGGTTTACTCATGAGGTTGATCTTTAATGATGCTGACTCAGCTGATGCTGATGAGATTTTAAAACTTGGACTTACTTGATTAGATTGCAATGTTAAGGCCTGTTAGTATCACCAGAAAATTACTGTCTAGATGCAGAGTCCTGTTTTGGGAGTGGGTTTTTTATTCTTTTTCTCCTGCGCAGTCTGAACACGTTACTGATATACAAAGCAGCATCAGTCTATTCTCTATAGATAAAAGCACCTCCTTTCAGATTCCCAGAGAAATCCAGGCACCATCAGAGATGTACCCAAAATGCAGATGCTAAGCAAAAGCAAAATCTGCATGTATTCCACTGAGCACCACATATTGCTATTTTTGGAGTCAAAGATCTAGTTGCAGACAAAACATTACTGATTACATGTGTAGCTACACTGAACCAACCCCACCTGGGTTCTGATCAGCAATAGAATGTTGCATTGCTCATCTGAGGCATAATCAAATCATTGAGGATACAAAGGGATATTCATAGATGAGCTAAGTAAAGCTCGCTCTTAATAGTGAGATTCTTTCACACCCTTCATCCAGCAAAAACCTGCTTCTCAATGTCATCTGACTCCCAAATGTATTTTTCAAGTTACCTGTAAAATTCAGTGTCTTGCCTGGACATTTCCATCAGGCTTAGATCAATGTATGCATACAATTATACTTTAGAAATCAGTGGTGTTACAGTGGCACAAAAGTAAACCAGATAAAAATCATCTCATTGGTCATATCAATTAAAGCAACCTTCCTCAATCACTGATTAACACCTGTTATACATTAAATAACAAAACAAGCAAGCTGATCGTTTGCACGCCACATACAGCCTGCTCTATCAGTGAGACAGCTTTATGAAAGGAAGTTTCCTTTGTATCATTAGCTAGTTTTTAGTTACCACAATATAAATCAATGCACAATAAAGGGGTATTAGAAATCACACTGTTCCTAGTTTTAAGAAAAGATAGAAAGCAGTTTCCAAATTAAGAAAGTGGGGTGGGAATCAAATTATTGGCTTATTCTACAGAATAAGTAACATAGGAGACACAAATAAAAATATGCACCCAAAAGACATAAAGCATCAATGCACCCAAAAGACATAAAGCATCAAAAGGGTCTAAATTTTGTAAAACTTGAACTTTTAAAACAGAAAATGAAAAAAAGAACAAAACCAAAACAGACCAAAAAAAACCCCACCACCAAACAAACAAACCCAAGGAGAAAAGTTTGAAATAACAAGTTTGAAGAAGGTTTGTGAAAGCAAAGAAATGTTTGTTCATAGGGTATTTCTGCATAATATGCTCAGTCTTTCTGCATTTCATTTGGCTGAATATGTGGGAAAGGAAACAGGATCACAGCCTGGATGAAATCAGACCTGCATAATGCAATCAAGAATAAGAAGGTATTATATATCAGATATAATATAAAACAGGTAGAAGTTAAAATGAGGAAAGGGAAGAAGTCAAATATGGAAAATGGCCATAAACTGTACAAGAAGCTGAGACAGGATTTTTCCCCATATACATTAAAAACCTTGTGAAGAAGACAGATCAGATTCAGAGAGATGGCAAAAATAATGTGCTGACAGCAGAGGTATGAATGAAAGTAAATGGACTCATTAATTCCATATTCACAAGAGGCCAGGGTCATCAACAGATGTCATTTGTTGAGGATGAAAAATTGTTATCAGGAAAGGTAACACGGCAGAGAATGTTAAAGAAACCCCAGGACATACAATAACAAGAACTACAGGGCATCAGTAGAAAACTAAATACATAGAGATAGCCTCTAATCTTAACTTCATTCAGAGACTTTTCAGTTATATTCTGAAAATAACAAGAAATTGCCTTGAAAATTCAGTCTCGAAGACGTAAATAAATGAAAGTGTATATTTAAATTAACATTTTGCTTTAAGAAGTCAAGTAAAGACACTCAGTAAAGTTGTAATATAAAGTGACCATTAGGAATAAGATCCCAGTGCTCGATACTTTTTTTTCTTTTAAACCGAGGATGGTTATTTGCTTCCTTGTGATGCATGTATCCATACTATCCCATATTTTATGAACAATGCTTTAAGAACAAATATACGTTAATTCTGAATTCTTATCATGCACATTAGAAATATGAAATAAAGATATAAAACAGAGAAATGTACAAGATTCATAAAAGACTAAAATAGTATTGTATCTGGATTTAAAGAACAGTGCTCATCAGATCAAGTCTGGGTTCCAACAATACAGGAACACTCTGCCTGCCTACTGCTATGATTATTCACACAGAAATCCTAACATTGAACAACACAGCACTACCTAAATTGTGACAATTGCAAAGGGAAGGCCTCCCAGATATTTTTCCCTGACTTGAATTAGGACCTTGCCCTATACAGAAGAAAATTAGTGTTGACCTATTTAAATAGCCAGAGAATTTTTTTTTTACACTTAAGGTAATTCCTAATGTGCTTATGTTCGTGTTTTAGACACAGTCACTGCTAGCAGGAACTGCAACCTTTGACTAAGTAAATGCATGATGAATTACAGTTTCTCTTCTAAAACTAAAACAAATCAGAATCTGAGCCCAGCAGTCTTGTACTTTGCAGAATTTACCAGTGAGGCTGCCAGCCCTGTGTATATATTTCAGCAAAGAGGCCCCAAATTAATGAAGGACTAAGCATATGCTTAATTATACTTAAGCATGTGCTTAAGTATTTCCTAAATTGGCACTGTAATTAAGATTACGTTTTCCAGGGTATCAGTTTGACACTAATTGTAATCAATGCAAATTTATTCTTTCTGGTATTTTTTCACGAGCAACCATGATTTCAGTTGAATTTATCTATTACCCTCATAACACAACTCAGCAGTTTTCTGTCTGTGAGTTGAAATGAGCAGTTACTGTTCATGAATATTTCTGGATTGCTTAAATCTCATGGAATTACTTTGTTCTGCTACAAAACAAAAAAACATTTTAAAACATTAAACTGGGCATATGGTACGAATAGATAGAGGAGAAAATATGTATGTAAAATTAAATACATAACTAATAAACTACAGTTCTACCAAAACAATACCAATCAATAACAGCTTTTAAGTGGAAGCTTTTATGCCACAGATTAGTTGAACCTCAAAAAGACTGTCTCAACTCTCATAGCTGCCTGGATAGCTTAGCTGAAATAATTTCAGTGTTCAGAGATGGGGAAGAGCAGCTTTTCTTCTCTCTGGCTTGGTACTATAGACAATGCAAAAGCCATGGAACACTGTCTTTTTTTTTTCCTGCTGCATATAATCAAGTTAGTAAGGGCTCCCTGCTCATTTCACCAGAGTTTGAGGGCTTATCTCTTCCATGAGTAAAATGCCACACCAGGGAGTTAAAAATAAGGGAGAATTGAGTTCCCATGAGAGAACAATTAGCGTCTCACATGCACCACAGCAGAGCTACTTACACACACACCTAGCATGCTGATGTTGGAAGAAAGGGAATTAGCATTTTCCAGCATCATCTTTAACAGGTCACTATATGCAAAGCATCAAGTAGTAGTTGACCAATAGTTTTGCCTGCAATAGCTTGCAGTTAGCTGAATTTAGAACTATTTCCTGCATGACAAACCAAAGAGCCTACAGTAACCTTTATATCCAGCCTGTAAAATTCTGTTTGATCTGCAACTCACCTTTGGAAAGACATCCAGTCTTAAATTTACAGACTTCAAATAATAAATTAAATCTAGAGACTTCACCACATCCTCAAAAAAGCTTTCAATAGCTGAAGTACTTAAAGTTAAAAACATGCATTTAATTCTAATTTTAATTTACCTTGCTTCATCTTCAAGCTGGATCTTCTGTTATTTTTCCTGTGCTGTGAAGAATTCCTTGGTGCTGGATATCTCATCCCCATAAACATACTTGTAAACAGTACTCAAATCATCCCTATACCTTAATTTCAGTAACTTAGCTTCAAAGTTTTCTTACTGCATGAAACTTGCTCTTTCTAGAAAGATTCATTCTTGTAGCTTTTTTTCCTGAAATCTTTCTTAACTTTTCACAAGTCTTTCAAAATTCTGGGCTGAAAAGAGAATCTGAAAACAGTAGTCTAGCACTACGCTCAGTAATACTGAATAGCAAAGTAACGCAGCCTTCCTATTCTGAGCTTATATCATATTTCACACTTTTAGCTTCCATGTTTTAGTGAAGTTCACATTCATTTGACTAAGACAGGCAGTTTAAAATCCAAATCCATACATTCAGTCTGAAAGTGAGATTTACAGATGGCTCCCAGTTTTAAAATTGTGATCTCCATACTGTTACATTAACCTAGAAAGATCTAAACTTCATAGGTCTACCAGCTTTCAAAACTCCAGTTCCTTATGATTCCCAGAATTCTGGTGGAGAAGATTAATAGAGCCTCGGGTCTTGACACAGCTGAGGAACTTGACATTTATTTCATGCTTACCTCCCAGCAAGGTCAAAAATCTAAGCCCTCTGTGCTTCCTGTACAACAAATACAGCTGAAATGCAGTGGAATTCTGATTCCTTACAAATATGGCTGGAGGGAGGATACGGTATCCCCTTTTTATTTATAGATCAGTTAACCCACCAGTGATGTGAGACACTTATGACTTAATCCCCTCTCTTTGAAGAAGGGATTCAAACACACCTGTTAAAACACTCAGAAAACTGCACTTACTTTTAGTGTATGGGTTAACCTTCAGTTTATATATATCAGTATAAATAGATACATATATGAATTATAGAGGGAAATGAAGCAGTGCTCTAGAAACACCTCTAGGAAATGTTCCATTTGGTATGTGATGTTTTTCTTTCTTAAGGATCAGCGAGTGAACATGATTTTTAACTTATTCCTACTCCAAGGACTCTGAGATACTTTATAGACTAACTTGTTCATAATTTCTTGAATTAGGAAGAGACACCCAAGACTCAGCTTTCAGCTGAATTTCCTAATTTAGAGATGCATGGTTATGTTCACTGTCTCTCCAGCCCAATGAATCTGCCATTATACCATGCTCCATCCTAGAAACCTGAGAACAGAGAATATTCTCCTCATATCACTGAACAATTCATCAAAATCTCAAGCAGTTGCAATGACTTAAAATGTACACAGCACTTTGTACTTCAGATGGGGGTCTTAGGAAACTTTTTGCACAAGAATTGTGCATAGTTAGCATTCAACTGTCTGTTCTTATTTTAACACAACTCCTAATGGGAAACATGAATTTCAGATTCAAGTTGGCAGATGCTTAGCTGAGGTATCACATCACTGACCACCTCCATACTTCAGCCCTGCAAGTAAATCCCCTTTCTTAGACAATGTCATCATATTGTTATTCCCATACTACAAACAGACTTTCTGTTTCTCAACATATGAATTTGACTTTACTATAGTAAAGTAATGATCTTTAAGTGATTCTGATAATAGATTCACTGTTACACTAATTTTTTAATTTTTTTTTTATCTGGATGGCACTGCATTATATGCTAAGGGTATGTGTCTGTGAAAACCCAAAGAAACACTTGTGCTGATGTACTCTTTTTTTCCACTACCTTGAGATACACTACTTACCTTCTGAGATAGTCACAGAGTCAAGTTTAGACACAGATATTCCATACCCCACCAATTTGTATTATCACAGGTGTTATGCAGAACATTTTAAATCAGTATGGATTCTACCAGGTGATGGTGACCATTATTTATTTGCTAGCAGTCCATAATATGGATAGGTCCAGATTTGTCTTAAATTCATCCCTACAAAGCTAGTCATTAATACTGCTACAGCTACATGAAAACTGAACATTATTCTCACTTCTAAGAGATATTTCTTCAGCATCAGGAACACGGGAAGGGGTAGTGTTGGACAGGGGGAGGATTACATTGCCACTACTGAAGGTGTATCTCTTACATGGATAAATGAAAGATTTCAGTCTCCAGAAATAACAATCCAACATCTTTCACAAGCACTAAATTCAGTTGAATAAAAGCTAAAAAGCAGAAAATAGACTAACTTGAATTGCAAATGTAATCACAGATGCCAGATACTAACCTTAAAGCTTTCAAGGTGAAATTCACCCATCCCCGCACCATGCTGAGGATCAAGTGCAGTGCCCTGAGTAGGCATTGTGGGAATGGGAGCCAGCTGCCCCAGCTGTGCACATGATAAAGTGCTGCTGCAAAGCCCCTCTCATTCCGATTCTATTCATAAGCTGGTAGAAAAGCTGCTTTTTTTTTCCTTCCCCCTATGTGGTCAGAAACACAGGATCTTCATAATCATGGAAATGGAGGCTTCTCCCTCCTCCTGTCAGGATAACTCTCAGTCATATAGCCAGTTTGGCTACATGGCATGAAAAGTCATGAATCAAGGCCCTCATATCAGGGTTGCATCTTATCTGTGGCAGATATATTGTGCTCTAAGGAATAAACAGGTTGGATCTTCAGTCATTCAAAAAATGGAGAACTAAACATTTGACTTTCAGTATGTGAAGCCACTTGTTTCAAGTAATGATCCCAAATAACCCCTTTCTTGCTTCTCCTTCTCTTTCTCACTCATGATATCTACTTGAGTGGCTCAAGCTGACTGCAGTACAGCTAAGGATCAAACACTTAAAGCTTTACTTTCAAGCATCAGGCACTAGACATGCTTATTAATATTCACCAGATAATTTCCTACTTTGCTGATAAAATTTCTCTCAAAAGAGCTTTCTTTGGTGGGGGAAAAAAAATCCATACACAGCAAATGAGCAAGTAACCACTATGAATTATTTGAAGGCAACCGTATGCAACAATGACCTTGAGAACCAAGCGTCTGTGAACATTCAACATTCAAACAGTTTAATCCTGCTCCTTCTGCAGCCAATGTTTAGTGGATGCTGATGATCTATGACATATGAAGCAAGACTGAATCATCAATCCTTCCCACGCAGGCAGGTATATGCGAGTGCATCTACCAGAAAACAACGGCTTCCACAGACAATGCTAGGGTATAAAGACTGGAGAATACCCTCTGACCATCAGTAATGTTCTTTCCCAAACCAAAACTAGAAGACTGACATATTAACTAGATAAGATACTGTTAAACAAGAAGTGGAACTATTCAGAGGTTAAATATGATGTGTCATCCTCGGATGCTTTTAGCCGTTTATGCCCCAAATGATCAACTTCTATCATCCAAATATCTTTTCAAGCTGAACACCATTGACCCCCCCCCCCCC
>JANZLQ010000007.1:15998836-16014823 GCA_026212715.1 Elanus axillaris | reverse complement strand
AACCTGGGGGTAAGAAGGAGGAAGGAAGAGGGGGCATTTGGAGTGATGGCGTTTGTCTTCCCAAGTCACCTTTAGGCATGATGGAGCCCTGCCATCCTGGAGATGGCTGAACACCTGCCTGCCCATGGGAAGTGCGGAATGAATGCCTTGTTTTGCTTTGCTTGCACATGCAGCTTTTGCTTTACCTATTAAACTATCTTTACCTCAATCCATGAGTTTTCTCACTTTTACCCTTCCAAGTCTCTCCTCCATCCCACCAGGGGGGAGGGTGCAAGAGGCTGTGTGGAGCTTCATTGCCAGCTGGAGTTAAACCACAGCAAGCATTCAAACAGATGAGCTGATACAAGTATCTTAAGGCACTTTTTTGCATGTATAGCTTCAGAGTAAGTGTGCTGGGTTTTGAGAAGGTTCTGACTAAGCATCAAACTATAAGCAACAGACACTTGTCTCTCTCAAAGGTAACAAAAAATTCCACTTGTCAGTGAATGGAAAATAAAGATTCAAAAGTACCAAATAAACCAACTGAAAAAGTAAGAAACAAGGCCTTTTTCCTCTCCTGTCCCCTTTTTATTAAGTACTATGCAATCAAACGTCAGAAGTAGCCAATGGACAAGTTGATGAGCAAGAGAACAAGGAGGATTAACTGCAATAAAAAGGAAGAACATGTAAATCTTCAGAACCACACCGTATCACAGGTGTATTTGCAAATCTTGTACCAAACAAGTCCTTACTGTTGGTGAGTATGTGCATATTATCAAAGCTAAGCAACGCAAGATAACCCTCCCCCCTTTGCCAAAGGGTATGTGTTATCTAGTCACACCAAGTGGTCCTTCTGCTGAAGAGATGAATTTTGCAACACTAATTAATTTTATAAATATATTTAATAATGCAATGTTGAGGAAGTATATGCAAAGCTATAAACAAAACCAAAGAAACTAAGGATGTTTGAGCATCTTTTACTTAATTCCGTATGTTGTGTTACAAGACTTATATAAAGTGTGCAGGTGTTAAAATAATGTAGGACATTAAAAATTATGTCTTTGTCAAAAACTGCAGGTGAAATACGCGCCTTTACTAAGAAAAGCTGCTGCATTCTTTGTAATGGCTTTTCTTATCTGAAATACTACAGCAGACTAAAGTGGCAGAGAGGAATGAAGGATACTTTAAAATAAAGCAGCAATTCCAAATTAATTCTAATATTAATAATAATAAATGGTTAGCAGAAACTGGCTTTATAGATTAATGATTATGTGATGTGTTTGATATGTTGTGAGAAAACAATTGTACATTAACTGTTATTCCATTTGTAAGTGGGTTGTACAAGTTTTAATAGCAACCATTCTATAAAGCATTTCAAAATCATGTAAATAAATGGTGGTGTTACCTTAAAAAAAAAAAAGCCACCCTCTACACACAAAAATTCTGACAGTTCAAATGAAAACATTTAGGGAGCTATGAGCAAACCATGAAAAAACATACATTCATAGAGGATCAGCAACCTGTTTTGCTGACAAATATAGGAATTTTGTGGTAGGATTTGAAGGACTACAATGGGTTTGTTGTAAAAATCCATAAAGAGGTCTTTCTAAAGCAAAGGAGAAACATGAATATTCACAACTGAAAATAGTTAAGTGTTATGAAAGGTGGTTTTATGGGTGAAAAGGAGAGAGACAGACAGACAGAGAGATATCACTGATACACAACAGACTGGGGATGGTCCCTGAATGGCACTGAAAGTATCAAACAAACTGCTAATCAAAGATGAAAGAAGATAATCAGTGGAGAGATATACAGAAAAAGTAGATAATCAAAACAATAAATGTTCTTTGAAGCAACATCCTAGAGCGATCACACTGAAGTCAGTCAAATTGTCAAATTCAGGGAAGTGACCATGTTATTAATCAAGTTGTTTAGTAAGACCCCAGACTGGAGTTTAGTGTCAAGGAGTAAGCATTATACTCCTTTGCACACACTATGTGGAAACTGCCTGCAAAATTTAGCCATAGTCTGGGAAACCCAAAGCTTCTGAGACAAGTCTGAGTCAACAAGGATATCAGATTCACAGAAGCATTGCCAATGTTCACATGGCTAAGATGAGAAACAGTAAAAAAGGCTCAAGAGGCAAACATAAGTACAACCCCTCCCTGAAACAGAGTAAGCTCAAGGATAAGAGATCTCCAGCTGGAGATGTCAGGGACAGACTAATACCATTTGGACAGGAGAAAAATAGATCTTTTAATTTGTGTTTGTGAATAAAACTACCCAAGAGGAAAAAGGAGTGGAGAAATGAAGAAGGAAAACAGAGACGCACCAATGAGAATGCCACGAAAAGCTGGAAGGGACATTAAAGGGAATTTCCTTGTATTCCAAAGGATCCATCAAGACTGGCTATAGGTATAACAGAGAACCAGAAGAAAAAAGATTTGGAAAAAAAGAAAGAACAGTCAGTTGTGCTCAAAGTGACTGACACGTCATGGAGGACCACACTTGGTTTGGAAGGAGTTAAAGATCACTTTAGCAAAACTTAATCTCAGGAAATGAAACCACTGACTAGAGAGGGCCAAGGATAAAGTCTGAGGAAAGGCGCTTCAGAGCACATAGGTGAATTCAGCTTAACTACAAAAGGGAGAAATGTGGGATGCTGGGGATGTAGCTAGAGAGTTAACTAGGATAGAGGAAAGTGCTGTTGTTTTTAAAGGCTGGTGTTTGCTTCCTTGTGTGTGAAACAAGAGCAACAAAGTAGACTTTTACAGTAAAAGAGAGGAGCCAAAAAGAGAAAAATTAAAGGGAGAAGCGAGCACAAGGAACTTGAGAGAAATTTAGATTACTGAGGGAAAGTGATGGAATAAAGGAGAACATACAAGAAACTTCAGTGTCTTCAGTGTCTGCACTTACCAAGAATGAGAACAGAGCTCCAAGAGGGAAGAAGCTCATATCAGACTTAGTATGTAACATTATTGGCACTCACTGTCAAAGCTTCAGTATCAAGAACAGATAAAAGCAATATAGAGAAATCTGCCATAGCAATAGTAATTGCTACAAAAAGGACTGCCAGCAAGTAAAATTAACAGCAGCACCTGAACTGCAGAATAAATTATATATTCAAGCATTTGAGAATTTTTTTTAGGCAGAACCTTTCCCTGGGGAGAGCAGTATTATATAGTCCTTACATAGAAAACTAGCATAATTTCTCTACCACTGCTCCCAGAGAGATGCTCTGCTACACCATAAGTATTATTATCATTGTTAACATTCCTATTGTTTACAAGTCTTTTTTTTTAAGCATCTAGCAACCTTAACCAGGTTGAGTTCCTTCTCACTGGAGCAGACTGAATGCAACAGACCTCTCTCAAAGCCTTTGTTCTGTTGATGCTGAATAGAAAACATGTAATGAGAGGCAAAGAAGAAAAGCAAATGAGATGAGTATGGCAAAACAAAGCATAGGGTGTACACAACCCTCAAGTGCCAAAAGCAGAGACTACTCTCTTCTGCTTGCCTACCCATTATCAGGTTTCAGTTTACTAGGAACATCTTGGGAAACGATAGTCTTGAGGTAGCAGCTGAGGAAAGGTAATATGGTTTCCTGGTGACTCCGTATTTTTCCATGGAGCTCTCTCCTATACAAAAGGCAATACCAGAGAAGAAAACAAAAGTGCCAGGTCAAGACAAGACAGAAGATGGCCCTCCCCGTGGTGAACAGAAGGGGACAGGTGCTGACATGATCTGTGTGCTTGTTCCAGTTTCCTCCCACCCGGTGGCAGAGTTCCAGGACAGTTCAAACAGAAAGGAAGCAATGCTTCGGCTGGATGAACTGCACAAGGTCTCGGGCTATAAGGCAGTACTGTTATGTTTGGGTTAGACCTTGCAGACAGACCACAGTGTAGTGGTCAAAGTCCAAGGGCATCAGCATAACCCATATTACCCTCTCACTAACTCTAATCCTGTTTGAGTTGCTTAAATTTCGTCAGCAATTATTAACATCCATATCCATCTACATTTGAGATTGAGAATTAAAAATGTCAAGAAATTTTGTGTTGAACTTGCAATCAGATTTTTACATTTATATTCTGTCATAAATTCACATCTCAGAACAGAGAGTATTTTATAAAAACAGAACCAATTTCTGTACCTCTAATGCCCTAATGTAATCAGCCCTATTGCATAAAGGAACTTAGAAGCTGCAAGACAACGTACTCCAGTCAGGGGAACCAAAGTAATTCACCAATGAATTAGAGCAAGTCCCAGGTGCACTGGCCCTGTTCCCTTCAGTAATGCCAGTAAAGCATTGTTTGTAGCTGTGTTCACCAGCCCCCGTTCTTACAAACAAATATGACCAGCCACTTGTGCAGTATATTACTGTTCCTCCAGACCAACTCTACTCCATCACTAGCAAAGGACTCCTGAGCTGAATGTAGTAAAGAAGAGATAATAAACACAGCATTTGAGAATGAAATTCTGAATACACCAACAAATAGAAATACAAATTTGTGTAAATCATCACGTCAATCCTTTAAAACAGAAAAAACACTTTCATAAGTGGACAATCATAGTCTCTTAGGCTTAATTGTTCAACATATAGAACAGAGAGAGCATATTTTTTTCTTACATGTACTGCAATGGCTGGAGGCTGCCCAAAATAGCTTAAGTAATTTCAACTGAGCCCAAAACACTTACAATACCCTAATTGTGCCTTAAACTGCCTTTTCATTTAGATTAACCCTTTTTTTTTATAAGGTGCACAGAGAGCACTGGGCAGCAATGTTAAGAGTCTAATTGCTGAGCGTTTAATGAAAGGATTGCAATATATTGTAAAAAGTAGAGTGAAAGTAATTCCAGGTGAAAAGATGATGAAAAGCTCTTCCTTTTATAGGCTCCATTTTGCCACAAAAATTTCTTCAAATGTGAGGGAAATTTCTTTTGTCCAGACTTTGAAGTCTTCTCCCCACTAAATGTGAAATCATTCACAAAGGATTCCCACTGAAATCAACAAAGAGTAGTGATTAATGGTTCATGCTGTACCTAGAAGTTGGGTTCCTCAGGGGTCCATCTTGGAACCTATCCTGTGTAATAGCTTTCTCAATGACCTGGAGATGAGGCAAACTGCACCCTCACTGTCAGACCCCTTATTAAGAGTTTTGCTGCCTATGCTCAAGGCCAGCACTGATAAGGTGCAGCTACTTAACCTTACAGAAAGAGCTATGAGAAAGAGAGCCATGAGAAGCCTCACTGGGTATCTTCCCTCTCACTCTTCACAAAAGGAGAGAAATTAACTGTAAATTCCTGGCACAAAACTCAAAATGTCGATATATATTTATCTTTTTCTAAGTAGTAAAATACTGCAACAAAAAAAGTCAGGAATTAGAAGCTTGCTAGATTGATAAAAAGTATTAATATCAGTGGAGTTTATCACAGGATATGTCACAGCAGAGAAAATTAAGGAGGGAGAGACTAGAATAGTCTGCTTTGACATGTTTGAATGCATAACATGTCTTCTGGGATATTATATATAGTGTAAATACCATATGATTGAGATGTACTGGGGATCATGGTCTCAAGATTAACAAGGTCTAAGGCAGATAAAGAACTCCACAGTATGGCACATTTCAGCAGTGTTATAAAGATGGAAGTATTATCAGGGTGGATTAGCTCAGAAATTAGACTGTAAAAGAAAACACCCAGGCACTTCACATAATCACAGAACCCCAGGTTCAAACAAAGAAGCAATAATAGAACAGGAAAACCTATCAGCCTCAAATTCTGTCATGTATAGGCTTTCTGTCACCAGTGCACATCACAAACTTGCAATTTATTATAAATACCAGCAAAACACCAAACTATTTTAGCATTATTTGAAAAAACATCCGTTCAAGTTTAGATACCCTTTGGAACCAAAACTGTTTCAGAAATCGGTACATGTACTACTAACAGAAGTGACAGGAATCAAACTCATCCTCAGTGACATTACATTACATGGCAGAAGCAGAAAAGAAAATGACAAAAGCCTAATGAAACAAGAACACAATCTACAAATTTTCATGCAAAATGTCAATCAGTATGTATCAAACAAGTTACTTTGGTCATGTCTTCAAAAAAGTAGACATCAAGTTGGATTGAAAAAACGTATCAGTTACAAACACTATACCAAGATCTGAAGGAAAGCACTCTCATGAGAAAGAAAGCATGATAACTGATACTACAGACACTATAATAAAGTACACTTTAAATGATGTACCATCTCTCTAGGTAGTACAGAAACAAAAATCCCCTGCTGGATTTTCATTCTGACAAGCACTCTAAATTTAGAGTGAGATACAAAGTAAATAAATTATTTGATCAAGATTGTAAAGCAATAGTGTGGAAGAGCACAAATGTGAACCCAAGTCTTGGCCAGATACTCAGGATTTGGTTCCCTTCTTCCTGCCATGCTCAAATTGAGAAAAGCAATCAACACATACCATATATAGGAATACAAAAAGATTAAATTACACAAATGGTCAGCAGGTAGTAATCCTACCATCAAAAATCCCTTTGCTGTAGTGAACAAGGAGGAACTTGTACATGCAAAGTTGTAGGTACACAAACAGAAGTCCTAACCTAGAAGCAGTTGTATGTTCCACTGGTGTGCTCAGAATCGCTTCATGATTTGGTCATGCCTTCTCTCCTTAAAAAAAATATATTAAAAAAAAAAAAAAGTGCCAACTTCTTGTCACTATTTAGCAGGTAAAAAGTCCATGCTGCAAGCAGGTAGCTTTTCTTAGTGACCTTTTACACTCCTTTCCACCTCGAGCTCAGCATTAGTTCCACAATAATATGGGCTTTTAAGGAGCAAAGTGTAAGGATTTAGATGCAGTAGATAATCTCAGTTGGTTTTTTTCTACAAATTCCCTAATGATATTACCAAGAATTCTGCAAATGCTGTAAGGGCAAAGGATTGCTGATAGTTAATCCTTTTTCTGATTACCATAATCCCATGTGATTTTTGTTTCAGTGTAACTATAATTGCTACATGTTATTGCACTAGGAACATCTATCAACACTTAACTTTGTACTAGGTGATTAAGAGCATGAGTAGAAATTTTCATTTATCTCCAAACAACCCAAGTCACATTTGTCTGTGTATTGAAGGCCCAAATATTTTTTATTAATGGTCTTCTGTATGCAAAGTTCAGGCTGATTACCAAAATCATAAATACAAAGGCACATTTTAAAAGCATGAATACTTATTTTCAAAACAATGATGACAGACAAGTATTTCTGAGATCATATGTCATAGGGATCTTTGGCTAAGGATGCCAGGTTTAGGTCCATTCTGATCCCAGTCCACAATGAAGCTCCCCAGGGTGTAAGCAGGAGTATACAAATGTCGTCTACAATCCATACCTCTCTGAGTTTAGAAAAAAATTAAAATCACGTCTTTGCATTCTGAAAATAAACAGAATATACCAACCTATGGAAGATCTGAAATGTCTAGGCTGTAATAATCTTCCACTGTGATTACTGATGACAAAATGTTTTTCTGATTAAAAAAATAATTCTAATTTAAAAGGAAATACTACTTTGTTTGTGCATTGCATACTATAAGGTATGCCTCAGAAGTGTTTATCAAACAACATGTCATACAGTTCTAAACCAATTCTTCATGCGTATGAATACCTGCCTCATTTATTATCTTTGAAATGAACCGTAAGAGAATATTCACATACATACACTAATGCTGATTATTTTATTAGCCACAGGAGCAAAAAGTGCTTCATCACAAAGACACCAATTAATGCAAAAACAAAAAGCCCTTCACTTTTATGACTGATGTTGAAAGAAACTCAGTTACAAAATAATTAATGGGAAATGTAGCTTCTGTAATACACATTGTGAATATATGCTCCCTGATGCTTTGTAAAAGAAAGTGCTCTCTAGGATTACAAAGGAAATATGTATTTTGTTTTTCTTTTCTGCCACTAAGTATTGTATGCATGTCATCATCTTTTCATGTGCCATACGCAGCTGCACAGCTTTTTATGAAACACACAACCTATGGCGTAAATAATATTGCAAGTCATATGAGCAGTGGTTAATAAAAAAGCTGTTGTAACACTGTACCAATTATTCCAAGTTTTATCCTAGAGACCCATATTGACATTTTGCTATTTGTCTGTAAGACTCAACTTTTATCTCAAAACAGGCAAAGCACTCAAAAAAAAAAAAAGTTTCTGAAATGTCAGTGTAGTTTCTATTTTATTTACTGCTGCTTAGAGTTTTTAAATGGCTGCTTAAATTGCCCTCACTTAGGATTTTTCTGGAGTGTGATCTGCCCTGAAACCATCAGTCCAAGGACAGTAAACTGTTGCAAACTGAAAATTAGATTAATATCAACATAGCTCAGCCAAACCACAGACTTCTAAGTTTGTCAAGGGAATGCTGTGTCATGCTGCTTGGTTTGCTGGAGAAGTATTCACCACGCATGTAACAAAGTGATAATTTGAACAGTTCTTGGCAATTTGTCTTGGGAAAACGTAAGAGACTAGCAAAAGTTACAGTAAAGCACTTCACTTTTCCTACTGGTAATGAATGTGTACCCAGGTCTGCCTCATCAACGTGAAGCTCCAGGGGCAGTGAAGAACTTTTGAAAACTTCATACAGGTTTTAACACACGTTTGTATTTGTGACCGTGCCTAAGCTCCAACCAGGCCAAAGTGCCCTTCTGCCAGAGCCTGCACATCCCAGTCTTGCTCCAACGAGCTCCCAGCCTAAGAATTAAGCCATCTTTGCCCAGTTTACACTTCTGTTTGTGCTGGGAGGAAGCCTGGGGTACTGCTGGGTCTGCAAAAAATGAATGCATGCCCCGCCCCAAGCTGCTTCAACTGGTAGAAGTACAAAAGGTGTGCCTATATGGCACATGAGCAACAGCCGGAAGATACTGGTGCTGCAGTAATGACTGGGGCAGGACTCCAGGCTGCAGCCTCCAGGACAGAAGGATTTCTCGCAGACAGCTGATCTGAACCTTGCAGGGCAACTCCACATTGCACAAACTGTGACTCCAGTCTCAGTAAATAGGATGTGGAATTGCTTGGAATGTGTGCGGTACCATACCCATGGCTCCCAGAACTGTGACAGTGCTCCTCCATGTAGCCAGTCCCAACTCTCACTGCAGCTGCTAGTGAGTGAAAGCTGTTCCCTGAAGGAGTACCTCCGTGATACCGAGCTCCTGTTCTATTTCACGAACGTAATGTACTTGGGATGTCCATGGACTTTTTACCACTGGGGAAAAAAAAAACCAAAACCCCAAACCAACAACAAACCTTCCTACTCCTCTCATTCCAAAATAAATAGGCAGCAGACTGACTTCTTTAGGCTCTGATCTCCTCATGTCTCCATGTCCTTCCTCCATTCCCCAAAGTTCAATAATTTGATCTAAACAAGCGCTAAAGAAGGACTACCGCTACCCAGGGAGCTACGTAGATATCCACAAACTTTCTTCTTGTACTGGCTAGAAAACCACTGGTTTAAGAGCTTTTTTTGGTTTTGTTTTGGTATGGTTTTTTCCTGGCACAGGCCTAGGATATTCACATTTTATGGAGAGAGCCCTTAGCAATAATCTGTGTCAGAACTACTGATCTGTACATATCCAAGTTGGAGGAAGCTGGCTCTCTGAACCAGCATGCCTTTAGCTGATTTACAAACACTTCTGCAAGGCTGGCAAAGTTAATTAAAGTTAATAGAAAATTTTAAAGCAAAAAGAAAAAACAGAGCAGTAAGAAAAATTAATTAAAAAAATGGTCTATCATCTGAAAGCTGCAGAAGGGGCTGCATTCTCACAGGGGATAGAAATGACTGCCATTTTATACTTTAACTTCTTCCAGACAGTGCAGCACAACAGACTAATCAACTGTGTCTGTGTAATATCTTCAGACTAATGATTGGGCTTAGGTTGCCAGCTAGAGATTTCCTCATTCATTACTTTCAACATATCTACCAAGTCTCAAAACACTACAGACTTTTTTTAGCTTCTCATCTTCTGCAGAAAGGAAGAAAAGTTATGTGATTATAGCTCAGCATAGCGTCAGATGTCTTTTCCTTCCTTGGTTTTCCTCTACTCCTCCTTCAAGAATTTTAGCATTTCATCAACACTGTGTGTGCCTTTACTGTCAATCTGCGTAAGGCAGGTGTCCACAGTATGCAGAAGAGAAGCAATTCGCTAATATTTGTAAAACACTTTCAGATACCCATATGCAAGGTAACGTAAAAAAAAAAAGCTCTTACGACACTATTTGCAACTATTTGCTTTCACAAAAGGGTATGTGTAAAGAATCATTCTGCATAGGCATAAAAAGCTATGATTAAATACACAGGATGCATTTGCAAATTTTTTTTCTTGTTTTTATGTGCACACACTCAAATGAGGTTATTAGTGCTGAGAATCAGGAGAACCAGAATTTATCACTGGCCCTTCCAATTATTTTTTTTAAGCTATGGACAAGTCACTTCTGTTTGCTGGAATTTATCTTCCTGGGAAATGGTAACATTACCTTGCAGAGCTGATGCAAAATCAGATTCATAAACACAGCCTCCAGTTTTTAAGAGACAAAGTATTAATGTTTTGAAGCCATAGATCTGTTAAGTCCTGACTCCATTCACTGCATGAAAACTGACCACAGAAATTAAATTACCTTAGAAAGGATCTGCATGTTCTTAGTTCCTCTGAGAATCAGGCTGTCCTTGTTTTAGGATATGATACAGATTTGCTTCATAGGGATACGGAATCATCATTTCTGGTGCCTTTTTTTTTTTTTTTTAATAATACCAATCTAGAGTTAAAAAAAACAACCACAAAACAAAGAAAAAAGACAAAAAAAGCAACTACTGAACATGCCCCATACTGGTGATTACTTTCTGCTGCTTCTGGACTGCTAGTCTGGGAGCTGCCTTGATTCTGTCCAGCTTGAGCACTGACTCACATTTCCAGCAAGCCCTAGTGAAAAGGTAGTTTTGGAAAGCGCAAGCACAGTTTGTGATCATCATCTGCATACTGGTAAGAAAGAGTTAAGATACTGCCAGGCCCAGTTAGAAGTTTTCTTCAATAACCACTAGCATAAATCAATTCAATTCAATCAGACTTGAAGGAGAGATGAACTTCATTCCCTGTCTTCATGATGTCAAAAGGTTAAGAGAAACCAAACACCTTCTCTTTCAAGAGAGAAAGAGAAGAAGCTTTTCTTTCAGAACTTTTCAGCTACTTTGCCTCATCAATTTCCCAACTTTCATTTTTTTCAAGGTATTCTCCTCAAATCCAGGGATTTTCTAACATTTATACCATAAACATTCTATTATTCTAACCAATAAAATATTGAAGGCCTGTGTAATTCCCTTCTACTTTCACCATCCATACTGAAAGAAAAGGGGAACTGAGGTAGTTAGTATGACACAATCTTATCTCCTCTCTTCCAGCTAGCAACAGGATAAGTGACAAGTCAATTGTAAAACTAAATTCTTATTAGTCACCAGAGCCGAGTCCCACCTTAATCTACTTGATGTGTGAGTTAATACTGCTTAAATATAATCACCAATACTAAATTTTTAGGTACTTTGCAGTTAATTAAAGATTGGATTATTTACCCTAAAAGTTCACTTTATGCTACCCACCACTTTCAGTAATGCTCAGTCACTGGAAAATAAACAGAAATAGTGCAAAAGGTTCCACAACAGTCAAAATAAATTAGTGAACTAGAATTAAAGAACTAGTTACAGGAAAGTTTTTGCAATAATTAATAGGCTGTAAAGAAGCAACAACCTTCCACAAGGATTGAATTAGTTTTAAGAAGGATTAAGACAGCTATTTCTATAGAACACAAAGTGAAATTTTGTCACTTGCAGAAAGAAATCTCATATTTCAACACTGAACTGGAAACATCACATCAATAATGAATGTTGTACTTCTCTGGCACCAAAATGCCAGCCAAATTCTTGACAATGCTGGGGAGAATATGGATGCTGTCAGAGCATTTATTTTTCAAATTTGTATGAGCAATTTCCATACGAATCAATTTTCTAACTCTGGGCAACAACAATGCATAATTTCTTGAAAATAAATATACAACATTTCATTGATAAACAGCAAAGAAATATAGAAGAGGTTTCATATGTATACACAAACATATTGCCTGGTATACTCATTAGTTCAAGTCATGAGATGACCTATATGCCATGCTACAAAGGTCAAAATAGGAGAAAAAGAGGAAAAAATTAAAAGAAAGATAAGTCCTCTGAAAAAGAACCCAACAAAACCCAAACCAATTTCATATCAGTATGTACTTACTAACCAGGACTGTACATGCCGGAACTAAAGAATACACTGGATTACTCTGACAGCAAACATGTAGCACCCTAAAGCTGTCACCCAAGTTCTTTTTCTTTCTTTGTAATAATTCATTTTTCCTTTGCGTAAATTCATTTCCATCCCACCACCCACCATTCCACCCAACACACAATTACACGGGTGACCTAGCCTCTCTGGACCTGCATTTGTTTCTACGGAAGGAATTTATGCAGGGCTGATAAGAAACACATTGATGCACTTGAATTCATCTTTATTCCTTAATGTTACTAAAAGATGTGTCTTTTACCGGTTGTTTTTTTCAGAAAATATGATTTTTAAAGCTCAAAATCACATGGTCATATACCTGTAAATAAACTTCAATGAAGTATGTTATATATTTCTCATTTATGTAAATAACAACATCAACTTCACTGTTGTTGATCAATGATATAGAGAAAATTCAATCATCACCATCTGGAGGGAAGAATCAACACAGAATTTTTTTATTTATTTTTTTTAATTTGGAATAACATGTCTCAAGACAGAATTTTCAACCAACTGATATCTCAAGGAAGACTGAGATAGCCAAATTCACCTGGTAATAATGCCCTCAAATCTACCACAATGTTAAATAAGAAGTATGAACATCTTGCCCATTGCAAGCACTTTGTCTGCTTCATAGAATAAGCAAATTCCAACTCTTTATTCTAAATTTAGATCATTAATAAAGTTGTGGTATTTTAATGAGAGCAGAATAGCATTCCAGATCAAATTAAATCATTTGTATTGTTGCTAGACACTGAACTCCATAGTACTTTTACCAAATGAAATAATGATTTTATACCAGAGTGGTTACAAGAATCAGATGCATAAAACAAGAAATCATATAAATCTATTATTTTGCACTAGAAAGTGAATCAAATACCAAGTGAAAAGTCTGCTTAACACAGTACACAGAGGAACAAAATATTATTATTATTTTGCTCTTACAGTCTTGTAGTGACAGTGCTATGTTTTCTAGTTAGAGTACTGTTAGAGTTTCAGATTGAGATAAAACTCTCAACTGATGCGAAGCCATCATAGCATGCACCTCTTCACTTTAGCAAAACTTACACGTCTCAAGTTTCAGACTGAATTTTGCAGCCATCAGTAGACTGCCCTTCCGCTGAAGAAAACCCTTACTTCCAAGAGGAGTTTTCTATATTAACGTATAAATTACCTTTGAGCAGTTATTCTTGACTGGCTGATTGGGTGAGAGGAATATGCTACTAGCCTGTAACAGAAATCTTAAAATAAATGAGTTCAATCACAAAACTACTTTAAATTCCAGCAGGACAGCATTTCAATGCTTTGTTGGTAATATTTAACCATTATCAGGAGCTCTATTCATGGACATCACTAGAACAAAAAGATAGCCCTTGCCTCAGAGACTTCAAAGCTCAGTTCAGGCCAAGGCACTATAAACTAAGAGACTATAATGAAAGGAAATATTGCAGCCCTTATAGTTCAACCTGTGTGGCAACCTTAGGAAAAAGGATTGGCAGAACTATCTAGGGTACTCTAAAGGTGAATAGATATTCTAGTAAAGGACATCTGTAGATGTTCTCATCCGAGACACTTGATTTTTATTATTGTAGACCTGCCATTCTGTTTTAATGAATGTGTCTCTAAAGCTTGATTTATCATCAAAGCTTCACATCTGTCAAACTTATCCTTGGATCCATTTCAGTACGAATTATTTGTGGAGTCTGGCTTGTTTAAAAGAAAAAAGAAAAAATTAGTTAAAAGGGGGATGGATAGGCACTGTTCACCCTACTGCTTTCAATGGTTATCCAATTAGATATACATTATGTAAGCACAAGCCTATATAAGTATCTGAGCACAAACATCTTCACCCTCATAAAAATAAAGGTACACAATCAGGAACCTCAGTTTTGCAAAAGTACTATTTTCCTTTGATTAGTCATAACTGCATTCCTGGCATATTTAACACGATTCTTCATTCAGATAAATTACCATTAATTTGAAAGCATAAGAGATTTGAATTCCATGAAGGAGGCTATAGGTCAAAATTAAATATGTATTGGTCTATTTCTGTTGTTTCTTTTGTACTCAAATTGCTTAAGCATATACAAGTAATCTCAGGGAAAGGAGAAATAAAATAATTGAAGTATAACAAAGCACACTGATATAAAGAAATTGAGTCCATTTCAATTACCTTTTTGACGGTCATTAACTAAAGTGAAGACATGGAGATTCTTTTAAGGGGCTAAGTGATACTGACCCATTAATTAAATGTACATCATACCAGCATGGCAAAGCAGTTGACACAAAGGTGATGCCAACTTTGCCTTTTCTCTTGTTTTAAGAATGTAATTACTAAATGTAAGTTCATGTAATTAGGTCTGTTCCTATGTCCATCAGATTTTACTATTAAAATCTAGGATGTATCACTTGCATAATACAAGTAAAGTCATGCTTTCCAGCTAGTACTTCAAGAAACTTTGAACATTGTAAATGTTCTTTTAAAGTCAGAATATTCCAAACTAAATAATTTAATGTATTTCTGAAAGAACCAGATAACGTTCTCTGCAGTGAGTTAATCCTCCTATTACACTACCGGGACACTAATGTGTTAGGTTTGTGACTTTCAGAAACACCATTAATAATGTGGAAGTGTGGACAGAGTCAAGCTCTAATACACATTTTCAACTCCTGTGTAGGTACATCATGTATAAACAAGATAAACACAAATCTACATAGGGAACAAATGTGTTTCTGATAAAATCTGGGAAGTTGGTTGACACGCTATTAAATGCTGTCTAGATCTTTGGCAGCCATGTACTTTCATAGAACTCTAATCTTACTATTTTTAAACCTGAAACCTTTCACATCAATGTGCCTTACACTTTAAGACTCCAATCCAAAGCATCCTGTGACCGAAGACAGTCCTGGCATTACCCCAGCAGACCTTTGGAGTGACCATTATAAATATAATGCAGCCAATGGCTGGATTAATTCTGCAGACCTGCAGGTGTTAGCATAACCTTATATCTTGTCTTACAACATCAGCACATCCGTGTTTGTGTTTCCCACCCACCTGCAGCTACTGCATAAGCATTTTACAGGGCAGTGCTGCAGCTCATCAAATCTTGCAAGCCTTGCACTGCAGGAAGGATTTGCAGACTACATTCTGTGCAACCCATTGGAGAGCACAGCAGCCACGGGCCTGCTTCTTCACCCATCTACTGATCTTTAAACCATCAGTACTTTCCAGCCATGAAGTAAGATCTGGCTAATAGGCAGCTATGCCATGCATGGGCCAGGGAGCAACGAGTCAGCGTACAAATCCAGGTAGATTAATTGTGCAGCTTGCTTTTTTACTCTGTTCTGTGTGTATTCATGCTAACCCATCTTTTGTAGCTTTAAACAAACACCTAATTAAGAGAAACTTAAAGTGGAACAAGGCCTTTGCCCAAGGTGCTGTGAAAAACAAGGCTCAACAAAGGGATGAAAAAGATACTTGCCAAAATACTGTAACCACAAAAAAGCACTACAGCGTATACTTCTCAAGAGACTTTTCTAAATAAGAATAGGAAGGTGAAACTAGTATTTCACCCACCAAAGTTGCAGACATTCAAATTGAATAATTCCCAGCCCCCTCAAGGAAAAGAAAA
>JANZLQ010000007.1:15979621-15990035 GCA_026212715.1 Elanus axillaris | reverse complement strand
AGAGGCACTTGGACAGTGCCCTTAACAACTTTTGGTCAGCCCTGAATTGGTCAGGCAGTTGGACTGGATAATCGTTGCAGGTCCCTGCCAGCTGAAATACTCTATTCTATTCTATAGATGCACTAGTGTAATAAGCAAGTGAAGACAGGAATCTACAATTTTACTGCACAGCATCAATACCACCAGGGGTGAGGGTGGGCTGAGGAATTATTTTTTGGATAAATATTGCAATTTTCTTAACTGCCTTACCTCATCAGCTTAGTCAGTCTCCTTGTGGTCCTTATTTTCTTTTGTGCTAAGTCAACAATTCTCTTCACTCACAATGGGAGTTGAATACAGTCAACTAGCTGTTCATATGGATTCAGGCCATTTGAGAAACATACTTGAACTGCTGCTAACGCACACAAGAAAAGGCAACATAAAATAGACACTCACTGCTCCTAGAAGAATTGTCACTTGACACCTCAGGTTCTCTTGGATGTAACAGAATCTGACAATCTCTACTGACTGTGTCAAATGTGGAGAAGTAATTTTAGAGGAAATTTTGTTTAAACAGATCAGGTGATTATGGTGTGTTAAACAAGTGACGAGGCAAGACCCTCAGAAACTCATATTTAGAAGACAGAAAATGATACAGTAAGTCACTCCATCCAATTCATATGGTATGTAACAAGAAATAATGGTAATAAGTAGTCACCTGGACAAGACAATTCAGAACATGGAAAGGGAGGAATAAAGACTTACTTCTATAAAGGAGGCCATCCAAATGACAGTATTCTGTCATTTGCCCACTCACTCAACCTTGCCATATAACAGCTCAGTGTGTTTTCAACTGTGTCTAGCACAAGGAACAAATTAATATTTTGAAGGCAGAATACACTGACATAAAGTTCAGAACATCTATGTGCTTCAGGGCACACCTAACAGATGAAGAAACTAACAGAGTGAAATTGTGGAGTGACCACACTAATAGCAAAAAAATACCAATTCCCCATGCAGCCAATGCAAGAAAATATAGGGGGTGTAGTTTTCAGACACAGTACCCAGCTGAAATATTTGTTCATTTCTTTATAGAACTACTTATTTATTCAGTACTGAAAATCAGTTTCTGTCTGAGGTCCAAAGAATTCCTGTTATATGTATATAATGAGGGACTAATGATAAAGGATATATATAAAAAAGTGGTGGGGTATTGTTTTTTATTGGCTGAGAAATGTATTTTGAAATACTGAATACGTCTCTTCTATGAAGGGTTTGGAGAATCTTATTTAGGTTCTTCAAGCATAGGCAAAAATCATTAGAGGTACACCAAAGAAAGGATATCCTTAGATAAAAATGCCACCTTCTAGTAGTTTTATCCCATATAATCAGAGGAGAAAAAAAATCATTACTTTCAATTGTAATATACTACTCTGGAATATTTTCCCATAAGAGACTGTAGAATTCATTTTGCGGATGTTTTCCCCTCTTGTGCGTTGACGTGTTCCACAGCAGATAAGAATAACTTTTCCTGCAGAAGCCAGTATCACAAACTTTGCCACAACCTTAAGGACTGAACAGATGCATACCTGTAAACACACACACCCACTGCTTAGATTTTTTAATCCAAGTATTTCTGTTCACAAGAGACAAGTCTAAGCAGTAAGCACCTTACAATTTGTGAGACATTGAGATTCTTTGACAATGAGAACTATGAAAATAGAGCAAAATTTACCTTTACAATGCAAATGTTGTGATTCTTCCAAGACAAACACACCCCTCCACATGCAGCTTAAAGCACTTTAACTCTTGACCTCTGTGAAGCTACATTCAAGTCACAGTGGTGAAAGGGGGAAAACAAGTAGCATTTCTTGAGATTTGACAAATTTTCACCTAGGATGTTTAATTCAAACTTCAAAAGGCATTTAGTTATCTAATGCCCCTTTGTTTCAAAGTGAAAAAAATACAAACACATTTCATAGTCTGACCTTTTATTTATACCAAATATCCAGGGTTTTCCCTTTATACTTTTAAAATAAGTTTCTTGTTGCTAGTTGTGCACAGCCTATTTCCAAGATTTCTTTATTTTATGTGCAGTGAAACAGCTTTTAAATTTTGCTCTTTTGCTCTAGTGTATTTAAGGCAACAAAGAATGCCTTTCCACCCCTGCCCCCCGCCCCTTTTCAGCTGCAGAGGGCAAAGGAGAAACAAGAGAGCACAAATGTGTTGTTAAAATGTTTATGCTAATTAATGACAAATGAGAAAATATTAAAACAGTGTTATCACAGTTATAGATAAAATAAATAAATGGTAGGATACAAAAAGAGCAGATGTCTTATCAAAACATTTTGAATTTTGCATATAGTACACTAATGTGCTATATATACTATACTTCAAAATTTCTCCTTCCAAAAGCAATGGCACATTCCTTACAGCTATATTTGAATTAGATAGAGCTGAATATCCTAAAGGCCAATGCATGGCAAGATTTCCAGGTGAAGCTTGGAACAACACAAACTTCACTTTAAAAGGTTTAAAAAAAATTTGCATTGTTTTATGTATATGAACTTCTTACTCCTCAAGTTTTATTGAGAAAAACATTTCCTCCTACATCAGCTAACCAAGTAATGATCCAATAAGGTATACTAAAATGCACTGGCTACTCTGAAGACATTAGCCTTGTCTTCCTTATTGAGAATGACAATATTGAATCCCCCAAATACAGGTTAAAAATCTAATGTATTTCCCAGCATCAGTATTTCCCCACTCCCAGGTTACTGGTATTATATTTGGATACTTTTTTTTTCTTCCTGTTTTTTTTGTCTAAACAATGCTTTGTGGTTTTAGCAGATAATATTAAACATTCATATGCAACTCCCAAGGAAAAATATCTGAGTATGTTAAAAACCATTCTCTAATATAATCAGCCCATTATATCAATAAAAATTGAAATAGCCAAATTTAGAGGAACTTTCAAAGCCTTATTTGAACAACTCCATGTGCCTTTAATATAGTCTTGTTAGTTAACTTTTGTTAACTACTAAAATATTATTTTATGTTACACTCTGTCACACACAACATTTAAAAGATAAAATTTAATGCTTATCCATCATAGAAGTACTATGTTCTTTCAGGCATCACCCACCATCAAAAAACAAATCAGTATGAGATATAAGTCTATTTTCTCAAAAAATTATTTCAAATATTTCTGAAAATGATAACCACAGTAAAATTAGGACAGCCTTCCTCAAAACTCATTTTCTGCATAACCTAATTTTTTTCATAAACTTTTCTGTTAAAAACAAATCAACTCTTAGGGAAAATGAACAGGAAGTCAATTAGAAACAACAAAAGAGAAAGCTTTACAGAAGCATACCAATCTATTTGTTGACATGAGCTACAAGAAGAAAGCAGTAGTGTTTTTAGACTCCCAGACACAGTCCACATAGCATCTACAACCTTCATTTTCTGGACTTGATACTCTTGTCCAAACACATTTTATAACCTTTTATAGCAGTATTTTCTGGTGTGGTTAAAGAGGCAACAACACAGCTTTACATGGCCACATCTGGGATCCTGAGCAGATTATCTGCTTTCTTCTGATCTTAGTTCTACAGAGATAAGGTTCTGATTTTACCTTAGCAAATTAACAATCCACAAAGAAATTTCAGGTCAAAATAACAAACTTACTCCATTTGCCTATCTTCTGGTCTTATAAGTAATTAGCAGAGCTTAATCGGCAGCCAAATGTCTACAGAAGTAGACAGAGTATAAATGGGCTTGTCCCTATCTAGGGACGCATGATGTTATCATCTGTATGGCGTGCCTATGATACTGTGGTTATATCACAGAAACGTCAATTAAAACTACATAGAACAAACACAACATGTCTGATTTCTACAGTTTTTACACTTATCACACAGCAAACGAACCATATCCATATACTTACTGTATATGAAAGAACATACATTCAACAGCAATATATGAAGCCTTATTAAACATGTTGTTCTGGCTGCAAGGTAACACATAACTTTTCCCCAACACATCTTTAGGCATGTTCGTCATCAGTATCCATTTCCCTCAGAAGTGTTTAACTTAGTCTCATATTTGCCAACATAGCTTCAACATATAGTTAACCCAACAAGCAGTTCTCCACACAAGATCCAGGACTAAAGGCCAGGCAAACCCCCAGCTTGCTTTGCCACCTCTACTTGAAATTTTTTGACTGCACAGGAAACTCACCTTAATACGTCCCACCTATGTGAATCTCATTTTCCTGTATTAAGTTATCAGTTTAAATACCTTTATTTCCCCCAAAGAAATAATTTCCACTGTACTGAAATTTACTAGTACTTTAATCAAATTTATGAAGGCTTAAAGAAATGTATCTTTGCCAGTATGAGTAAGCTGGAGTTTTCTTAATACGCATTTCAAAGATGTGAAAGCAGTATTGTCACTAGTCCAGTCAGCCTCAAATTACGGCTGTAATTTCCAATGGGATAATCAAAGGTAATGATGGCTTTGAATGAGTAAAAACAAATGGCTAAAAAAAATGTTTAATTAAAAAAAATAACAGTCATAAAATCAATTTAATTAGAACAAAGAAAATAATTCTTGAGGGATTTAAAGTAATATTTGTTTATTACTAGCAGCATCTCAGTTATTCCAAATAAATAAATTAATAATAAATGTTTTCAAGTGTTTACTAGACATGTCCAGCAGTACCAACTTAGTTTCTTCTGGTTTAGAACCAGACTGAAAATACAAGCAAAGAAGGTGTGCGAGGATAACTTTTACATATATGCTGGGCCTCGGTCAATGGCAAAGTTTGTCCTGTTGTCACGGAAAACACTGAGTGTTACATAAATAAGTCACAGCTATGAGGCTTTTCTCCAGCAAAGCTGCTTTCTTGCTGTCATAAACAAGCTATAGGAGAGGTGGGAAAGCCTACATCTTTGGATTTCAGAAGCCTTTGTGGAGCCATTCTGCAATCAACAAGGCCAGTGATGAGTCCAGTAAGTAACCTGAGGTAAAGCAGAATCCAAACACTAACGCACTTAAAATAAAAAAACCTGTCCCTTTCATAATCTGAGTAATGAAATACCCAATAGAGGCCATGAGCATTTCATGTACTCCACAAGTTTAACTTTTCGATGTTTCACTATTTGTATTAGTTTGGGTTTATTTTGCAGTAGTGATCTTTAATGTAATTTAAAATTTCAAGCTGTGCGAACTAACGCTGTATAATACAACAAATATTAATTTAAACAAGAAAAACTTTAGTTTAATTTTAAAAGTTTCATCTTGCTTTGTAACTGCTATAGGCTTAAAGAAGAAGAGACACACCTTTTTTCTATGGAGCTGACCTCCAGAAATAACAATTAGATTACTCTACATTAGCTTTGTTTTAAGCTCTTTGCATTAATGCATACAGAAATTAAATATAAACAGAGAAGTAATGCATGAGAGAATGACTTGCACATAGAGGCCTGGGTGATGAGCAGGAACAGCTTAGTAGGTTATTTTCAGAAGCTAATATTGTTTATATAATAAACCTGAGATCCTAAAAGAAAAACATCTCTCAAGAAAAATAAGCTCATGAAAGCTTTTTACGATGATAAGTATTTCAGATGAGGTGGCTGAGCCCTCTGATATTACCCTATCTGTAATTCAGGTAAAAACACTGTGGAATCAGTTGTTCTTAATAAACTTGATTCAAAAATCTTTGTATTAACTGTACAAAGTTCTTTGTCTCTTCTTACCACATGTATTTCTTTAAATTTACAGTATTTAAGTGAATCAACAAAAGCACGTATGCATTTTTTAATAAATTGAAACACAGGAGAAATGTGTACCAGTTTTCTGGGGGACTCAACAACAGATGAATCTTCATGAATCCTTTCAGAACCTGTGGAAACACTTGCTGAAAACGCTCAGCACCCTCAGGCACTAGCCTCAAAGAAGGGTAAAAGAACAGTTCTGCTAAACCATTTTTGCAACTGTTTCTAATTTCTTTAATCCACCCAGACTGCAGGGAAACTTGTCACATGGAAGTATCTGATCAGCCCTACACTGAAAATAAATACACTGTATTTATGACAGTACAGAAAAACAAACTTCTCTTTGCCTGCCAGTCAACAGTATATCCAAGAAATAGAAGAGCAGGCTGTTCACAGGCTGAAATAGAGCCACTGTGCCAAAAAGGCAGTGAGTGAGAAAAACCCACTGCAAAATACCACACAGCTCTGACCTCTAGGACTCGGGAAATCTGAAACGCATCTCTTCTGACTGCCATCAAACGCAAAGGTGTCAAACCTTGGGCACCTACAGGCTGAGCCCTGGCACCAGGCGCTCCGGGGAGGCGGGAGCAGGCCCCACAGGCGTGGGGGCACCACCAGGCCGCAGCCACCAAAGGTGTTCGTGTCCCTGCCATGGCCACTGGAGCAGACGCCGCACACGGCTGCTGTCGCTCCTCTGCGGTGGGAGAGCAGGCAACACATTAACAACCTTCGCAAAGCTCCCCTTTAAAAAAAAAGCCTTAAGGACGATGACTCAAGCTCCTGCCTCTTCCCCTTGGGATCTCCTCCAGTGAGGTAACCGACTACAACTTCAAGAGATGTTTTGGAGGAAGGAGAACTTCTCATTCTCTACCACATGGCAAGCAGACACACTAAGAGCTGCTAAGCAGCTGCTGATCCAGAGGGCAAGCAAATAAACACAGCAGCCAAGCCGGCTGGCTGGCAAATACTCATTGCCTGGGAAACAACCACCTTCTAAAATAGGTTTTCTTAAGAACTGGGAATGAGGGAGGAGGAAAGGCACATACACAGAACCAAACAACACAATAGCTGAACGTTAAACATATTTTCTTAAGAATCATGAGAAAAAAACACAAAATGTTTAAAACACTGAGCACAGCAAGATTTTGTCCCTAAAATCAGAAACGGATGAGTGCAACTTTGTTTCTGAATTCATTTGTCACTTATCATCATTTTACAAGATGTGACGGTAGGCAGTCCTATTGCATTATCACTGGGCATTATCACTACTGGCACATCACAATGAGGCTACATCAGTTCAGACACCTGATTTATCCTCCTTATCATGCACCTGATAATGTTAAAATGTTTTATTATGTTGTTGGAGCAAAAACATGAGGGGGAAAAGGAATTTAACAATGAAAACTTCCATGCGTATTTACACTTCATTCACACTTCTAACACATGTATTGTAAGAGTACCTGAACTTAATTTTAAGTCACATCGGAGAGTACCCGATCATTTTACATACTACTAAGGAAAGATAATTATTTCTATTGTATAAGCCTATTTCTCCATCTATCTGATGCTTTCCCTTCTGCCTCCCTCAAGACAGCATGCCTTCGCATCAACAGCATAATCCTTCCTTTGCTCTTTCTGATGCAAGTCCTGGTTCTTTCACTTAAACAGGTCTGAAGTTTGAGTAAAGACTGCCAACACCATTGCCACTGTCACTTAGCTGTGAGCTCAAGCCTCAGACTAAGAATCCTTCTGCTTTCAGAAAACCTGCTTCTCTTTACTACAAAGAAATCATTTTCTCTAACTAATCTTAACAGAAGTCACAGCAGAAGCATTAAAAGCACTCAACACCACCAATGTAAGGAACGAGTGCAGCTCTTTAATGAAGTGTAAGACAACATGAACTATTCTGAGCAGTGAAAATGTGCAATTGTCAGAACACATCTGTCTGGCTGTAACATCTGGCAAAATGTTACACCTCTCCCCACTATAGGAAATGGCAAGACCATTACAAGCAATGGTCTGCAAATGGGGAACTGGACACTGTAAAAAGAGGCAGTGAAACTAAGACTTAGAAGATTGGGTCAGAACAAATTGCCTGTTGCAATAAAACCAAGATCACGATGCATTTTCCAGCTCCTTCATTCATGACTTGCACAAGTTCTCTGTGCTTGTATGACATGGGATGCCCACCCTTCCTCAGCCAACACTGTCAGTGCTCTGCAAGGGTGAATGGTCGCACAGAAGAATGGCTGGCATAAAAGCCTAGTACCTATATTTGGTAGTCAATCAAAAATTTCACATGAAGCCATAAGGAAGAAATCTTCAGACTTCAGAAAACTAGCATGCCCAAAGGAAAACTTAATAATGCCTTACCAAAAATTGATTTAACTGCACAAAGCCAATGGAAAAAGCAGTAAACTGCAAGAAGCAAATACTAGTTTCCATTCTGTCAACACAGTGAAGGTGACTGAATTACAGTATGTATTACCAAGATATGCAAGATCCTCCCTCAGTCTATGCGGATTTTAGATATATTCATATAGATACATACACATGTTTTTATTTCCTTCTCTCTCTCTCTCACTCTGTATACACATATTTTTCAGAGGTAGTCCTGAACAAGGTTTCTTTCACAAAAAGAGTTTCCAACCACTGTAAACTACTATGGAGAAGTCTCCTTACATAAAAGATAGTTTCACAGTGAATGCAAATTTTCCTTTCTGTCAAGTTCTTTGAACATTGAGACGTGTATTTTCACATTTTATCCTACTGAAGGTTTTAATACTCACACAGCCGTGAATGCAGAATCACAGGAACAGGTTCTCATGAAGACCAGAAAAGCTTCCTTGTGATTCGGGAGAGTCAAGGTTGTGGTCCTTCCTCCCCAAATACTTTCTGCATATTTCTCCATTAGCTATAATTTGGAAAATGTTTTAAATCCTCTGGAAGAAGAAACAGAATTAGACAGTGCACTAGTCTGATACTAAAATTTTCTACAGAATCAGTCCAGTCCAAACAAAGACCAAAGCAAGGGCAGGAGTAGACATTCCCATAAACAAGTCCTTCTCACCAGTCACACAAGTAAAAAATATGCAGCATGGATAGCACATATGGTATGTCACATATGGAGGGACCTCATCAATGTGTACAAATACCTGAAGGGAGGGTGCCAAGAAGCCAGAGCCAGATGCTTTTGAGTGGTACCCAGTGACGGGATGAGGCAATGGGCACAAACTGAATCACAGGAGGTTCCTTCCGAACATCAGGAAACACTTTTTTTTTTTTTTTACTGCGAGGGTGAATGAGCTCTGGCACAGGTTGCCCAGAGAGGTTGTAGAGTCTCCATCCCTGGAGATACTCAAAAACCATTTGGAAATGGTCCTGGGCAACTTGCTCTGCATGACACTGCTTGAGCAGGGGGGTTGGACCAGATGACTTCCAGAGGTCCCTTCCAACATCAGCCCTTCTGTGATTCTGCATCAGTCACACAATCATTCACGCATGCATTTCATAACATTAGAGGAACTGGCTTATTGGTGAAAGTGTATGAAAGTAAGGCAACATTAAAGAAAGACTTGTCTCTGAAATAGCACTGACAATGCACAAACACACATTTTTAATCACTAATAAAATCCAACTATTTCATCTGACTTGGAAGATTAGATAGAGCATTTGCTGACAGCATGCATCAATCAAACATTTTTAAATAGTTAATCAAACACTACATAGAGCTGGCTCTTAATTTTCAATAGGTTTCTTAAATCATTGCTTATTACCCTGTTTATAGTCCTTCAAAAGTCAATGACTGGCTGAATCATACACAAGACATACCAATGCATAATTAGTGGGTCAGTTACACCTACAAAGTAGGCTTGCATGTTTTATTTAAAGACCATCTGCAATGCCAGATGTTTTATTAGCACCTAACAACTGTTAACAATCCTTTGCCTGACATGTTGAAGTTTGAGAGAGTATTTAATGTCAACTCTGCTGTGAAAATACCAAGGAGACAGGTTGAAAGAGGATGAAAAAAAATACACAAAATACTTTCCAGATATTCTAAGAGAAACTTAAAAAGTAGATAGAGGAACTTTTATTACTGATTTTTATGTTTTGGCAAATACAGGTGACAGGAACATCATGAGCAAAAGCAGTAAAATTCTGAAACAACCTTGGTGTTAGAAACTCTTTCCCCCCCCCTGCTTTTTACACAGTTTTTCAAGCCCTTGCTACATGTGGCACTATATCCCCTAAACTGCCCTACTCCCAACTCTTTAGTTGCATATCACTGAATCGAGAAAAAACCATGAAACTTACCCTGGAATAGACTGCTTCCTAGTTCATAAAACCAGCAAATGAGAATAACCTAGATACCAATACTACTTTAAGTACTTCATAACAGATTTTCATAGTTCCCAGTAAACCAAGGTTTGTTTGTATAATTGCAGCCTTACAATAACAAATGAGGGGTGCTGTATAAATTAGAAATTGTCAATAGCTTACTCTCTAACCTGGAATTTCAGGTAGTTCCACTAGACGGTATTAAAGGTGTTATGTCCAGTCTTGATGACACAGACTTTGATAAGAAGTCGAAATAGTTCTTCCCAAAATTCGTTCTTTTAACTCTTCTATGATTCAGAAGGGGTGGGGGGGTG
>JANZLQ010000007.1:15950450-15963097 GCA_026212715.1 Elanus axillaris | reverse complement strand
ATATCATTCCATTAGTACATGCAGATCTCGGAAGAGACTAACCAACGGGGGGGGAGTATCACTTCGTTCTTCAAGAATGTAATCGCTATTTACAGTCATAAGACACAAGTACAGAGTAATGAAGAACAGCAGGTTTTACAGCTTGTAAGGCAAAAGCAGAACTCAGCTTTGAGAAGGGGAGGAGGAACGATATATAGCATTGCTTCAAGTTAAAAAAAAAGCAGGCTTAGATGTTAGATGACAAACTCAGACAACATTAATTGATTCAGGTCTGCTGTCTTTGAAATGCAGGCTTTGGCTATATAAATGTAATAGCCTAGTGCATATGCAGTCACTGGAATCTAATTTGCAGTCATCTAATCCATTTAGTGCTGATGTCCGTATCACTGAGGGAGATCACCTACAGACAACTTAATATCTCACACAGCCCCTTGGAAAAGAAAAAAAAAGGAAAAATAAAGGGAACAGTGGAATTGGGGAAAAAAGTAAGGAAAAAAAAAAAGCAAAGGTGAACTTAGCACAGTCAGAAGCTAAAAGGGATACTTTTACATTGCCTACTACTACTACCTAAATACAAGAGAATGCAAGCACCACTTAGCTGCACCTTGAATATTTTAAAAAAAAAAAAAAAAGGCACAATTTAGTAACAGGAATAAAAGAATGAAACCCATTAAAACTCTTTCATGGAAACATCCTGACAACAAGCTAGTAAAACAAAGGCTGGATACAACTACACAGCAGCTAGTATCTGATATCATGCTATTGCCATTAATATAAAAGAGCGAAACATTTCTTAAATAACATACTAGTTTACTTACAGTATGTACCTGTGACAAGGCTCAGTATATTTTGAGTGCTGTATTCACACAGATGAAACTGTATCATATTTCGAACTGTGCTCCACATTAGATTCCTTGACAGAAAGGAGGTGAGCCCACTCTCTGCTTCGTGTTTGCCTCTTAACCAGGCCATTTTGACAGCTTGGGGGGAAATTTTCTACTTCCTACTCCCTCCCCAGCCATTAACCACACCAGGGAGCAGTTGAATCTTAAGTTTTTTTAGAGATTACTAACCAAAGTGCCTGGGTTTCATCTTTCCAGGCATGCCTACATCATTTGATCATTGGGGGGGGACGGACGGACGACAAAAATCTACGCAGGGAATCCTCAGCTGCTAGCACATAACACCTCTGTGCTGTCAAAGTTGCATAAAGGGTCTGGGGTCTGCACGCCACAGCACATTTCATTTCTTGCCTCCTTAGGAAAAAAAAAAAAATCTTTCTTTAATCACAAAATTTTATGTTTAAAGACACGCAACTTTTTTAAATGCAGAACTCTAAAAATATCCATTGCAGATAGATAGGAATTTACTGGCATAAGACATAACATGCTTTATAGTTTTTTTTATAGGGCTGCTCCAATAACATCAGCTTTTGAAGCCTGCAGCCACCCAGAGCACAGGGATCAAGAAAAGGAAAAACAAACAAAACCCCACAAAACAACCAAAAGAGTGAGGAGTTCAAGACTTAAGTGACAAAACCCAAAAGACTGGGTTGGTGGCATTCCCTCTCTCAGAGGCCTTCATACAGCAGCCTTGCAGAAAGCACTGAATCCTTAATGTTGACAAATCATTTGCATTTAAAACAAAAACTTCCTTATAATTCAACAGCCTTTCTGCATAAAGTAGTCCAGGGGGACAATTACATAAAGATATACACTCTATTTTGACACTTCTCTTTCTAGAAAGAAAATACAAAATCATAAAAAGAAACTTAACAGTTCCATTGTCCTAAAAATTAGTAAGGAGCACTACCGATCACCAGCATTTGTAGACTTTCCCTCCAAAAACACAGCACTTCTTAACTCATTCAATACCGTGGTCAGAGTTTATTATCCCACATTTCAAGAACAAATTATGTCAATGAAGAGAAACAACATGATATTGTCAAATACCTGTTTAGTTTACATAAATTACACCTCCCTCTCTGCTGGTCGTAAAGACAGTACTGTACATTCCTGAAAGCATGCACGCAATACTATTTTTGCAGGAATGGAGCACATGAATGCTTCCCACTTTATACCCCAGCAGTGTGACTAACTAAAGTTACATCAGCTGGCATCCTTCAGCCCCTCAGCTCTTGCATTCTGAAGAGCCTTCTTGCAGGCTCTTTTTCTACCCTTTCTAACCTCATTCCCCTTTGCACACAGACACACATTACAGTAGGGACCAGAGGGCAAGGACTAAAGCCGTAAGCATGCATTAAATTAACTCATTTTAAATTTAGAGATGCATGGACACACCAAACTATATAAGACTTGGTCTCAGGGGCAACATTTTATACTGCCACAATGTTCTGTTTTCACTGCAGTACATCTCCAAATGGAAAGGCAGTAATTTAGCTTAGCTCTAACCCAATATCATACACTTATAATTAAAGGAAAATATTTAAAGTAGGACTCGGAAGAATAATTTGTTTTAAAAGTGCATGAAATGGTCCTATCCTGAGATAGGTGTTATTATATAATTGAACACCTATCAAGGCATTTGACAGACAAAAACTTTTTAATAATCTTTTTTAAGTCAGGGTTATACTTCATCACAGTTAAGTGTTGTCAGTTGCAAGGCATGGGAAGTTTCAATAGCATTCCACCAAATAAGAGAAGCTAGTGATTTCAAATGGTCAAACATACATATATGTATCTAACATACATACACACATAATTAGTATACACAGCTAATTTTTTCCTCTGGACTTCTGTAGCCACTGAGTTACCAGAACTGCAAGTGATCCTTGGCAAGCCAGACACTAAGAAACCCTCTGCCTCATTCGGAAATGTTTTAAGCCTACCATGTTGTAGTTTCGAAACTGTTCCCCCAGACAAAAGTAAGCTTAAAAACAGTAATTACAGTGTCACAGCTGTGGCAACATTCAAGTTAAGGCTGAGGTGGTGCTTCCCATTCTTGTTGTGACATTGCCAGAAAATAACATTTTGGGCAGAAACTTGTTAAGCTTGATCTCACTGCGGATGTTTGCATTTATAGATTTCTGTTTGCTTGTTTGAAGTAAAAGGGAGTATTTGGAGGGGCAAAAGGGTAAAAAGGAAGAAGAAAACAGTAGGTTGCATATACAGCTTTTATTCTTCAGACTAATATTCCCAGATTTTTTTAAGACCAGATAATGTAAAATCCATTGTGGGCCACATTCTGCCCTCCTTGTTAATCCTACTGTGCTTCACTGAGCAGAATTTAGACTTTTAATTTCAAAACTGGAAACCACCTTCTGCTTTTGAATGCAATATACTGTGACATTGTGCTTTTTCCTTACACTGCTTGTCTAGCTCATTAGCCTAGTGAGACTTTCCCAAATCCTAAATCCATGTTCAGTATAGACCTGTCCAGAGCAAGCAGATGAACAGAGAGTTGGAGTATTTTGGAGAGTGATCTGCACTACTGAATATTGAGGATACAAACACATCATTTTTCTCATCTAAGGATTCTCAGTTGGCCTGATCCTGAGTGTTTAGATAGGGTCAGAACCACTTCAGATTTGTCTCATGCAGCACACAAACACTGATTCCTCTCCTGTGAGAGTTATATACGAGAGAAACCTACGGCAGCTCTGCTACTGACTTCCATGAACGCTACCAATCCTGTAGTAACCTACACTCAATATTAAGCAGTTAAGCAGATGAAAGGGAAAATAGTTGCAGCACATCCCCATCACCATAACATTGCACAACTGATAAATCTGATAACATAATAATGAAAAGTGAAGACCATCTGGGAATTTCTCCCCAACTTCAGAAAGCATCATACTTGCTACAAAAGTTTATCACAATTTATCATCACAATTTTTATTTTCAATGTAATTTTAGAAATTATACATCAATGCAAATGAATCACTAGAAGTATTGAATTCTCAGCTTCCAATCACAATAATTTTATGTTGCTTCATGACTTCAGCCAACCCACTTAACATACTGATAAGTTAAAATGGCAATGTATTCTATTTACTTGCCCTACAAGGATAGTATTCATAGCTTCTAATTATACATATATGACAATATCTATGATTTCTAAACATAATCACGATGCAACTTCTCCGTACTTTGCATGGACTTGTTCATGGACTCCTGAACAGGAATATCTGCTACCATGCATACTTTGCAGCACAAGCAAAGACAGACTATTCTCTCCAGTACGATAGTGACTACAATAGGCAAAGGAAACTCAGCATCCTATTGACACAGAAATATTCGTACTCCATTAGGTGTTTAATAGTTAAATTTTTGGCTTCTTTGTAACACTGTGATTCCTGTTTTTAAGATAAGGCAACCAGCACAGTTGCTCTGTACTTAATCTTTTAAATATAACTTTTTTCTTTTTCTTTCCTTTTTTTAAAATATTTATGTATTCATGTGGTGTAATTGTAAAATAAAGTCCTTCACTGTATTGCATACACTTGGGGGGATGAAGATAAGGCTGTAGTGGGAAAAATTAAGTGTGAATTTCTTGGCTTGTGTATAATAAAATATCAATTTAAATGCTGTATAAATATTCATATATCTGATTCTGTAATTGTTTTAATTGAGAGAGACCAATTAGTGAGGAAGAAAGTTCCTATTAGCCCACAATAAAAATAATACATATAAGTATTTCATTTTGTAAAGATGTCTCTGCTGGTTTTTATTGAAATTTCCACTTAGGGAGATTGCTGTTGTTTTTAACCTGCTTTTTTAAAACTCAAGAAGTTTTCATCAATTATACCATAAAACCTGAGGAACTTCCAGGGCTCTGCAATTTAAATCAAGTTATGTCTTCATAAGTAGATGCAAAATTCAAAAGAAACTGTTGTTGGTATTTTTAAGCATACGTGACATTCTGCTAGGTTCTTCATTGCGATTTCATTTAACCTCTGGTAACTTACAGAGCAGGCTATTAAGAAACAGCAAACTGCTACAGTGAGAGAGGAGGCACTATTACGTGAACAAGCAGTTAAAAATCTTGTCAAGTATTTTGGTTTCCCACTTGGTTTTTCTTGGGAGGAAAGAAAGGAACAAGAGCAAAACTTTGCCTGAAAACCGGCACTCAGTTTCTACAGATAAAATTCTATTCTTAGCAAATAGGAAGTATTATAATGCAGGGTTAGTTTCAATGTGTTTATGGACTCATCCCACACACTTCCTCCCCTTTTAACTCCAGTGATGTTTCCACTGCCAGCAACTCCTCAAGTGGAAAAGAATCCATTCTACAGGAAATATATGGAGGAAAAGCATAACATCATTTTGAGAAAAGAAGAATTATCCACCCCATAAGTTTCTTAACTTGTTAACACACTGCTAAATCCCTAGGGCACAAGGATTATTACTAGTGTAGTCTTTGCCAGAGTCTTCCTCCTTCAAAATGTTTTTCTATCATGAATTGTTTGGACTTTTTGAGTGATGCCATGATTTTTACGAGGTAGGAGGAAAAAAAGACAACAAAAAAACCCAGGGTAAATATGCATAAGAGCCATTTCAGCAAACAGTTGCATCACAAAGATATGTGAACAGAAAAGAAAATCTCAAGGAAGACATTTGAGAGTCAAAACTGCAATTCTACTAAGCTAATTTCTGACAACTGCTAAATGTCATAACTTGCTAATTAGCAATGCTGAAAACAGGTGGATTAAGCTGTAACAGGCTAACTTCATAATCTGCACTTCATAGTATGGGCAAATATCCACTCACAAAATCTGCCTGTTACTCTTCCCTGGATCCAACAGCCTTTAATATATTCACCATAATTCACCTTCAAAGATGACTGCAAGCGCTCTGGGACAGTTGCTATAAGGAAAAGGACATTATTTTTAAAGGTGAAGTTTGTCTACAAAGAAAGATGGGCTGCCTACTTGAAAGAGATGGTAAAGCAGACTACAAAATGCTATTTTTTTTAAATAAAAGTATTTTACTATTAAATGCAAGCGCTTAATATTTTAAAATAAGAACAGGTATCTTTTTTATAACACCTGTACAACACTGTCAGCACCTAATTGTGTTGTTACAGTTGATTTTGTGTCTAAGTAATCACTTTGTATGAAAATTTTCTAAAGAAAATAAAAGGGAGACAGGTTTTTAGAAAGGTTCTTCTACATTGGCATGGGTTGTTTTCTTGGTTTAAATAGATTTGGGGTTTTATTTAACAGAACCTTGTATACTTCCGAAATATGACAGTCACTGTGCAGGATGGCATTGTGTAACTGGAGACACTGAAAAGACACCTTAAAGAATACTAACTGAGAATAGAACATTTCTCAACAATAAATAAATAACTTGAAAAACCAGTGAAGAAAAGGATGACTTGATAATGGGATAATGATACATGTTGCATCAAAGTCTGTTAATTGAAGGTTAGCCATGACCAGTGAATAACATTCATTGTAAATGTCTTCAGAAAAATAATACCCTGCTAGAAGTAGAAAATTATCAAGGAAAGAAAATTGTAAAGGAATGAAAATTAGTAGACTTTACATTCTAAAATATAATGGTAGTTCTTAGAGGCCAGAATGGCAAGCTAATTTTCCAAATTAGACTGGTTAGTTAATTGTGCACTTCAATATGCTAAGCATTTCTGAATAATACTAAAAATGATCACAAGTTTGATAGGCAATAAAAATCATCTAAGAACTATACTACCTTAAAGAAAAAAACAATTTTTTTTAAAGAGTTGGTATCTCACATGCTAAAATTTCACCTGTAAAAAAAAGAAGAGCAGCACACATAATTAAAAAATTGAATAATGACAAATATTATCAATTTGGGAAAAAGTAAATTTTAATATATATGTAATATGTAACATCCAGTACTGTAAAAATTACATCATGTATATACCTTTCCTTGAATTTGACTGGAGTTACTTGCAAATGTAGTGTTGTCTTCATGATGAGATACATACATGATTTAAGAGCATACTGCAAAATTCACTATCTTTGTTTCCACTGTGGCAAGTTGCCAGAGAGGGAAAGTATTTTAATTCTTATAGAATGGTATTTGGAAATGCTACAAAGAATGAGAATGATATATTTAAAAGATATTATTAAAGAATAACATATGCACTGAAAAAAATTATTTTAAGCATTTTGTTATTTTACTCCATTTAAATAATGCTGGTATCTGCTCATTGCTACAGAGGAATGAATAGTGACTTTTCTGCAATGCCCTATAGTACTCAGAAAACTGTATTTCAGAACAAAGAATGGAGCTGAGCACAATTTTGAAAAAACATTGTTTAAAGAAATGTTATGAGTGTGGCTGCCTGGGAACATTTAGGATGGATAAACTAACCAGACTTGGACATAGGAAAAGTAAAAAAGACTCCTAATGGATGCTGTGAACCATTAGAATTAAGCAGGCAGGAAAATAACCATACTGTATAGATGGGATTTATGTGGCTGTTCATATACAGGAGAAGACACACGAAAGACAACAAATTAGCAAACTGCTCTAAATTAAACCGATTCAAAACATCAGAACACCAGAAGGGTACATCTAGTGCAACTGAAAGTGAATAATATTAAAAGAAAGTGCTTATCGACATGAATGCAATTAGCTTTTGGAAATCTTTTCACAAGGTATAAATGAGGCCAAGAGCCTAGGATTAAAAATACTAATGCAAATGCATACAGATAATGAAGGAAATCATAATTACAACAGACACTTAATTCATAAGTGTTTATTTTGTAAGTGCAGGGAATCTTTCATCTTCAAAAAGCATGTGGTATTGGCCACTTCTTTTAGGCACAATAGTATTATTTCCATATGAACAGGAAAACCAGCATTTTTTCCTGTGTTGAAGCAATGTTAAATGCACCATTTAAAATATAAAATTAAAAAATAAAATTTAAAAAGAATTTTACTGCTGAGAACACACTTTGCAATAAGAGGAACAAGACATGAACTGAACACGAAGTAAAAGAAAAATGTCAAATGCCATTGAAGACATGAACATGATTTCCCAATGAATTTAGATGCAGAGATTCCTGGACAAAATCCCTGATCTCTGTTATGCATGAGATCAGATTAAATTAACCAAAGGATCCCTATCTGTCTTTAAAACCTATCAATATCATGAATTTAATGGTCTGCTACAGCTTCATAAATACATATGGGAGGACAATAGCAAGGATTTTTCCCTCCCTACTCCAGCAACATGACAGACACGTCTCAGGGAACTAACCACTAGTTTTCTCGCTACGCTCATCTGTGATTGTATGCATGGGCATGAGGAGGTAAAAGTAGGAGACAGTTCTTCATTACTTTTGATTAGTTATTATGAAATGCTTGAAAGATACCTGCAAGTAGCACAGCATGTGAAAATACATTTAATAAGCTTATTTAGAAAGCATCTCTGCTCCATAAATACCTGAGAGGAAAAGTCTTAAATAGTAGGAAGGCCAATGAGAGCCAATAGTCTCAGAAATGACCAAACCTGGAGCGTGATTTCTTGAAGTTCGGTAGCACCCTGCTATCCACAAGACATGTATTTGGCAAGCTGACAACCTTTTTTTATTTTCTTTTTTTTTAAATTTCAGTTAGTTTAGGCAACCAAGATAGAAGCACTTAATACCAATGTCAAGACTTCTGCAGCTTCTGACTACTGTACTTGTACCATCTAAGAACAGCTGAAGTAAACTTAATCAAACTTCCAAAAACTGGAAACAAAAGAGGATGACCCATTAGTTACGTAAATATTGAAGAACGCCTAGGATTCATCCTCTGCAGACCTACAAAGCTAGCTATAAAAATTTTATTTCCTGTTGACTATTTAACATTACTACAGCATCTGGATTACCAGTCTAGAACCAGACTGCATTTTGCATTTGGATTTGGTTTCAGTTCCTAAAACTAAATATTCTCCCATCAGAGGGCATCAGCTTGCCCAAGCACATGAAAAGAGCAGTAACAAAACTGTAACTCTTGCACTCAACTGCTGTTCAGGACTTTGTCACCTTTACTTAGCTTTGCATATGGTTCTGTCCTTGTCTAGACAAGGCATTTTTCAGGATGAGGATGATAAAATTATCTAGGCAGTACAACCATCATCCCAGGAACCCCAAGCCTATGACACAATTGCCTGTTCATACTCACCCCAAAATCATTAACCTTGTTCCTCTCTACAAGGCTTTAAGTTCTGCTGACTTGTAATAGTTGCAGCTAGCAGTCTAGGTTGGATTTGGAGATAACCAATAGAAGAATATGACTTCAATATCAGTTAATGATCTGCTGTCAAGATGTATTGTATTTTATACTGATTGTTATAGAGTCAACAGTTTCCAAATTGCTTATGTAATACTAGGCTCTGAAGGTCAAGATTTTTAAAAGCATCTAAGTGGCTTCAAAGCAAAAGTCTATTTTTAAGCACCTAAATAAAATAATTTAGGTTTTATACTAAAAAAGAAAAAATAGATCATTATTCCCTAGAAAATGCATGCCAGTACAAAGGAAAACAAAACACACTGTGAAAATTATCACAGAGCACAGGATTGTACTGTCTATGATGAGTTTTGTTCAAGCTATTTACTTATGAAATCAAAATCCATCTAGGAACCACTACTGGCTTGGGGTGTGCTGAAGCTGGTTTTGGGAAGGAGGGGGGGGAACATCCCTTGGAACGCATAGTTTCAGAGTATTCCTTTTTTAGTTTGAAGTTTAATTCTGTTTTTAGTTTACCCAAAGTATTGTGAAGAACACAGTTTAAGATAGCTGAGATTAAGACATTAAACAGTACGTAAATTTAGTTTTAAGTGCATACAGTTCTTGCAGACCCTAATAAAAACAGTTAAATATCAAGCTAAAATAACATGACTTGTGATCTCTGTCTAATGGCTACATTCAGAATGGAAATACTTTGGAGAAGAAAAAGGCTTACATAAAGTACCTATTAATTAATCCAGTATCCATTAAAGACAAGTTCCCCACAACATATTATTTATTAGCACGTTGTCTAGCCTTGATCATATCAACTGTTCAGTTTCCAGTAACTTCCACTATAGGGGTCTTTTAGACTAACATATGACACCGCTACAAAGGTTTTCTTCATCACATTACAAGAGAGTTCTAAGTTATCAAAGTATATGTCCTCTATATATTCTGATTATATTCTTTCAGTTCCATGACTCTCCTTACTCCCTGTGATTATTATCCATCAGAAATCACTTTATGAAGCTATGGGCAGGGGGGAACAGTCTGAGAATTTTTCATATTCTTAAATCTACATTTAAACTTATGTTTAGAAGGTGGAAAATTCAGATAAATTAGCCTAGAAGGACATCTATTGTGTTTCATGGATATGACAATGACTCTTCAGGGATTTCTAAATCCAGAAAAATATAATGATAACTAGATACGTGGGATAAATATAGAGACATTTTCAATTCCTGTCATAAACTCAATTTAAACTGACATGAGAAGTTTCCTTGTTTGTTTGGAACAATAGTCTTTACTAGCACTTTCAGGAAGACGACACTAATTAAATGCAAAATACTAAAAAAAAATTGTCAGTATGGGATTTTTAAAAAAAAATCTGATCCTCTAAATAGGTTTCATAAAGAAATGTAGGGTCATATTCTAAAAAGGACATTTCCCAGGATGTATGGTAACATAAAACAACCATTAATCTGTCACTCCCCATACAAAACAATTAACTACTATTAAAAGCTTAAATCAATTCAACCCACAAACACAGCACAGAGGTCTCAACCAAATATAAGTTACAGAAAATGTCAGAAAGCAGCATAAACTACAGTCAGTGCTCGTCAGTTCAAGATTTTTCTGCCACACAGTATACAGCCTCCTTAGCAATGAACCACTCGCCCTCATCAACACCACCCGGACCCATGCTACTTTTCAGGGTACTGAGTACATCCTAAACTCACAGAAAAAGGAAGTGCACAATGGTGTTGCAGAGTAAGCAGGTGCCTTGTATGGCAAATTAAAAAAGGAGGGCAGAGAACTGGTGAGATTTGGAGTAAAGAGATTTGCCCTATTCTGGCTATCAAGATAATCCAAATAATAGGAGTTTGACAACTCATCCCTCCTCAAACTAAAAAACATTAATAAAACCAAAGTCAGCCCCAGAAAGAAAATGAGGATTGTATGTATGGTGGAAATTCTTCTCCAACTAAGAATGTGCTACTCTACACCCCAAAGCATTGAAAGCTGAGACTGGAAGAACTTGCTTGCTTACTACGAGCTTATCTGATTGCTTTCTTGCATAACACAGGCTGCATCTCAGCAGAGAGCTTCCAGCTACTGCCAACCTCAAGTGCCCTTCATGAATCCTGCTTTCTTTTCCCTCCAAGATTCTCTCTCACATGTGCTTCCTTACTGTGAGAGGTGACTCTAAGAAGTGTAAGCCTAGGAACAGCACTATAAAAGCCTTATTTTGTTCCTGTCCCCCATCACCCTACTCCTCCCCACCCTGTTTGCCAAAGTTAATCACAGTGTTGAGGCAGCATACATTTAAGTTTATTGGTGGGTGCCTGAATACTAGAATTTCAAAGTACACTATCCTTCAACGAGACCACAGAGGATCATATGCTATCAAGATCCTTACTTCTCAGACTAAAATTGAGAAGCAAACAATATAGTAAGAATACAGTTCGCTTAAAGTAGGTTATAGATAAATCTGCCCTTTTAAATACTGTACTGTTCCCACAATAACCTTTAGGGTTTACAACACAGAATAATCATTCAGCTTTATTTTCAGATTTGCTTGACCCAGGTTCCATTACCTGCACAAGCAAAGTGTCGTGATGTTCTATGAACAGAATAACAGTTTTGTCAAATTGAAAAAAAGACATATTTAAGATTTCTAGCTGAAACTAATATATTGGGATAGAGAAATATGCCTGTGTATACAAAACGCTTTTTTCTTTTAAAATCTTTTTCAAGTATATATTTAGTCATAATATATAATCTTAACTTCCATCCCACCCATAGCTTCTTCCTTTCTATTTTAAAGCAAAAATAGGTAGAGAACTACGAAAAAAGCAGCAGAACAACATTTACTCAGATAATAACGTTCTGCTAAAGTAATTTACATTAACCCCGAGTCTTTAAGTCTCTTGAAGAGCTATGCTGCCATCTATTGGTCATGAAAATATACTTCAGGTATTAGAGAGCTTAGGAAAGCTAATTAATGTTCTATTAAAAACAACTTTCCTGCATTTATAGATCACTCAAGACAATAACTTCCCTCTCCTTTCCCTTTGCTGCTAAGTACGTAACGGACTAAGTAATTTAGATAGAATCATTTGTACAATATATCAAAAGTGAAAGTTTTGCAGCATTTAACACCTGAATGAAGATCACTCAACCTGTGTACATTTACATACATACAGTCAAGACATTTTTTTTTTTTTTACAGATGTGGTCACGACCAAAACCATTCAGCACTAAGGCACAACAAAAAGGTCATTGTGGATGTCCTGGTTTCAGCTGGGATAGAGTTACGTGTCTTCCTAGTACTGGTACAGTGCTGCGTTTTGAGTTCAGTGTGAGAAGAACTTTGATAACACTCTGATGCTTTCGATTGCTGCTAAGTAATGTTTATACTAAGTCAAGGATTTTTCAGCTTCTCCTGCCCAGCCAGCGAGAAGGCTGGAGGGG
>JANZLQ010000007.1:15939163-15950350 GCA_026212715.1 Elanus axillaris | reverse complement strand
TAAACTGTTCTTATCTCAACCCACGAGTTTTACTTTTTTTTTCCCGATTTTCTCCCCCATCCCACTTGGGGGGGGGGGAGGGGTGAGCGGCTGCGTGGTGTTAGTTGCTCACTGGCGTTAAACCACAACAGTGGAATAATCACAGCAATCAGCTAAAAAATATACGCACATAAAAGTAAATATTTAATAAAAAGGAGAAGTGCTCACTGAAAAAAAATTATGTAGCTAGGGAGCTCCTAACTAACCCTTTTGTGATAACCATATAGTGTTTCAGCATCCATCACCATCTACAAATTCTGTGAATTTCAGTGAATTCCTGATACCGGCTGCCATACTCTTCACAGTAAAAGATTAACTGATGGGTAAAAATGCAGTAAGTTATTTTAAATTAACAACTGCTTCCAAAAGAGGAAATTAAGGGTGTTATTTCTTTTATTATTGGTATAGTGAACCCTGTTTGTCATGTCCTTTTGGGGGGGTTGTTTTTTGGGCTTATTGGGGTTTTTTTAAATCAGACCACATGCACTTTCAGGGAAACAAGAACAGCAGCTGGCAGCAGAGATCCCAGAACACTTACAAATTATGGAAGCTACATGCTCAAAGTACCAATTCTTTTCTTTCCTAGCACCAATAGGTTCTTAAAATCTTATTTTAGGAGACACAATAAATGTCATGCATTATTTCTAAGAAACTAAAAAGCCTGATTACTTGCAGTCACCTTTGCTAAAGACAGTCGGAAAATATTTTCAACTTAAAAGGTTTTGTTTTGTGTTTAGTAATGTCAATTGCTGGGATGTGACTAAAAACACTGTGCATCATTCAGGATAATTAGACTTTGAATTCCAAATTCAACTTTAAAAAGCTGTGTTACTCTATTTGAGTCACATTTCCAACAGGATCAAAATTTGAGTCTTTTTCTTTTCTCCTTTGTGACATACCCTGCAAGAAGTTAACGCTGGATACAGCAGAGGCTCTAATGCTTTTTAGTTGGTGGTGATGCTCCCCTACTAAGACTCACTACTGCCTAAGAACACTGTACTTCATGTCGCAGTGTGTTCTGGTGCTAGTATGTCCATCACTGCCATGGTTAGCCTAAGAGGAAAAATAGTAACTGAAGATTTTACTTGGGGTTATGAATTTCTGGTGGGGATGGACTCCACTACCACATCCCCGCCCTGATGAGAACCAACCCTGGCTGCATCTGCTCCTCTCTCAGCTTTGACCAGCATCTACTCTCTTCTCCCCTCCACACAGATTCTAATCGGATTAGTGAGATTTTGGGGAAAAAAAAAAAAAAAGATCAAACCAAACCAAACAAACAACCCCATCTTTTTCACACAGGTGTTGATTGCTGCTTATTTCAAGCCTATGTCTAAAGGCTAATTTCCTTGAACTCAAATCCCAGAATGGAATGCATTCCAAGCTCTGAAAGGCTGAACGATCAGCACAGCTCATCACGGAATGCTGGGGAAGCCTGGAAGGAGAGAAGGTGGTAAAGCCTAAACCAAAATAAGAAACACAGTAGAAAATGCCTCCCAGAATCCCCAGATAAGAAGATAAAGTTTATTTTTGTTTCTGCTCTCTTTATAGCTGGTAACCAACATCATATGTAAACATACCAGTTATTTCACCGATGTAGACCCAGTCAACTTCTGTGTGCCCAACCGGTTTTAATAAGATCATGGAAGTCTGGATATAATCACTTGAAGAAAAAGGAACATGCAATCACACACACAAAATGTAAGACTGTTTAATGAGATTTTGGTAACGTATTTTCTCAACTTTAGGAGGCAAAGGTTCTTTAAAGCCATTTTTCACCCTTTGAATGTGCACACTGCAATTTATTATTACAAAGCAAGATAGGGGAATCTTATTTGATACACTTCATTGTATTTTATATTAAAATTCAGGAATTCTAAGCCTTTTTAATGCATAGAAATGTGAAAGAATTTACATCTTCTACTGTAGTAATCAGCCATGTTATTGTCTGTTACCCTTAGCTGAATCTAATGTCAGAAGCAATACCCTTATCAATGAATCATGGGGGACCAAACCAGCAGTTTTTACTCATGCAAAACTACCATTGACTCCAATGTAATATGCAAAACTACACAATGATCTAAGACCTTTGCCAGAATTAAGCCCAAGAAGCATACTTACTCTTTCTTTTTTAATATACATGGTTACAATCTCACTGTTTTTAAACACATTTAAGATATTAAATCCTTTGTTATCAACATTAAGGGGATCTTTGGTTGAATCAAATTGGTCTCTGTTTTCATACTGATGTTCTAATCCCATTTAAGTGCTTTCTTCAATGAGCTTTCTATTCTTAGTCTTTTCTTTTACGAGACACTAATTGATACCATAATAGTACTTGGCACAGCATAGCATCATTTCTCCAAGAAAGCTCATCTTGAAAAAGAACTAGTGTAAATTACTGCAGATTGGAACTGGAGGATATTGGTACAGTAGCACCTGAGAAATAGAAATAATTACTTTCTATGTTGTGTGTTATTCTAGAAAGTGGTATTAATCTTTGATTCTATTTAACTTCTTTGAAAGATTTGCCTGCAACTAAGAAATGAAGGCAAATGCTGGCAACAGAAACAAGAGACATGTAACACACAGAAATCACCAGAATAAGAAGAGATTAGAAGGCCAAGAGACAGGTTCCAACCCGTGGAAGTTGAAATGCTGGTCACTGCTACTGATGTCAGCATGCTTCTTTTTTAAGGAGGTCAGGTGATATTTTATTTCCAAAAAAACTTTTAAGAGAACAGATCAAATGGGCATATTTTCAAAGCAATATATGTGAAGGATTAAGGGAGGCCACGGAGCTTTGAAAGTGTTCCTAACTCACAGATGCTATTTCTGATACACTGTATTTTATTTTCTTCTTTCCCATGTCTGAGTCTTTCTTCTCCCCGTCATTCCAACCCCTTCTTTATTTGGATTCTCTTCCTTTATATTTTCTCCCTTCCACCAATTTGGAGTTACTCGTCTCCCTGTTGCCTCTCTTCTCTCTGTTTAACCTACCTATTGGCAACTATGCTGCACTTCCCAAATTGTCTGTGTTGTTCAGCATTTAAAAGCACTTCCAGATTAATGGTTCAAACAGGAAAGTCCAGCAGCTGGAGCCAAAAGGAAATCCCCCTGAGAAGGTCAAATATTTCAAAAGTAGTTTCTCTCTAGTGACTTCCATATACTCTGCATGGTGGCTTCAGCTGGTTGTCACAGTGCAAGTTGCTAGTGTAGGTTCTGAACACCATTACAACAACGGAATGCAACAGAATATTGTTTCCCACTGTGGTAAAAAGAATACATCTCAATGATGTTTTAGCAACTCCATAAAGCAAGCAGCATAAGTTCCCACTACTCGTAATCTTTCGGCTTAGTTGGCTATCTCATTAGAACTAGGCTTTCCATTTAAGTTTCCCTTTTTATCCATACATCTCATGTGGAATGTCGAGTCAAGGTACTTTTAAAAAATTTTTTAAAGCTTTTGTCTATCATTCCTAGTGGCCAAATACAATGAAAGCATCAGAATTAGAATCTCAATAAAACTTTGTATGTATACATATACTAGGCTTGAAGGTTGCATCTAAACTACGTGACAGGATGGCAAGACATCCACTGACCTAGACCATGGTCCCTTGGTTCAGGAAGTTGCTTCTCTTCCTGAATATTTTGGGAGAGATGATCACACCCTCTGCATTTCAAAAAATTACATTTCCTCCCAGCAGAAGCCAAGGTGAAAGGATGAGCGAGCAAGAGGAGGAAGAATTTAAATCAAGCATCAATCTGTATTTCAAAAGGCTTAATCAAACTAGTTTCAGTGGAAAATGGGGGCTTTACATAAACCTTTGGTGAACATCCCATCCAAATATTGCAGTATGTTGGCTATCCATAAATAAGTGGGATAAACTGAAGCTCCTGAGTTTTAATTCAAATGTTCCATACCACATTTTCTACTTAGGCTAGGCTATCCAGCAAGGTTACTCAATGCATTTTTCGCCAACTTCCTGCATCAGGCAAAGTATATTATGGTTAAACTATGAAATTAATTTATTATCGTAATCACATTTTACTTCAAAAGCAGAGTCTTAACTCAGTTCGATTTATTTTGCACTCAAGAGAGTGGCTGAACAATTTCCCTTCACTAAGCCCAGACATACTGGCCACTTACCACTGGGGGCTTTTGCAAGGGCTGGTAGGAGGGAGAAGGGGATTGCCTGCTGTAACCTACCATGATCTAATTAAGTGCTCATGCTTCATCCATGGGGTTCTTTAATTTAACATACCCATGCTTTCTGTTTTAAACTCTGGACCACACATCTCAGCACTGCTTTGCCAGCATCTGAGCTGACAGGACCATACTTTAATTGGCAAGAAAAATCTCTAGGCTGCTCAGTCCTTTACTTTTCTTCTGAGAAGCTACAACTAAACAAGGTACAACTTTTAACTTAGTCTAAGCATGTCCACTGACAGCTGCAGATTCTTCCACCTTCTCTGTTAATAGCTGGACCTGCTATTCCCTATTTATGTTCCACAGTAAAGGTGGAACCTCCACCGGATCTGCAAAAGCTAAGGAACTACATCCCACTGGACCTTCCTTTTCCTCTCCACTATTCATCTCAATGCACTAGGAAGAGGCAAAGTTTTATAAGGTAGTTTGACACAGAAACACTTTTGAAATGCCCTACAATTGGTAGGGCACTAGACTGAGAACAACCAATCTCTTCCAATAAAGATTCAGTAACAATTCCTTTTGGAACAATGCCAAAGACCCAGACTCAAAGGTTTTAACCATCTGTAGACAGAACAAACACAACATACATCCATTTGTTTAGCTGACTCTAGACCTTCTGGGTTTTTAGAACAATTGATTTTTTTTTTATATTTTTTTTTACTCAGTTCTCCCTTCCTTGCATTCCTTTACCTTAAGATGGTGCTATGTTGTATCACCAGAGTGATGACATGTAATACTGCTCACTGTAGCTGAGAACCTCTGGTAATTTAAACTGCTTTAAAACCAGGCTGGTAAGGAATCCATAAACCCACTTAAAGTTTGATTACAGGATGAATTCAATCTGCAAATCACATTTTAACTTCTATGTACTTAAAAATTTCTACATATTTAGAACAATTTTTATTTTTCCAATCATCATGCATCAGACAGAGAGACAAGCAAACAGGTAAGGTGACATCTAGATTAAAGTTGTATAAATAATTCAATCCTAAAATTGGTGCTTCATCAACTCAAAAGTTTCATTTGATCTTCCCAGGGAACTGAACAAGAGAAAATTAATTTCAACATTAAGTTGACTTAAATATTTCTAAAGTCATAATCTTTTCAAAGAAAACTTCAGAAGAAAAATAATGTCATGTATCGTCTCAAATACCTCAGAATATTTAAACTTTCAGGAGAGAGGAACAAAGAATTATTTTGCATATGAACCTGAAAAGCAAATGCTTGTTTAACTCAAAATTTTTATTTTCGTGAATTATTCATTAAAAAAATATTACTTTGGAGTTTTTTAATTCTTCATACCTCATGGCTCCTCAGCTCTCAAGTTCTAGTCTATGTATTTGTGAAGTTTCCCAGTTGGAACAATCTAATGCATGAGATCGGGAGCTATTTCTATAACATCAGTTATGTTTTCCAAGCATTTTTTTAAAATTTAATTCGTAATAATAATTGAGGGAGATTATAGACAAATACTTGACTGCAAATTAAATATTAAGAGTTCATTCAATACATCTCTGCAAATAGCAAACAATATTTGTCCAACATCCAAACCACTATCATCTGTTTATATAGCTGCATCCAAAATATGTTAACTATAATAGCAATATTTATAAATCAGTTCTGAAGCTCATTTCACTCACATGAATATTTTCCAAAATACATTTACAGAATCCTTTCACCATGAAGGTATATAATAATAAACCATAAGTAACTTGTATTTAGCTTTAAATATTGTATTTTATAGCATGCATAGTAAAGCAGACCTTCTAAATCAAACACATTTTAATATAGTCAAAGTCATATGTCTAGGGAGAAAAAACGCAGGCTGTAGGCTGTTCTGTAGCAAAGAGGCTCATGTACACACCAAGGGGCAAAAAGGTCATTTTATCTCTAAATACAGTATCACTGAGATCAATGCTGGAATACAGTATCTCTCCCTTCTGATACTTTGAAAAGAATACTGAAAAATTGAAGGAGGTGTTAAAAAAGAAGGAGCTCAAAAAATTATTCAAGGACTGGACAAAACATCTTAAAGTGAGAGAGTGAAATAGCTCAATCTGTTTAGTTTATCAAAAAGACGACTGAGCAGTAACTTGATTAGAACGTGTAAGAATATTCACAGGGAGAAAGCATCGGGTACTAAAGTGCTCTTCAGATGTAGCAGAGAAAGACTCAGCATTAAGAAAGGGCTTGACATTAAATCTAGATAAATTCAAATTAAGAATAAGTCATAAATATTTAACAGTGATGGTGACTAACCACTGGTACTACTGAAGCCATTGCCCTTCTCTCAGTAGTTTCAAATTAAACCTGGGTGCCATTTTGAAAATATACTTTCATCAGACAAGTCACTGTTCTCCAAATGAGGCTACCTGGGTAAAATCTTGCAGGCTATGGAATAAGAGAGGACAAACCGAACCTGTTTGCCTTAAGATCTGTAAAACACATTGGTCTTCATCCTAAGAGCTCCCTAGAGGTGTTAATATAGCTTTCTCAACAGCTTCTAGTGGAACATGTTCATTTCTCTCAACAACAACAAAAAAAGAGCTTAATTTCCACTTCTGCCAGAGGACTCTATGAAACCCTCTGTGTGCTAGCCAGAACACCATATATGGGCAGCTGCTTTCTCTAAAACCTAACCACATTCATTCAAACAAAACAAAATAGACATTACTTATACAACAAGCCAGCCCAATAGTTTATGCCAGCACAAGGGTCAGCTCACCTTTACAAAATTCAATTGAAATTACATGGGGTTAATCGACAAAGGGAGAGGGGGGAAAAATGAAAATAAAAAGGAGCAGAATTTGCCCCCTCGGAATTTCCACAGTTTGGAATTAACAACACTGTTCAAATGGATGTCAAAACCACCGAGAAGCAGAGCATGAATCACAAGAGATACTTTTACTACCATCAGTCTTTTTTATAACATTAAAGGGAACTGATGTGAGCAAAGCAGATGCACACAATTACTTAACCCCTTTCCATTCCACAAGGCCTGTCAAACCATCACAGTAGCGGCTAAGAGAGTCACATGTGGGTATGTACATGGCTGTGTGACCACCCCCAAAAAACTCCCCTTAGGTTTTACTGGCGAGCATGGCATTATATGGCATGGAACATCCCTTTGGTCAGTCTGGGTCAGCTGCCCAGGTTGTGTCCTTGCCCAACTTATTGACCACCCCAGCCGACTTGCTGAGAGGGGTGGGCCCTCAGAGCAAGAAAAAGAGAAAGGCTTGATGCTGTGCAAGTACTGCAACAGCCAAAACACTGGTTTAGTCACAAATCTGAAACACAGCACTGTATGGGCTGCTATGAAGAAAATGAACTCCATCTCAAACGGACCCAGTACACAGGTGCATTTAGTCTTCAGCAGACAAGAGCTGGAAATCACCACTCCAGCTCTTAAGGGCTCACCCTGAGACTCAGCTGAACTCAACTGAAAACAAGAAATAGGCCAGAACAGTAATAAAAGTTATAAAATAAAATAATAACAGGAATTAGGTGTATATCCAGAAGAAAATATTTTTTCTTTACCTTCCCAGTAACAAATCAGTCACTGCTCTTGCTCTGCAACAGCTTTGAGATGAAAGAAGGTGCAGAAGTGAAGATGAAAGTAACTGAAATTCCACACTTCCTTCATCTCTGTCATCTTTACACACAGCCACCCTATCAGCAACCCCTGGTTTCCCCCCACATGAAACAGACTGTGAAATTTTACAGTCCCTCAAACTCCTGCCCGGCCACATATGGCAGGTTATGATACAAACCTACGTGGCCTAAATAGAGGGTTCCGCTGTTCATCAGATCTGGGACTATTAACATTATTCTCCCATAAATAAGAATAAAGGCTCCCTAGGCAGGACAGGAACATCCTTCTTGTCTATGCTGTGTCTCTTTTGCAGATGGAGAAAGGACTTCTCCTCTGGCTGTGAATCTGGGTGCTTTCACAAGCATTAAAATTCACTTTAAAGTCTGAATAATAAGGATTGCTGACCCCTCCACACTGATAAAAATAAATAAATGTCAGTCAGACACCGGTTTAGTCACACAGGTACAGTAAACTTTTTCCTAACCACAGTGCACAGATTTATTCTTTAAGCTAATCAGAATTCAAACAGAACAGAAATCAAATGTCACCTTGTCGCACTAACATCCATCAACCACAATGATTACATCTACATCAATCATTTGTTATAATAGGAGTAAAGTCATTATAACAGAACGTTGTCAAAAGATCTGGAATTGGTCTTCTATTTAGTATTCCACCATATAACATCTACAAGATTATTTCAAAGGCAGAAGTGCCTGCTTTGAAAATGTAAGACAGCTTGCTTCAGCATTTTCCTGGCAGCAGACCATTATTCAATGACAGCATTCTCTATGAAGAAGTAACATTACTGATTTGAGCTTTATAAAAGGGGAGGGCATTGTATTTTCTGTTCCATCAGTTTTTAAACTGGAACTGAAAATTAAACAATTACATTACTTTCACATATACAACCTGCAACTTACTTGAAAAGAACCTTATCATTTAGCAGAAGTGTTGGTTATACAGATAGTTCAGTAAATTTATTCCAGGGTCTCCTTTACTCTGGAAGTCCCATTGACTTTGTCTCCTCCTGTGTCTGATTTTGCCTGAAACACCTCACTACTTCATTCCCAAGTACTGGTTTTCTGAAAAGGGTAGTGCTCCCTGAGGATTACATACATGAAAATAGCACACACTAGTATTTCAAAACGTGAAGTTCACCTACTGCATCGGCATATGTCTTCTCAGTTTACAGATCGGACCAAAGTCTGATGTCTGAACATGATTTGTGCTGCTAAAAGACCATTAAAAATTCTGCATACAGACAGTGTATGTTGCACTCAGCACTGTGGACAGCCAGTTAGAAGCAAAGATCACACCAGAGAAAAGAGAGCACAAACAATGCTGAAAGTATCCCCTTTCTGGACATCATAGATAATGTCACAAAGACAGTCACTGCCACTTTTAAGTGGAAGATGTTAGAGTGACCTTTCTGTGCATGAATCACCTTAGTGAGCATCAAAACCTTTAACCACAGCTAAAATTATGCTTCCTTTACATGGGAGGTATTGTGTGAAAAAAGGATAAAGACAAGTAGTAAAATGAAAAAAGACTGTGAAAAACAGCCCTTTAGATCCACCACTGCAAGGATGTAGACCACGGAGACCTTATTTCACCTGGCTTGGAAAGCAGACATGTAATAAAAACTATTTAGTGTTAAAACTAACAGTGTAGATCAGATGTGCAATATTTGCTTGGACTTTATCAATCTAATTAAGTTTTTTTTGCAAATGGTACTGACAGTAGTAATAGTTTTACACAGATGCAGTGGTTCATAAAATTAATTCATATACTCACAAGAGTTTGATGGAACTTATGTCATCACCTGGCTTCCTCACAGCTATTTTGTACCTTGACTCTCACTGGCCATGGCTCATTTATTCATGGCAAGAGTCATTCATGACTGAATCACTCAACAAAACAGAATCTTACATCAATATGCAAACTTCCAGAAGGCTGAAACCAGCCCTCATTAGTAAGTCAGACTTACTAGTGTCTTCACAAAGCTAGCTGGAAGAACTGCATCTCCATTTACATCATTTGCTATTTTTACTGCTAGACAGGTATTTCTGTCTAGTCAAGTACTTAACCTGGATGCGAGCGCATCATTAGAACCACTTTCTTGAGTAACTATAACACAGCAACAAACTTGCCTGCAACACTTTTTTTCTAACAAATAATTACTTAGATTACTTATGGATCATACTTTTGTAAATACATAACTTCTAATAAATATGTTCTTTCAGACATGATACTTTAAAAGCTTACAAATCACATTTATCATGCACATGTTTAGCTGGCTTACAAATCAATGACAATTCCTTTAATTAGTGTAAGTTCATATTTGCAGCATTACAACATTACAGATGTTACTCTCTTGGGAATAAAAAAAAATTCCATCACAGAAAACCCACTAATTTACAATGCAAACAAAACATCTGCTGCCAAAGGCCATGATACTATTAAATAATTGAACAATAATTGACAAAATTATCAAATCACATTTTCGTAGCTGTGCTTCCATTAGTGAGCAAGCTAAATCTTTGCAGATTCTTTTTACGTATTTCTTACAACAGTCATATTTTACATGTAAACAGCAATGGTAGTATTATATACATCTCCACAGAATTATCAAGATTTAAATGGCGAACATTGTATATTTACTTGGCATTTCAGTGAACACTAAGGTTTATAGTTCTGAGGAAAAAAATTGACTTTGGCTTCACTTCGGTCAATATTTATTTCTCCTTTCAATAAATATTGATGTTTTCCTCAAGAGAAGTCAATGCCCTGTTAATGTACATTACTTGAATAACATTTGGGAATTACTAAACAAATGAGTCAAATTCAGTGGATCAAAGATAGTGGGACCAAGAAAGACCTTACAGGTAATTTGTTTAAACTTGCAGTTTTAGCAGAACTACCAAAATATGACATAGAACAGCCCTATGAACAATCCCTCCTTTAGCCTTCAGCATGCTGGTACTTCAGCCAACCCCCTCTTTGGTACAGCCCACTTTCCAAATGTTCATGTGCATGGACTTCACCCTATGCCCTTCTTCAATGCTTCCAAAGCTAGCATCCCCTTGAAACATGCTTTGCTGCAAAGACCATTGTCCTGGGTTCAGCTGGGGTAGAGTTAATTTTCCCAGGGACCTGGCAGGGGGCATAGCCGGGACAGCTGACCTGAACTAGCCAAGGAGCTATTCCATACCATGAGACACCATGCCCAGTATATATATATATAGGGAGCAGGCTGGGGGGTGGTTCTCTCGGCTTTCGGTGGGGAAGTGGCGGAGCGCCGGGTTCCGGGGGGTGAGCGGTTGCACTGGGCATCACTCGT
>JANZLQ010000007.1:15926297-15939063 GCA_026212715.1 Elanus axillaris | reverse complement strand
GAGGGGGGCGGGGGGAGTGAGCGAACGGCTGCGTGGTCCTTTGTTACCGGCTGGGCTGAAACCACGACAGTCCTTTTCCATGTAGATTGTAACCACATATTCTTATGTTTTCCTCATTTAACCTGGTTTTCCCAGCTTGTCATCCATGTCTTACATTGGTATCTTTAAAAGTTCCTAAAGGAACTCTGTTTACAATACTCAGAATTTTTACTGGAAATTCATGCTACAGGACTTTCTAGATTGGGCTCCCTTTCCATATGACCTCAATACTTCAACACCATTAAAGTTTACCACACTTTGCTACTCACATGAGGTAGTAAGGTAAAAATAATCATAAAATTTTAGGAGGATAGTTACTTCAAACTGTGAAAATATTTGCAACTTCTCTCAGATCTCAGCAAAGCTGTCCTTTAATAAGCAATATTATATGAATAGTTGAATATATGAAATTTTCTTATATTAAATATTAAAAGGCCAATTGTGATGATAAACCTGTCATAAAGGAAGTGATGGGCACTATTAGCCTATAACAAGCCTATATAGCAAGATGTAACAAAACTTGAGATACTTTACTTTCCATTACCTATATCCTCTTTCTTCTTGCTTGAAGACACTAGCCACAGTTGCATGGTGGATTATGAATTCAGTAGAGAGAAAATCTAGTATTATCATGTCACATCAAGTTAGTAATTACCGCTTGTAATGAAATGCCTGAATACCTCCGAAAGTCTTACAAAGCTTACTCTATCACTTTTTTAAAGTGTACTCACGACTTCATATGCAACATGATCGTGTGCTAGTGACAAAGTGGGTTCTTAAAATGAAGAGTAAAAACCAATGTAATTATAAAATTACATAACTCCATAAATGCTTATAATTTTGGAGTATTCTATTCCAAGTTGGGAAAAAATATAATTAAAATTTGTTTCTGTTCATTTAAGTTCACAGAGAAACATCTTGCTTCTGGAGATCTAACCCTCCTGAGAAATAAATACCACAGGCTTCAGCTACTATATTATACATGCACATAGCATGAATATAAGCCGAAGGAAATACTATTTAAAGGTCATGTTATTAAGAGCAAAATTATCATAAATAGGTTCAAAGATGATTTTTTCTTTCTGAAAAGTATCACTGGAAAGGAAAGATATGTATGAATAAGAGGTACAGCCTTGGACAATTAGCTTCCAACTCATGTTTGTTAGCTTCCTTGGACATTTTAAAGCAACCCATGCTTATAAAATGAGAGACGGGGAAATAGATCACATATTGGACATCAAAACAGTTCCAAAGAGCAGCCTGTGGTTCCTTACCACTTTTGAGGAAAGAACTTCACTGGAGTCTCAATTTGAATGTTCACCCTGACATCTGTAACAAGCTTTTACTACTTCAGAGAAAAACGATGAGTTTGCTGAAGGGTTAGTGCTTTCAGCTCTCTCCCTGAAGGTGTGTCAGTAAAAGTAATGATCAGCTGGCTACAACCTAACAGCACATATGGCCTCATAAGCCAATTTTTAGTAGGCTGGGATCTTGAAGAGAGCCATTGCTATCATCGTATCCTTGTATTTAGTCCTCTTGCAAGTAAATTTAGAAAAAAAGACAGAATTTTAAAGAATAGATCTCAGAGCTACCGGTGAACTCTCGATAAAAGTAGGTGCATCACTGGTAAGGTATGGCACAGTAAGATGATAGCAGCAGCACTGTCTGTGCTGTTTTGGTTCTTAGTACAGCTATTGTTAAGATTCCCAGAGCTGTCAATCCAGAAGTACTAAACCTTTCACAAGTCAACCCTTAACCTAATCTTTCACCTATCAACCTTTCTCAAATACTAAATTCACATTAAGTACATTAGGAATGAAAACAGCCCTCTTTCTAATAACCAGAAACTGCCAATTAAATCCATAATGTATGGACATTTTTCCCCTTACTTGCCCTTTTTATGCAAAATATCGTTGTAGGGGGTTGCATGCAATACCAACATGTTGATCATTTTAATTATTTCTGGGTATTTGTCCATACTGCATTAGATAAATATAGTCCAAAACCTGATTTATTCACTCACTTGTAAATTGCATCTTAATGCATTCACAACTTGTTAGCATTCATAAACAAAAGATCTAGAGTTCTCTCCTAGTAAAAATGGGCTAGCTTATCTTCAGAAGATATGAAGCACAGTTAAATGCTGGGGTTTTTTTTTAAATATTTATTCCATATTTGCATGCATATACCTTGGAAGATTTCATTAATGTTAGTGAAAGCTATCCAAAACTCCTACAGTGGTAGCCTTTTACGCTTTCTAAATGCCTACAGTCCTATGTAGTATTTTGGTGCTCACTGTAAGTTGATCTTTGGAACATGCTTGTGATTAAACATAACTTTATTCTAAAAGGAAGTTATGGGGTTTAGTTCTAAGAGTCAGTGACAATCATAGAATTCTGATCCCCCTCTCCCTGGCAGCAGTATCAAACACACCGAGTATCACATTTGCACTACCAAAAAAACCGTAACACCAAACACACAAAACACTTAAAGATACAGATTCAATAATTAGTAAATTTATAGTACACTGAAGATTAATTTTATGCAAATTTCAACATTTTTTCTACCAATCTTTCTGGAAAAAATATATCATTATAGTAAAAAAAAAATCAATATATTTCTTTCACACTTGGGTACCAAAACTAGTCATACATAGGTAAATTTCAAAAAATAAAACAAGCAGCAACACTACAGTAAGTCATCCCAAGATAAGAATTTGCCGCCTAAGACTGCAATTAATTCAGGTTAAGTTTTGTCTCTTGCAACAATTAAATCACTAATTATGTTCACTATACTCACTGTTTAAAGAAACAGAGAGAGGACAAACTACAGAAAAAGCTTTACTTTCTTCCCCTAAATCAAGTTTTTGAACAGAAGTTACCTCAAAACCAAAAAATATCTCTATGGCCATGGTAATTTATGACTGAAACAGTATGTTGCCCCCTTTTGCTACTGACTAAGTAGAAGGCAGGGTATTGAGGTGAAAATTTATTAGCAGCCAGTATGGAAATCAAAGTTGAAAAACTGGGCACTGAGCTTCCACACTAACTGTATAATTTCACTTGTACAAAGGAGATCATTTGAGTTTCTACAACAGTATGAATAACATGAGAGGGTGGCTGTACAGAGCACAGACCAGGGGGAATACATCAAAGCCTAAAATTTATTCCTAAGAATAAAGCGAATGGAGAGATTACTCAATAAAAGCATCTCTACAAAAGGTATAACAGACCTCCTCCCTATTTTTTCTATCTTTAACAAGAATGCTAAACAAAACACACTCCAAAAGTCAAATAATCTGCAAGCCCTAGCTCCTATACAAATGACTGCTAACATAAGAACAGTATTTCACTCTAATACAATTCATTATTTTATAGGAGGTGCTGTCACTGATTGCGGCAGTACCCAGTGACATTTATTAGCTACTCAAAGAGCAATATAATTTTCAAGGAAGAAGGATATTTCTTATAAGCAAAGAACAGTTACAACCATTATAGACAACAGAGTTGAATTCTCCAAAAGTATCAAGAGTAAGTGCAGCTCATTAGTGCGCCGTTAAGTCTTGGTTAACAGCATATTAACAGCATACACACATAGACATCTGTAAACCTCTCAACTTCCTCACTAGCTGCTTAAATGGAACAATAAGTGATTGTTCTGAAGAGATGTTTTAAAGAATTTAAAGATTATTTGACCACCTTAACACTGTACAGGAGCTTAATATAAGTGAAAAGGTCTTTTTTTTAAGTGTCCTACAGAACGTGATAAACTGTTTCAGTGATAATGCTCTAATACATCATTTTTTGATCAGTACAGAAAAATACGGATTTCCAGCTCTCTAATATCAAATTCAGAGATGAAAAATAAAACATAAACTACTTAACTCCTATTTTAAATACTAAAAATTGCACAGAATGACTCGTCAAAACTTCTGTTAATTTCATTTGCATCTTTTGTTTTGACTGAATAATGCAGCTTTATAAACAGGTATCTGTTGGGACACTTAAGTTCAGCTGTGATACCCTGGATTCTCTTACGCCTTGGGCATAAAATTGTTTGGCACCATGTCACCAGCCAACAAGCTGTGAACCCAGGTTAGCATTATCAGAGACTCAGTGTGGTATCACCAAAATAAATCCATGTTAAGGAATGTCTTCTTTATTTCAATTAAAAAATAATTGATTGTGGGGGTTTGGGGGACTTTTTTTTTTTTTAGGAGATTGGTAGGGAATTTTAAACAATAATTTTTAAATGTTTTAAACAATAATAAACACATGCCAAGTCAGTCAAACTATTACAGACCAATATGTCAATGTGTTACACTGAGTTCCACTCATTTCAGAGGATCAGCCCTCAAAGCAAGCAAATATGATTCAGATATAAAACATACAGAACTGTTAGGAAAAATACTAACTAAATTGGAAGGAATGGAAGGCATAAAGAAAGAGATTCTGAGTGAGGTATGCATATACAGGTATGTGGGCTCATCCTAATCTATCAGAGAGATAACGACTCAGGTTGCAAATTAAATTCCCTACAGAGCAGCCATTTTAAGCCATACAAAAGCCAGGCTTGCACATAAGGTTCTTAGCTTTTGCTTCAAAAGCTATTTCAAACCACAGCTTTGAATAAGAAACACCAGTAGGTTTGTTCCAAGTAAATTCCTCATCCTCTTGTTTCTTTCAGTATCTGATCATTCCTATTCAAGCCAAGAAGAGGGACTCTCCAACCATCAAGCAATGTTGGACCTGTCCAGCAAGCATCAGTCACACTAAAGAGACTGTAAAAACCTGAATATTGTAATACTCCTGATTCTGTCCTTTTGGTGAGGTAACTTTGGAAGGAAAATATTTTCGACCTTCAAGTCAGTCAGCTATTGCATTTCCTCTAGTTGTGGTTCCATGAATGGATCACAATCAGGTGAAGTAAATATGCTTGAGATACTTGCAACAACAAATACTTACAAACCGAATAATTTATCTTAGTCTGGCGCTGTTTAACTCATGCAAGGACTTAAATTTACTTGGTTTAGGTGAAAGGAGATCAGTGTCAAGTCGACTGGAATTGAGGTTGGAAGTTGTATTTTAGCTTTTCGTATCTGCCAAATCACAATTATTTTTCCTTTTCCTTGTTCACTAAATAGCATCTACATGAATGACATGAACAAACATAGGTGAGTGCAGAGCAATATTTGTGGTAATTTAACTTTGCTGCATTTCCTATTTTTAGCATCATTTTCTATAAAATATATATATACAAATATTAAGTATATTGTTTAATTTCACATTTGATAAAAATAGTCCATTTGCTTTCCCCTGCAGTTTAATTTTAATGGTGTTTACTGACTGTGACAGAAATGTACTTTGTTCACTCAATACACTTTCCCCTGTGCTTTAATATCCTACTTTTTACTAAAGCATATTTTTACATTTTCTTGCAATTTCAATTTTCCAAACATCCGTTTTGCACAAAGCATTTCACCAAGTAATTACATTAGGCTGCTCCTTGGCTACTGGCTGTAAAAAAATTAAATTTTCAAGATTAATGGATTTTATTTATTATAGCTCAAAATACTTCATTGTCACACTTTAGTACATTTCTAGTCTTTCATGTCTCTATTGGGAAGAAGAAAAAAAAAAGATACTAGTGGATTGTTGATTGATTTTTATTCACATCTGCACAAACACATTTCTTATCATATGCATTATTTTTCCTTATTCCAAGCGACAATGCCCATGCCTGATATTCCCCAACAGGAAACAAAATCATCTGCTTCTTATAATTTACACTTGTATTTTCAGCTTTCCAGAATATTTAAAAACCTAAATTCTTTGGTATGTGCCACAAGACTTGAATCAACATGCTATCTTCAGGTTATATCTTGCATATGTGGTAAATCTTTTATAAAAGCATCAGATCAAATTCGCCTACAGCTGATCAAATATTAGAAAAAATGTTTTTATTAGAGATAATAGCTAACATAATACATACATCAGTTAACTCACAAACTGTAAGATCAGCTCAAAAAGCATGAAATTTGGAGCTCCCTTAAAAAGAAGGCTGACTGTAACCTACTAAAAAATCTTTCAGTAGTTTTATTTAATGGTCCTTCACTACTAAATGCTGTACCTTCATTATGGAAAAACTACTCTCACATTGCCTAAGGGCTGATGTTCTCCTACAGCATTCTCATGCTAACTTAAGGAATAAAGGGATAGGAAACAAAGTCTCAACACTGAGTATCACTAGAGTGCGTCTGGGTGCTCTGCTCATTACATGGCAAGAGCTAAACTCCTCAGATAAAAGTAGCTCCTTGGGAAAACAGATGCCTCCAACTTCCTTAGTTTCTGCTGTGGAATGCCTTATTCGTGGCTAAAGACACATTTTCCTCTCCTCAGATTATCGTGGTCAGGCATGCAGCACTCAAATTAGACAGATAAGTATCACCATTTTCTGTTCCACTCAGTAACATATCAAAACCTTTGTATTTGTGTACACACACGTGTGTAGGAAAGAGCTGCATTCAGAGAGCCTGGCAGAACTCCCTGCAAGGAAGGCACCACCTCCGAGGCGGGAAGACGACGCCGAGCAGCAGGCAGAGTCCCTCGATGCTCTGCTCCTGCTAAACCCTGAGCTCAGCAAGGACTAAGACCACTTGTAACTCCCATCAGGCAGAGTTAATCTTGAAACTCAGGTTTTCAAGACAAACTGTTCTAGCCACTGTTTACGTACGTTGCTCAGCACAGAGGATGGCAACTTCAGTGAAGACTTTTAGATGCTGTTGGATTACATATCTTGAAGAAAAAGGATTAAGCAGCCTCCATCGTTTCCCTGAGTCTGTGCAACTGATGTTTCCACATAAGCAAGGGAAATAATTCTTCAGAAATTACCTAAACTGCACAATTGCCATGACTTGCAAAGCATCAAACATCAAAGAATCTACAGGCTATAAAACGCAACTTTTTCCTATCAGGGCCAGCACTAGAGCTAAGATTTCTTGGCTCTTAGCAATTTTGATACCATTTTCCACTCAACTCAAAATACTGTATAAGGTTATAAGAGAAGCTTAGCTAACAACACCCCCCGGGAAGAGGGAAAGGAAAAAAAAAAAAAAACAACAAAAACCACCACCACAAAAAAAAACCCCTAACCCTGACTTAGAAAAAACATGTCCTAAACTACAAAAATGCAACAATTTGCTGATTTGGAATGGAAAATAGCAGGCTATTGAAGATCGGTAGAGAGTAATGTTCCCGAAAAGGAAAGGAACAAGCTCAGAAAGAGCACTTACTGCTCTTTTCTCTTCGACTTGCATTCCTTTTTCTGTGTATCTATGGGTAAGTAGTTATGCAGACTGTTTGTAGCCCATCATTGTGATTAACCGACTTTTCAACTGCCAGAACAGGGCAAGTACCCAGAAGGTGTGGCTCCACCACAAAACACGGTAAAATCGCATCTAACTGTTTCGGTTTACACGAGGTATCCATAAGCCTTGACAGCAAGCAGCGTTAGATATACTTTGTCACTATCAAAGTTGAGTTTTGACAGTAAAAGCTCTCTCCCATCTGCATTCATCCATACTTACTATAAGATCATACTTTTGAGGAAAAATGGAGTAAAGAGCAGAAAACAAATGCAAAACCAAAAACTATTAAATAACCAACAGTATAAATAGTAATTCTGCTGACTACATTTTTCTGTAACACAATAGTGTTATCTCAGTGAAGAACATTCTCCTTAGTGAGAAAAAAGCATTTATAAAAAAGCAGTAAATTAATGAATTATTAGCTTAAGTATACACAGAAAGATTACTCAGACATTATGTAGCGATTTTTTCCAGCCTTCTTGAGTATCACAATATGCAATATTTACTAGATTTACCCAGAGCTGTGTACTTAATGAAGGCTGCATCCTTCCCTTACTTGAGTTCAGCTTTCAGCTCAGTGGTTAAAAAGTTGCTCAGTAGCTTTCATATTCAAGAGCCCATACTACCTTCTTGGAAGTGGATTTTGAGATAAATACTGGTAATGAGAGTAGCACAAAGAGGTTAGTTGTATCATTAATCTTGTCAAACACTCTGCACCAACCGCCATGAGTTATCAGACAATGAAATAAAAGGCAGAATAAAATACCAGTTTCAGCTTTACTTGTGGTACGAGATGGAAGATTCTAAGCTGGGGATATGAGCGAGGACAGAGAGAAGAAAGGCTTGTATTTTTTCAGGGGCCTTTTAAGGCATGATAATATTTATCTAGACAGATGGCATCAAAACCAGTGGTTTAAGATAATGTGTGCTCAGTGTGTATAAATTAAGTAAACATAGAATGTACACATAATATAACATTCAGAAACCAATCACCCACAAAACAGGAGAGTATTCCAGATATTGTGCTGTTGCAGTTACCCTTGCAGAGCTTCAGTACTTCTATTTTAAATCGAGGAACAGTAACTTACTGAAGTGAAGCCACAGAGAATGGGTGATTGCAGACTATACAAGAGTTTGAAATGGGCACTGAGTGTAGGATCAAGCTTCTACACGGCCTATTAAAGCAAAACACTTGTTAAGGCCATCTTGGTCATTACTACTTGTCTATCTATGAAAAATTAGTAACAATCCTAAAGTAACTCATTATTAATCAGACCACTAGAAGTGATTAACACTTCAGTAGAGCATTTGCTTTAGCAAGAATCACAACTGACTGTATTTCTTCCGTTAAGACTTTGAGATGTGTTCAGATTCAATTTAGAATTATTTTATTGAGTGTTTTATACTTCATTACAAAATGCTATTTGCTTCTCCCTGGTGTGTTTTGTTTTTCTTAATGTCCATTGCCTTCATTAAGCAAATGAGTAATACCAAGCTATGACCTCTTTTGGACAATGTTTTCTAGTGCAGTGGTGTAACACGTGTTCTACACTACTGTTCTCATGTTCCCTGGCACATGATGAGAAATACAGTTTTTGGTATTTTTTTTAAGAAAGGTGAGTAAATGAGGTCGATAAAAGGGCTAGCTGATGAAATAAGGAGATCAGCACTTCCCGTTGAAGTGTTTTTCCACTAACAGAAATAGGAAATATACAATCCAGGCTTCTGTGTTGAGGAAATAATTTGCTATGCATTCCATTTGTAACAAGCAATGCATGCACAAACTATACTTTTTATTAAACAGACTCGCTTCCTTAACATTTCTGTCACATGTACAGAAGGTACCATTCTGCAGAGCCTATTCAGGACAAAGTTTCACTAAAGAACTTGGAATAAGTGAGCCTCATTCCAGTACGAAATAACCCAGACTTACAGTGGAATATTAACTTGTACATACTGTTTTAAAACAGTGGATTTGATCAGTTGACATAAATACTCTTTCTTTTCAGCTGAGCATTGATTTTGAGGCTCTGGTTTTAATTTAAAAAAAAAAAAACAAAAACCAAAAACACAAAACCAAAACAAAACAACACAACATAAACTGATCCCATATTTTACTTCAGTTACATGTACTCACTAACATTAGATTTACTACTTTCTCTCCTATGTCCATCTAATTGCTATTAATAACAGCACTATGTTCCAATACTGATATTAATGTGATAGTGCATAAAGACTACAGTCTGATATTCCCACACTGTTCTGAGCTCTGCGAGTTTTAAGGTTAGAGGTTTGGGTTTTTTAGTGAACACCATTCCTCACTTATTTTTCCCTCTTCTAGGACTATTTACTTGTCCTTAAATGGGAGCTTTCTTTCTGATAGGGAAGTAAGGAGGCAGATCTTGAGATCCTGCACTCCCCTGAGGTAAAAAGGGAACAAAGCAGAGATACAACAGGAATGCTAAGATCCGGGCCTGCCTGCTCAATAACAAAGCGATGCCAATTCCAAACACAGAAAGGATATGCCCCTTACAGAAATATTGAAGATAAATAAAACTAATGTAATCTGTTTTAGTACAACACAGAACATCCCTAAAAACTTCTACTCCATACAATGGTTAATGGCTACAGCCAGCCTCTACCATAACTAAAAAATTCACATACTTAAACCAAAACAAGTTCCTTGAAATATGATAACACAACCATTTAGAACATATTTTTTCCCTACTGTACTCTACTCAGTCCTAGTCTTATTGCCTATTGCTCATCACTCCTACAGTCCATACTATTAAAACTCCTACCAAGTTCATGGCACTGCACAGCTCTAAAACTTCAAGTCAAGCATTCAAAAATCCAGCTGCCACACAGTAGGTAAGAAATTCTTAGTTTCTGTTTCAGGATAAAGAACTGCTGTAGTGTTTCAGAATGAACAAGAGTAAATACTTATGTCTAAGATTGTCCACTCTAACTAAGAGCCTCCCCCCCAGCTTATAAACATATTGACCTTGAAAAACACTCTCCTCCCTTTATAGTAGCAGCCTTAAGTAACATTTCCCATTTCAAGTCGGGGGTTTACTTCAATTTGTTTTAGTTCCATTCACAATACTGTATTTTCAAATCATTCAAACTTGCTTGCTGCATTGTGAATTTCTTTTAAGTACACTGTAAGGATATGAAATTTGCTGTAATGCCATTAGAGTATCGTATATAGTGACACTTCCAGTGTTTGACTGTATTGCCCCTTTCAGCACAGAACCAAGTAGAAAGCCTTATATCACCATTTTTGGATGCTATTACACTTAGAAAACACAAAATCAACTGCCTGATGCTTTGTTCAACTTAAAGCACTCAAGAGAACTGCATTCATAAGTATAACATTGTGCCAATATTTTGTAAATTTAGTGTAGCTGTATAGAAGAAAACAGATTAACTGAATTTACTTAGCTACTTGAAAAAGTTTCCTTTGCACTACAGATGAACACCATATGTCTGGATATTAATCAAAACCTGAAAAATATCTTCTCAACAGACTGACCAGTCAAAAACTAATGAAAGGTTTTGCCTTGGGAACAAATACATTTAACCGGGGGGGGTGGGGTGGGGTGACACACATTTGTGCATCAAAATAGCCCATAAAAATAGAGTTCAGACTCCTTCTTTGAGATAATAATTTTACATGGTTTCAACATATGGATTTCTCTACTACTGCAGAAAACATTCACCTCTACAACTTCCTTTCTTCTGCCAGACCTTCTGTTCTATTCACGGAGACTATTTAATAAAGTAGCAAACAGAGGAACAAACACCACGCTCCTAGTTGCTATTGCCTCCTCTTACCTCCAATAAAGTATTTTTTTATGGTAATGACAGAAAGTACAGCAGTATGTGCTTCTTCCTTTTTGGTTTCATATTTAATTAAATGCAAGTATTTGTCTATTGAGCAGCTGTAATAATAGTCTCTCTGGAAGCAAGTATGAGCTGTTAATAAAACCTGGTTACGTATTTCAGAATAAAAATCTCATCATGTTGCTCTCACTTAATGCTTCAGAAAAATCCTAATTAAAACTACAGGTGAATAAAATCCTTCTCACAACATTTCTAGACTTGACTCACAGTTTTTGATTATCTGGTATTGAGCTAAATTAACCTAAAACCAAAACTCAGGTGAGAGCTTTGTGGAGCCTTGCTTTTCCACAGTTCCCTGTAATAACACAATCTGTATATCTTACTTTGTGTAACTGTGTAATTACAAGATATACGTCATGCAGTTCACACAGATAAGATCTCAGTTTTATGCATTTCCTTGCTTTTCACTTCTTCACCACACTGTTCATTTTTCTCTCCTAATCTTAGACTTCTCTTTCTGAATCAGTATGTAAGAACTCCATTATGTCTATCCAGTTATCTTAACTGATAGAAAAATTACTGAAGCATAAAGGTGGACCCTGCAGAGAATACAGTGATTTGGGACTCCATCAGCTTTTTTGCAGCTACGCATGCATATTGCCTCATCCCCGCTGTGACAAAGTCTGCTTCCACATGGTAAAATCAGGTTTCACGCTGTTAAGAACAGTTAGGAAGGCAGGCTACTGAAGCTACTCCACAGGAGAACCAGCAAGGATATTTTCACCGAAAGTAGCCACTATCAGAACTGCTAATTTCATTTTCACAAAGCAATACTCATACTGTCTTCTTAAATGGCCAACAGCAAAACTAAAATAAATAAATAATTACAGTAAAAATGCTACCCTCTGTCCTGCAACTTCACCCTCTTTTGGCAGAGACAAAATTAGACAGCACCACCATCCTCCAATGCCTCTTCTCTTATCCAGTACTCTTGATGGCATTTATTCCATGCTAAAGACCAGTTTTCAAACCAATTTTTTTCACATAGAATATGAGACATCATTACATAAGTCGTCTAAAGAAAGCTGGAAGTTGACAGCTGAGAAAGGGACAGCTGAGGCTTATAGCTCCTAGGAGAGACATTGGTGCTGCTTGTGGTTTCATGTATCCAAGTGTATTGGATTCCGTGGCAAGGTTTTTGGGGGGCGGGGGGGTAGAGGGGTGGCTTCCATGAGAAGCTGCTGGAAGCTTCCCTCATATCTGACAGAGCCAATACCAGCCAGCTCTAAGATGGACCTGCTGCTGGCCAAAAAGGGGGGGAAAGTTGTGGGACAGAGAGAAACAGCAGCCGGAGAGTGAGAACAAGTAAGAGAAACAACTCCGCAAACACCAAGGTCAGTGCAGAAGGAGGGGGAGGAGATGATCCAGGCGCCGGAAAAGAGATTCCCCTGCAGCCCATGGGGAAGACCATGGTGAGGCAGGTTGTCCCCCTGCAGTCCATGGAGGTCCACGGTG
>JANZLQ010000007.1:15856759-15896041 GCA_026212715.1 Elanus axillaris | reverse complement strand
CAAGACGGTCACCTCAGTGTACCTGGCACGGCTCCACTGGCCAGCTCACATTTCAACCTGCGGCCTCCGGGGTTTGGGGGGACGGACGACGACACAGACGGACATACTGCCACAATTTCAAACAGTTATTTTTATTAAAGGACTGAAAGAACAAAAAAAGAAAAAAATCCATAGCAAAGTATAGCAAGCTTTTAAAGAAAGGCTGATTCCTGTAGAGTAGAAGTTATCTTCTTATAAGTAATTATTAGTGCACTTAATTGGCTACAGCAGCTGATACTGCCTATAGCTTTTTTAACTTAATTGCCGAAACCAGTGAAATCTTTCAACCAATATGACGAAGAATGTGTAGGAGATGGTTTACCAATATGTTTGCCTACAGCCTTGGATTTTGTGTCCTTCCATTAGGTTTTATGTGCTACTTTTTTGTAGTGACAGAACACAGAATAATTCTAAAATTGAGCTAACTAGAACACAGTGCATCTGAGCACTATGAGCAACACCAACCTATGTTGGAGCTACATAATTCTGTCTCCAGACAGCATAAAGACATGACCAATGCAAGGTATTTCTAAATGCAGAACACACATAACATTTCTTCCTCACTCAGTGCCCTTCAAGTTTAAAACTACCTTATGCGACAAGTGTAGTATACTGAAAATGATTGCAAATTGCCAGAAGAGAAGATTCCAAGTACACTTCAAGAGCTGTTCAGACATACCAACAGCTTTGAAAACTGTTTTTCTTACATCTGTATTTGTACACAATTTTTTGTCAAATTATATTCTAGGATTATTTGTTCTCTACTAAGTTTACACTATGTATTTTCCAGTTAAAGACATAATTAGCACTGGACCAAAATTAAGGACCAAAATTAAGGACCAAAATTAAGGACCAAAATTAAGGACCAAAATTAAGGACCAAAATTAAGGACCAAAATTGTTTTGCAAAGGGCTGGGATACAGAAAAGTGGCCTTTCCAAATTTACAAGGATTATCATGATTCAAAATATTCTCTAAAAAGAGTCCACTGGAGACAACTGAAACCCGTCTTTTCAGTGTGGTCATTTTGTAACACAAACAGGAAAAACTGAATCATTTAAAATGGACAGCAGTTAGAATAAAGGCAAAATATCTTGTTCTGAAAACTTAAGGTAAAAAATGGAACATTCTGTAGTCTTGAATTTCCCCTTTTCCTCTCCCCTTTGTAGGGTTTTTTCATTCAAAATTATATATGGAGAAAATGTTTCATTAAATGCAACATTTTTTTTCCAATCCCAGTAGTCACACAGTCAACACCAACATTTTTGGAGCTGTGATTTTGATGAGATTTTGATGAGGTTTTAATCACAACCCTGTTACTGAGATAATTCATATGAAAGGCCACTAACACCAGAATATATTCTTGCCATCCTAAAATACCCTTGGCATTTAAAACAAAAACCCTAAACCCACCCCTCATCCCATAATGGAGTAGAAGCAATAGCACACGCACACACAAAGAGAGAAAACAAAACATCTATAGCTTGGAGACTTAGATTCAAAGTTGGATTCCGAACAAAGGTCTCTCACATCTCATGGAACCACCATGCGAGCTGGATTTCAGAATTGGCTGCAACCCAGTAAATAGTTTTTGGCATTGCTAGTAAAAGACCACAGACATTGTACAGGACCAACAGTACCAGATCTCAAGGCTGGGATGGTCTTGCCACAGCCCCAGCTGGTTTTAGCCATGATAATAGTTAAGCGGGTAAGTTATCATTCCTGCCTTTGCAGGCACTGGCTCTAGCAGAGCTGGGGTGGAAAAAGCCTGATCCTCTCCAGGCCATCACGAAGGAATCACTGGCAGTCTGGTGTGTCGCAGAGCACATCCTTCTCCCCGGTGCCCAGGGAGGAGCTTGGGCAACTCACAGAGCTCCACTGGGCACCGGGGAGAAGGATGTGCTCTGGGAGGAGGGTACACCCCCATAAGCCCAAGCAAGCTGAGCCTGAGGAGGAAGGGATCCCCAGCACCCCCACCCCGATGCCATTCCTTGAAAGATTAGCGCTATCACCCTTAGGAGAGGGCATCACAAGGATGAGCCAGACAAACACCAGAGAAACAAGGTGTGCTCCCTTTTGCCCGTAATATTTTCAATGTAACAGTTCCTCCTCCCCCCCCATTTTCTCTTGACCAGTGTTTATTTGTACTTCAAATGAGGTTTATCTTGCGAACTACCAGGTTATTAGCTATTAAGGGGTAATATTCTTTTGCATCCTCTAGTTTTGATCAGAAGTAACACTGTCTACCAAAATCACCAATAGAGTTATTAGGAGAAAAAAAATAATCTATTTTAATTGAGTTTTTGTGATGAAACATCATGTAGCAGAAGAATTTCAACTTAAATCTGGTTCCAATTGTAAATTAAAATTATTTCCTAGAACTGGATGACAGAGTAAGACAAAAGTTTCTATACTTCAGAACATTAGACAAAGTAAAAATTGGCAACAATTATCTGGAGACACATTCGGTTAGTTTTTTAAATTTGTATGAACATCCTTATACTTAGGAGGAGCCCAACAATAATCTGTTAAGAAAAAGGTTGCAGTGTCAGATTGCCAAGAAACTTGTTAGAAACAATGAAGCTTAAAAAAAAAACCATGGGAAACATCTCAAAAAGCCTGTTAAAATGCTAACAATTTGACTTATTACATAGCATTAGTAAACTTATAAATAATAAATTGAGAAAAAACCTACATAAATATAACCATATAGAGTATTTGTGGGTAGAAAAATACTTTCTGGGCTTTCAGAATCATGGAATACTTTTAAGAAATAAGTGACAGGCGCAAAATAAGTGTATACAATTGTAATAAGTTTCTCTGCTATGGAAAAAATGCTACTCAGCAGTAAATGGAAGTAAAAATAATTATTTCTTGCCAAAATAAATTCAACTTTACATTTTATCATTCCAACAGTTTTATTAACAAGATAACAGTATTCTGTTCTCTCAACTTTGAAAGCAGAACCATGTGAATTAATAGCTAATTCAGATTTAAAATTAATGAGCTTTACTGCATTGATTTTTTTCCAATTTTCTTGAATAGTATTTCCTTTAAATAGTCTTTCACATAATGCACAATCTTATAAGTCCCAACTGAGTAACAATGAAGTCTCGTTAGTCTTTGTCACCTCATAATCATTCATGCTGCATTTTAAACAAGCAACATAAATTGCTGCCTTGGGAAATTATTTTCGAGTTATGGAAGAAATATGTGCCAGCTTAAGTTTTAGTTTGCTCTTGTAAAGCATTTTATACTAAAGAAGTTTTACTGGGCATACAAGACTGTTTTCTCATTAAATTACATGGGGTTTTTTTCTGCTAAGTGTGGGTTGCTTCTCACATATGTTAAATCCTAACTGCCTACCTACTTCATAACAGCTCTATTTAAAACCAGCATTTTTCACAGAGGTGATACTGTCGGATTTATTTATTTATTTAAAAGGAATACTTCAAAGGAATTCAAAAGAAGAGAAAAAAAACATGCAGAGAGAATTTTACGAGGAAGGAATTCCACAGGACAAGTGTTTGTTTTGAGGCATTTCTTTAATTTCCCCCATACCTCATTGTTAAGTCATCTGTTTCTGGCATTTTGATAGCAAATATAATGGAACCAGACCCACATTTCTTGACCTACCAATTAAGCGATGTTGACAATTAAATGAATATCTACCTCTGGGCAGAGGGCCAGCACAGATCTTACAAATCACTTAAGTGCTGTTTATGACTCATTTTGAGACTAGATGGTAGCTAAGTGATATAGATGTCTTGCACCATACAAATTAAGCCTTAATTGACGTTTTCATTTTACACAAAAATTCATGTTTTATCCTTCAGCAACATACATTTAATAAAATATTTTTTTCACATAGTTCACTATTTTGGCACTAGTTTTAGTGCTACAGAGTCAGAACATGTTTTTCCAAATCTGGCCAATCTCCATCAGTAAACACGGAAAGAGATCTGCCACTGTGTACAATATCAACTCACTGTAAAATAGGAAAGGTGCTTACTTCAGAGCTGGAGGAAGAGCAGATAGTGAGCAAATTTTACATAGATAAAGCCAGAAGATTAATTACTCTTTGGTTTACCACAGAAGTTATGCTATCAGGAAGGAGAATGTGAAGTGCTGGAAATTTGTGAAGCTTTTGAGCAAAAGAAGCTTTTAATTAAAGCTTCCGCAATCTTGCAGATCATCTAAGATATGCTGGTATCTTTGCAAGGGTAGCTTCAGGTTTAGGCACGCTGAAGATATTTATTTCATGAAGAGAAAGACTGAGACACAGTGCTGCCAGAAGGCTCCCGTTAGGGCTTCATTTCCCTCATTTCATTAAGTGTTTCCTTTCCTGCATCTTAGGAGCGTATGAACAGATCAGTTGATTAAAAATATGTGGCTTTGGTTCTAAGAGAACAGAGCCTTGATCAAACCAAGGAAGATAAACATAGCAGGGTTTAACCCTTGCCTTTTTTTTCAGTTTTAGAAAGGCTAAAAGAAAATAAGCAAGCCACAAGAAAAAGATTCCCCGCCACAGTCTAACTATACATCTGTCTTCCTTTATTCCATTTTAGTTTAGATAAAATAGTGGCAAGATCTGAACTTTCTAGTTTATCATTTGACAAAGGAGACACAGCTAGTAGTCTGTATCTTGAACTGGTCTTTCAGTAAAGTATTTATGTAAGGTTTTCACTGAAGTATTTATTGAAATGGAATTTTTTGTAACCTCGAATACAGAATCATGTTCTCTGACCAAATAGTATTTAGCCCATGCAAAATGCAGCTACTTTAACATGCAACAGAAAGACTCCAGCACTCTAAACGTGGTAATTAGATTCTTACTGTGGAAAATGACAAAGTTAGGTTAGATACCAGTCAAGTTCTTAATGTCCTGCATCCTGCATCACAAGAGCACTGAAAGAATTCTATCTCATGAGAACAGCTGGTTTAGGCACATAGTTTTTGGGCAGGAATCCAACCTGTGAATCTTCAGCAGAAGGACACATGTCCCTATAACCTAGAAATGCAGGGTCTGACATATCTTTTTGTGCAGAATTTTCTTTTGAGGAGCCTAGGTGGGTCCCACCAGAGCATGCAGACTTTCAGGCATTTTGGTCTTCAGCAGCTAACTCCAAACATAATATCACCACATGAAACTCCGTGAAAACCAGCGTATTCCATGAAGAGCCAAAGCGTTCAGAAGCCAGACTGAATTTTGAAATTTTGGATTTACTGATTTAAAGATCACATAGATATCTAAACCCCTTTGCCATTCTGAAACTATTAAATAAAAGAAAAAATAGATAGTGGATTCTTTAATGTCTACCTTTCCCCTGATAATCTGAACAAGAAAAAGGTAATGGAACAATAAAGAATGTAATCCAGTTTGACATACTGAGTTGGCAGATCTGTTGCTAAAGTTTACACAAAGGTGATCTTCTATGCCAGGAAATGTACAAATTCCCAGTTCTTCTGTTTAACTTTTGCATTTAACAACCAAATATGCTGATTCTTTTTCGCATGATTTAGAGTACTTGGCACAGGAATGTGAAACTAAAGATTTCTCCCAGGGGAGCTCAGGAAGGGAACTGGTGCTTCCACTGTCATGACAAGGCAACCTTCTGCTGTCCTTTAACCACACACAGCATCCAAACAAGCTCCAGCTACTGCACAGTGACACTGACATGCATGAAAACTGATTAGGAGGGAGTTTTCCTGCAGAAAACTCTGATATTCTAATGCCCCCCTTCCCCTTGTGGGACAGAAAAATACAATGTCCCTTCACATGAATTACTGGAGGTGGGGAGTAGAGTGAAGTAATTTTCAGCACGATAGATTAGAAATTCACAGCTTCTCTAGCTCATCTATAAGCCTTTACTTTTCCCTTACAAGATTTGTAGGTCCTCAGCTCCTTCTCAGTGGCTAAGGCTTAAAAGGCAGAAAATAAAGCTTCAAAATAAGAGCTCCCAGTTCCACACCAGGGGATCTGGAAACACAGACACTTGAAGATCCCTACAGAATAGCTGGAAACCTGACCCATTATTAAATACCCAAGACCATTAGTCCTGTGACAGGGACTGGGGAGGTTCACCGAGCCATAGCTCTTGGCTCAACTCAACAACATTAGCATGGTAAGGAACTCAAACCATAGAGGACACAACAGAGCTGAATGACCTCAACTTCCTTCTTCAAAGATTGCCTGAAACTTTCAAAGCCTAGATTTTCCAGCAGAACAAACATGAGAATGGTTAAGAAGACATTAGGTGGGGATTTTTTATTTATTTTTTTTAAAAAGAGAGTTATGTATTTGCAAGGTATTTGAACTAAAAGAAATAAAAAAGGTACTTCCCCAAAAAAATCTTGTTTTGCTGGACAATTCCCTAACTAGTTGTAGTCTAAAGGATCTGTTCCTTACCAAAGTTTCAACAGTTATGTCATTGCCTTGTTCTTAAACATTTGCAGAATGAGCCAAGACTCCTTATTGAAATGTCTTGTGAAAGAGGAAAAAAAGTATCTTTATACAAGAGCTTGCAATTATTAATTGGCTTCACTTTTAATTAGTTAATGATCCAATTCAGCTGTGATCAAAGCACAACAGCTAGATCATTCAGGATGGAAAATGGAGTTAATTTACTTAGATATGATACTACTTTCCTAATGACTTTATTTTAGTGGAGTTTCAATTAGTTATTAGGTTATTTTACTCATTAGTCCAACAAGATGTCTGCAGGCAATTAACATGTCACTCCTCATGAAAACAGAACATATATTTTTTCCAGAGGGATGTCTTTAAGATTTATGCTACTGAGACTTTTTAAAAGTTTATGAAAAAACTAATTAAATATTGAAGCTCCATGAATTGGCCATTTATTTTTGTTTATTTAGGGGGCTGAACATTTGTAATTTTTTAAAAATATACAATTAGTAAGAGCCATTTATCGATACACCATTTAGTTTTCAATTATTCTTGCCAAACAGGGATTTCCTTTACCTAGTCAAACACAGACCATACGTACTTTAAGACTAGAGCACAAATCAAGGCATTCAGTTTTTGTAATAAAGACACTATCTCGAACAGCTAAACCATATCCCCTAAGCAGCAATAAACACCTAGGAATAGTTATTACTATAGCTTCTGGTTTTTAAAACAGAATTTATCAGACAGTTGAAGTCAGTGGACAATTCATATTCAAACATAGGGAAAAAATCTGCTGTAATCAGCAATAACTTCATAGCTAATGAGTATAGACTTCCCTTCACCCAAAGTTGAGTATTTAACTTCTACATCACAAATTATTTTACTTTTCAAATTTACTACATGGCAGTACCATGTATTCTGCCAATAATAGCCAGAATGATTGGTCAAGGAGTGTACTTTGCAGCTACAAGCCTAAACCAGTAAAAAAAAAAAAAAAAGCTTGCTTACTGACATTTTTCCTGGGCACATACTTTCAGAAGAGAGCTTCCAGCATATCAGTCGTTATTCCATGCTTTTTCTTAAATACATAGAAGTACAAACACACTTTACTTTCTTCTTACCCATGCTCTAAGTGCATTCCCCTGTCAGTGACTAGAAGAAAGGATTTCTTTTCTCAGATTAATTCAGTCAACAAATCAAACCCAGTAATCCATGTAGGTTTGGCCACAATGAACAGCGTTTGACTGTGAGCAGCTCCAGAAATCTGACCTTCAATCCTTCATCGTAGGTGTTTAGCACTGATCCCAAAACACACAGCATGTGAGATAGCACTAACCTTCTCCAATTGCTATACTCATGTGTAATAATTATATACATATTAAAATCTCACTTCCACACCAACTTGTGTTAGCAAGCTGAGGCTGTAAATCCCTCTCCTCAAACCTACTATTATATGAAAAGCTATGGAGATTTTTTTTTTTAACCAAGGACAATAGTAGGTCTTCTAGCCTTCTTTTCTTGATTTAGCTGTTCTTAGTGGTTCCTAGGCTTTTAAGTACTCACCACTCACAACAAAACACAGTGGTACAAACTAGAGTAAGTAGGGAAAAGGGAGGGTTTCAGCTGTGGTCTTGTAAACCTTATTGCTTACAGGATAAGCAATTTAAACTACCCAGACATATCGGCCCTGGAGAAGTCAGGCGGAACTGCTTACTGGAGAGAAGCAGAATTAACTTATCCTTCTAAATGTATTTCCCAAGGGACAAGATCCCACAAACTTCATCAGCCTAGCAAAAGTGCATGAGAATGGGTCAAACCAACTCAGAGGAAGAATAATGAGTTTGACAGGCAGCACTGCTGGGAAAGGCATATAAGACAGCTGTGGAGACAGCTAGGCTGACAGGCTTTTTTATTGTTTTGTTTTTAATGGTAGTCTGATAAAATAGGATGATCAAACAGAAATGCACATTCATAAAGTCATTCTCTGACTCACTGAACCCTTTTCTCTGTTATTTATGGTGAGATAGGAGGTCAAAGCAGAGAGGTTTTCGTTGATGAAGAAAAGCTGCAGGAAGGATTTGCTTAATTCCAAGAAAGGGCAAGTTTCTCCTTAAAAGAAAATTAATTGGCTCGTCCTTCTTAATAACTAACAAGTTCCCAACAAATCTGATTCCCAAATGTAATTGTGCATAGGCAACTATTTTTTCTCCAACTCAGACTATTTAACTTTTCATTTTATGTTTTAAAATAAGCATTTTGGAGGAATGCTCTGCTTTTGGCCGAAATACTAACACCATACTACATTCCATGGTTGGAGAAGCCTTAGTTTTATTTATCCAACAGGAGACTCATGGCAGTATACCCCACCTGGAGAAACAATACTTCAGAAGAATTTCAGAAATTTTCATAAAGTGAATGCAATTTGAGGGTCTTTCAGGTATCACAAGACTAAACTTTTACCCTTAGGTTTAGAGTCAGATTAACCTTCTCCTGTGAAATTCTTAATAACTATGTGCCCCAAATAAATGTTTAACATCATCATGCTGTCATCACCCTTTACTGTGTGAAGTACTTACCACATTCTTCAAGCAGCAGTTAGTGCCTTACAGGACAAAACTGAAATTTTAGTTTTGGGGATGAGAGGAAACCGAGTACAAAATGATCATTTGGGGGAAAAAAAAAAAAAGACAACAAAAAATAACCAAAAAAAAAAATAAAAATCAAAGCTAGTATCTTAAGGGATTAACCATGATGGGGAAAAAAAACAATTCCTTGCTGTCCTAAATACTTCTGTAGGAACATCAAGCTTTTAGGAACAGAAGATGCATTACTATCCCTGACTTTTAGACTCCGCAACCCTGTATCAAATGCTTGGGTTCTCTATGGCACAAGTGCTGGATTCCCATTTTTTTCATATGTCATACCACTGATATTTTCATTCCACAAACATTTCTTCTATGGGCAGAGCTTATAATTGTATTCACATCATCCTCTCAACTGGCTCCATACAAGCAGTAAGGACAAATGGTCAATTAGGGAATGATGCTAGCTAAAAAAAAAAAAAAAAAGGGAGAGGGGAGAAGAAAAAAAAAGAATGCTGTTTCAATGCTGTGTTGAAAACTAATTTACTTGTACTGCACAAAGACTTTCTCTCCCCATCTCAAAACCAAAACACTTAAATCAGTCCTATAGATTTTCTAAAGACAGGGAGACAGAAGCAGGTTCTTTGAACCTGGGCCCCCAATACACTGGATTATTGCATTAGGCAATTTCCCTCTCAAGCTAAGGGGAGTCAGATCCAAATCTTTCCCTGTCTAGAAGAATACCTTACCCATCCAGCTACAGCCACTTTGAGGAAATTCAATCAAGCAGCAAAGGTGTTCGCCTTTGGAGAAGAGTCCTTACACTTTGGAGTGTTAAAGTGTTTTATCTTAACAAGGCACTAAAGTTTGCACATCATCCCTACAAAATCCAAACCAGGTTGGAAGTGGTTGACTCCACAAAGGGATCAGGTAACACCATGCTTATCTGTCAAGACCAGACAACGAATGAAACATTCTTTATTAGGCACTTGCCTCTGAGTGATTTTCTGAACAGCATATGATGACATGAATATAGTAAACAAAAAAAGCCTTAACTAGAAAACACATTCCAATATTAAAAGCCCCCTCATTATGAACTCTTTGGAAAACAAAGAGCAAAAGACTTTCCTCACTTCTTTTTTCATGAAAAAAACCCCCACAGTTACCAGCAAGAGGGAATACGGCCAGCCAGCAGCATTAGTTTGGACAATCTCTAGTTCTGCAGTGCTTGATATGCTTAATAGCTCTCACTTGATTCAGGCAGAGGAAACTAATTATGAAATTATTACAGAAATTAGAATACAACAGTCCATGCAAAAGTGAAACATATGAATATATTCACAAATGCCAAGCATAAAAAAAGAACATAGAAATGGATAAACCAAAGCCGAGCCAGTTGTGTTTGGAGGGAGGTGGGGAGAAAGAAGAAAAGGATAATTTTCAGATAAGATCAGACTGAATTTGGCATCTCAGACAAATCTTGTCATAGTAAGACAGTTTACACTGACAAAGCAGTCAAAATTGTTAAGCAACTAGACTTTCTTTAGGTTGTCCTGAAAGTTCTGGATGGTAGATAAAATTCTCTGATCATCACAGAAATTACAGAGAAAGAAAAAAATTACAGCTAGAAAAACATGAAAAACCAGCATCTAAGCAACTTGCAGTTCTTAAAAGCACAGCAAAACCCACACATTTTTGACCCTAAGTTTTCATAGGGTGAGGAAGCATCAGGATGGCCCCATGCTTCCTTCCATTCTGGGACTCACCTCACTGTCTTACATTTGTATTTCATGACTGCACAGAGGGGCAACATACTAAGCCTGTCCCAAATTAATAGCAGAGCACTGACATTTTTCTTGCTCCAGTTTGCTTTTGATAAAAGTTTATTCAAGTTCAGAGAAACAGTCATTGTACAAATGCTGCACGAATATCTCTAGCAATACTGAAATCCCCAGCAAGTAGAAGTGTTCAAGCTATTCAATGAACTGATTACTGAATTAATCTGCAGTTTATTAACCTTTTCTAATGTATGTTCTATCAAGTAATAAAATACAGACCACAAAGTCATCTTAGTGAAATGAAGTACAACAAAACAACTGGTGGAGGGACTACATCAGAAATCAAAGAAAAAGTTGAATGCAACAAAGTAAATCATTACCTCTGTTGTAAAGGCAAACCCGGCTTAAGAAGTTAATATTGTTTAGGCTGTGTGTCACCTAGTTACAACAGCAGTTTTATTGGTTATCACAGAAGTCACGGTTTGTGGCTTCATTTTGAAATTATTTCAAAGACAATTGCAAGTGAGTAATTATTCACTGCTACTGAAAACTTACAGTCTTTTTGATGTTTTCCCTTATGTATATTGATTTTCTCACTGATGGGAATTGGCTTTTCATTTCTAGGATGTATTTTTTGTGTGACTTCAGGGAAACAAAATATTGTTCTAAACTAAGTTAGGAGAAACATACCGTGCTATTAAGAGACTGTTACTCTAGCAGAGATGGATGATGAAAATCATGCCTCCGCTTTTGCCCAGCAGAACCTAGAATTGAACTGGCCTCAATCACAACTATAGCAAAGCTCAAAGCTATATTTGGTCACTCAGTTTCTTTCTTCAGTGGGATGGGGGTAGAAATTAGGAAGAACAGGAGCAAGAAAGCTCACGGGTTGACAAAGGCAGGGAAATCACCAATTACTGTCATGGGCTAAAAGGACTCAACTTGGGGAAATAAATTTCTTGCAAATTACAAAAAATATTTAGCTCCTGATATGGGTAGTGGTAAGCAAAACAAAAAAAGCCAAACAAATATTTATACACTTCAGAAAAAAACCACATTTCTACCACCTTTCCCAGGCTCACCTCCAACCCAGAGGTATAACTGCTCCAGTACAGGACTCATCCACAGGCTGCAGTCCCTTTGGGGAAATATCTGCTCTGGAGTGAACTTATCCACTGCCTGCAGTCCCTCCAGGTAGGCAGAGTTGCCTTGTCCGGCATGGAGCACCTCCTCCAACCTTGATGTTCCCTCCTCCTCTCCCTGTCTGGTGGTTTCTGCCCTTTCTTAAATGCATTTTCACAAAGGTACCACCACCTTTGTTAATGAGCTCAGCTGTAGCCTCAGGTGGGTCCACTTTAGAGTTGGTTGGAACCAGCAGTGTTCAGCACTGAGCAGCCCTGACCTCAGGGAGGCCAACCCCACCAAACCTTTGCCACATAAACCCAATTCAGATACCAATTTTCTAGGATTTTTCTAGAAAAATGCAAGTTTGGTGCAGAGTAGTACAAGTTTAGCAAATAAGGAACAAAGGAATCCATAGGGCTTTAGACTCAAAAAGCTTGAAAAATACTCACTAGCTGTAAGAATATTTTCCCTGGGTCACAGTTGGAGTGTAAAATAATGCATCGACTAATTCCTAAGTTATAACATCTACATGAGATTTTTTTTTCAGCTCAGAACCCATGAACAACATTCTTACTCTGCCTGTGAACTCCAGAGGTAAGTATCCCACTTCCCCATTTCAGGTTGAAAATCCTGATACAAGGTGAAAGCTGTTTCTACCAAATGTTGCCATTTTTCAGACTTCAAATGCAAAGTTATTCTTACTCCAGAGGTAATTCGGCCACACTGTGCATGAACTATGCACAATTGCTTAACCTTCATTAAGGAAGAAATTCAAGATACAGATTCTAACTGCACAGGCCTAAGTCAGACAAATCTTTCATTCACATCTCTGTACCTTCTCCAGGTTTTTCAGGTTTTACTATTCAACAATATTTATTCTGTATTTTAATAACACTCTATTCATACCTTACAGTCAGAGGCTGCTATATTATGGGAAAAATTACTGGTTTGCCTATAACATCAAAAGAATAAAATTTGGGAAGTGAGGGGAAAAAAAAAAAGCTCATTTTTTGTCATTGCTCTGAGTTGGTCACAGATATCAGTGAGAAACTCCACAAGCAAAATGGTTCCCTCTGCTCACTCCAGTTGCAGGATTAGAACATCATTTCTCAACACTGAAACCTTATGAATAAAAATGAAGCTGAGCCTCTGCCCTTTATCCTCCACAAAGACAGCTATGAAACTCTTTTATCCTGTTCAACCCATCAAAGGTATGCTCAGAACATTTGACTAAATCTGCCAACAAACCAAGTTCTGTAATAAAATATAAATCTAGTTACTTTAAAATAAGGGATCATAAGCCTTCAAAGGAAGATCATTAAACTGCCTTATGAAAAATCAAACACTTAAGGTTAGAAATACCAAAATTCCAACCATAACTGAGAAAAATCATGAATTTCCTTAAAACAAGTTACTTTGAAACATAACTTATGAAATAACACAGTCACAATGGGAGTATAAACTACAGCAAAAATACAAATGGCTCTGAAGCAATACTGTCTTTAAAAAGCATGTGGCAGACAAGAAATAAGAAACCACAAAACAGATATGACACAGCAATCTGTACATTACTCATTCTCGTGCTTTCTTCTCTCTTAAACAACCATCTTTCATTTTGTTCTTCAAACTTACTGGAATTCGGCAGCCTTCTGAAGAGGTAGCTAGGTTTGCTAGGAGGTTAGATACAAACTGGCAGGCCAGAGTACTTACTAATTAGGCCCCACCCAGGAAAACTAATTGCATTAATTAAAGTGTAGGGCAGAGTAAAGTTTCTAGCCAGGTGCCTCTACCTGTCAAAGTAGATAGTTTTAATAGATTAGGGGGAAGAGGAGAAAAAACCAACCACAACACAAAAAAAACCAGAACCAAAGCACCAAATTCTTGTCTCACTCTCATTATTGAAGTCACCTTCACATGTATCCTGTAAGTGTAGACCTATTTATCTGGCTGGTCTCAATTTTCTGCCAACAGAGAGATTTTTATACTCAAACACAAACTTTGTTAGGCTTAAGAATTATGCCAGTGCATTAGATATGTCTGCGCTTCGCTAAATCTTGTGATATAACATATGGGAGGTGATTAACTATTTGTAAGTCTTAGACTAACTAGACAGATAGAAAAAGGGAAAGAACTGTTAACCAAGTAAGGTTCCACAAGAGAGATGACAGTGGGTTGTACTGAAATGCAAAACATTGGGCAGAAAGGAGATTAACAGTGGAATTTCTCAAGGCTCCATCTTGTGAACCAATCTGATGTAAAATTTTCATTGGTTACTCAAGCATGAAAAGCTGGAGAATGGCAATGAAGTGACTTCATGATTCAAAATTGTCAATACACAGGGAGGCTGAATATCACTCCCAGAAAAAGAGAACATTGCTTGAGAAGTGCTGGATCAGTTTTAAAGGTACAAAGTGCGGGGCTGAAGAAGTACTGAGACACTAAGAACAGGTATACTAAGTTATAAGAAGAGACTGAGATAGCTTTATGTACTTAGCCTCATAGTCTGAAAGTTGAAAGAATATTGTTGCTTTCTGTATGTACCTCAGGAGCAAAGCTGTCACAATGGGAATCAAACTGCAGGAAATTAGTAGATCATTAGTAGATGAATGAACAGTTATATACTAGCTGTGAGTACATTTAGGCTGAAAATTAGACACTTTCCGAACATCAGAGCATTGAGTTTCTGAGCTAGCCTTTCTATTATTAATAGTAGGAGCTGAAAACATGGCTGGCTTTAAGCTGGAGTTTATTCATTTGCTTTGTGGAGGGATATAGTGTTATTGCCCACAACAGAAGATGATTGACATAGAGACCCATGACCCTAATTTTGTAACATTTTGCATAAAATATTTGTTCTTTTTCAGGTGAATATGAGGGACTTCTCAACTGTGACAATAAAATTCAATGAGCATCTATACCAGCTAATTCAAGGATGTCTGGGTGTGTATGTGTGCTGAAAGAAACATATAGTTGCTAACTTTGAGTAAGGTTTACCACATGAGGGTAAAGAATACTGTTAGTCTAATCAACAGTGATGCCAGCGACTGTCGTAAACATTCCCAAGCTCAGAAATCCCAAGGTGTGTTGCATTGAGGTGTGAGTGTAAAGATCTTTTACCACAGTACTTGTGTATATCTTGGGAAGAAGAGAGAAGGGAAGGGGAGAGGAGGAAGTTTGCCATTCTCCTTTTTAATCCTTATTCTGAGGGAGAAGCTTGGGACTACAGGACACCAAGGCAAATTAGAGTAACTTTCCAGGTAAGTCACTAGTCACAGGCTAGAGTCCACACAGTTAATAGCAGTCTTCACACTTCCATCTTAACCAAGGTAAGTGAGCTAGAGCCAATCCTTAAAATCTTGAGAAAATTATAAATAAGTACATATTAGAGAAAGAGGGCATTAAAAAGACCTTCAATAAAGTGAGTGTGAGAACATAATGGAACATAGTCTAGAGCTGTGCCACCGCATTTAGTTTTAGATCAAACCACATCCACCGTTTAGCACCAGTTTGCTAAAATGCTATCAGTTTTGAAGAACTGGCCTTAAAAAGCAAAATGGTCTTTGAATGGCTTTTACTTTTGCTATGCATGTTTACAACTTGTTTATAGTAAACATGCATTTTCAGTTCATACCTACTTCTATCTTGCCACTTCTAGAAAAAAAGCACTTTCATACTTGTCCTGGTTTTGGCTGGGACAGAGTTCATTTTCTTTCTAGTAGCTGGTACAGTGTTATGTTTTGGGTTCAGTATGAGAAGAATGTTGATAACACACTGACATTTTCAGTTGCTGCTGGGTGGTGTTTATACTAAGTCAAGGATTTTTCAGCTTCTCCTGCCCAGCCAGCGAGAAGGCTGGAGGGGCACAAGAAGCTGGGAGGGGACACAGCCAGGGCAGCTGACCCAAACTGGTATTCCATACTGTGTGACGTCATGCCTAGTATATAAACTGGGGGGAAGGCATTGCTGCTCGTGAGCTAACTGGGCATCAGTCATGGCTGTGTGGTGTTTTGTTGCTGGCTGAGGTTAAACCATGACAGTGGTTCTTGGCACCCAGTGTGGGGCTTGAACCCACAATCCTGGGATTAAGAGTCCCATTGTTTACCAGCTGGGCTTCACACCATTTTTCCTGCCCAGAAAAATTGGTATGAGAGATTGAGCCCAAAGTCGTGGAATAAATGAACTCAACAGACATTTTATAGGGATGGCCCATAGAGTAAGGGTATTATACCTCTGTGTGGCCATGGATAAGCCCTTGACAGAGCAGGTACACCCCGAGGGACTGCAGCCATGGGTAAGGCCATGTTGGAGCAGATGCACCTCAAAGTGACTGTGGCTGTGGATAAGTCTATGCCACAGCAGGTATATCCCTCCCAAAAGGACTATTGTGGCTTAACCCCAGCCAGCAACCAGGCACCACGCAGCCGCTCGCTCATTCTCCCACACCCAGTGGGATGGGGGAGAGAATTGGGAAGAAAAGTAGAACTTGTGGTTTGAGACAAAGACAGTTTAATGGGACAGAAAGGAAGAAAATGATAATGATAATAATTATAATTGGAATATACAAAACAAGTGATGCACAGTGCAATTCCTCACCACTTGCCGACCGATGCCCAGTTAGTTCCCAAGCAGCAATCTGCACCCCCCTGGCCAACTCCCCCCAGTTTATATACTGGACATGACATCACATGGTATGGAATATTCCTTTGGCCAGTTTGGCTCAGCTGCCCTGGCTGTGTCCCCCCCCACCTTCTTGTGCCCCTCCAGCCTTCTCGCTGGCTGGGCAGGAGAAGCTGAAAAATCCTTGCCTTACTATAAACAATACTTAGCAACAACTGAAAATGTCAGTGCGTTATCAACATTATTCTCATACTAAACCCAAAAAATGATACTACATCAGCTGCTAGAAAGAAAATTAACTCTGCCCCAGCTGAAACCAGGACAATACTGCAGGGATGCCTAATGGCTCTTAAAGAAGGCTCCCTAAACTACCTGTGCCAATAAAGAAACATGTTGATGTCACATTTTAGTTCATATTCCAGCCTTTGGATACTATTTCCATATAACTCTATTATAACCATCCCTTCCACCTCAGCTCAATTATTTTCTAGGGCACAAGGTAGAGTATTATCCTTTCAAAAATTATTGCCCAGCTTTAAATTTCAGGGCTGTCATATACAATATCTTGAATGCAGGGATTAGTAATGTTTCCCAGGTAGTTTCAGAGACAATACCATACAATTTTTATCAATTAAGATTTAACACCGCATTTAGAATCTTAAACTTGCTTTCAAATAAAGGTAATAAATATACTGGGGTTTTCGCACATATCAGAGGCAAAATGAGGAGGCTGCATCTTTCTAAACTGGGTTCCATCACACATCATTAAAATGTTACTATGCTTTAATACACAGCAGTAAACATCTTTGCTTCTAATCTTTTTTTCAGAGATGATTTATCATTCTCTCTAGTGTGACCCTGAAAGATATTGAATTCTCCAGCATTTGACAGGAACAATAGCTTCTCCAGGCTTTTCTGCTCCGGAAAGTTGGCACACAGTCAGCTAGAGTAGGGCTTTACAGAGCACTGACTGCTCTTCCTAACTGTCTGCATGGACATGGGCAAAGTAAAACCACAAATAGCTGTTGAATTTTAAATTCGCACCACAGCTGACTGCACTAACTTACCCAAGAAATGACGCATAAGTTCTTCCCACAAAGGGAAAACACTGCCGTAGCATGCAGAATAAGGCTTGCAGCTAACAATATTCCAGTATGGGGGGTGGAACCTGGCTGGAACTAACTTTTGGCAAGAGGGCGAAGGAAGTCTGTATTCAAATCCAGCTCTTGCATTAGGAAGAGCCCACAACACTGCCTTTCACTTTCAGACTTTAACCTCTGCTCATCTCAGTAAAGCTTCTTGGGCAGCCTGATTCTTTCTGGAGTTTTTCTATGCAGCTTTGGAAACAGTGCTGAGCACAGGGAACTGCCAGTACTGCTTTTTCCCCCGGGTCATTTTTCATCTTTACTATGCTGTTCTTCTGAGTCTCCATAATTTATACAGAATCTATATATTTTTTTTTTTTCCTTTTCCCCCCTTCCTTTGGAGCTTAAAAATTAAACGGTGCAACATACAGCGCCAATTACAAGAATGAGGGCTGCTCCCCATTCTTTACTTTTTCTTTAGAGAGCAAATACAGTCCTCAAATTAAGGTTCTTCCATTCTGTAATGCAAATGCAACTTCAGGCATTAAGCAGATGGCACTACACACTCAGTGTTTACATGACAGCTGCATCTCCTGAGATAAAGGCAGCTTCTTAGCTCCGCTACTCACTAGCCCCTTTGCCTTCCTTGTATAGGCAGCATCTGGATCTGACTGCTTGATAAGCTTCAGTTATCTTTCTGGCTGTAACAATTAACTCTTCTCTACCAGGCATCTTGAATTTGCCAAGACCCCCCCGGGGGGGGGGGGGGGAATTTACATTTAATGTCTTTAGGCTGCCCCAGCCCAATTTTCAAAGGTTCTAAGTTTGGAAACAAAAGTTTTGCAACCCATCACAAAGGAGAATTTCAACTATTTGATCAGTTGCTAGAGCTGATGATAACAGAAATACTCAAGCATGGAGGTGAGCTGTTTACAGAGGTTACATGAAATTACATTTATCAGCCAAGTCATGATTAGGGGGAGAGGCTGAAATGTAGATTCCTAGGATTTTCAGGCATACATAAAAATGCTCTCTCTTCAAATATATGCTCTCAAATGAGTCTCTGAGAACTTTTCTCTCATTCATATAAAAATACACTTTGAATGACAGGGGATTCATAAGAACATCACTTAAGCAGATACCAAAAAATTTCTCAAAATAAGATTTCTGTTTTTTAACATTACTATGGTTTTGTATGTAGTCTACTATTTCACTGTCTGTGGGTGATATGAGATTATTACTCTAAAAGTATATGAGAAAAGCACCTCCAATAATTTGTAGTTGACAATGAAATATAATTTTACTGAAATATATCATGACAACCTGGTAATTGAATCTTCTAAAATATGATTCTTCTTTATGTCAGTAGGAACTGATGAGAAAACCAGAAAAGACTGACTTATATGTGCAGTTCAAATTCATGAAACTTGGATGAATTTCAGTGAAAATTACTGCAACAGGCTGACCAGAGGCCTCGCATACCCTCAGACCACAGGTCTGAAAGGATTGGCAAAGATGTGTGAGATAGCTGCAGGCTGTGTTACTGGTTGGTGTTCATGAGAATGATTACACACAAAACCATTTAACATTTTTGTTAATACTGACCAATAATTGTAATTCCAACCCCATTGCTCTTGGAACACAATAAAGAACATAAAATACTATAATAATGTACTGTTTTCAGATGTGCAGCTCAATTTTGAATTTGCTGAGGCTGGTGCAGTTGGCACAATTGTTTCTCAGGTAAAGGGTAGATTGAAAGGAGAAACAAATCACCTTGCTAGTCTTATGTCTAGGGTGATTTCTATCTTAGTTTACTGACAGAATCAGGTGGTCTACCTTAAACATAATAACACAATCACAGTATTGCAAAATCAAAAGATTTTGACTTCCTATCTGATGGAGCTTCCCATCATGATGGATAATGGACAGATAACCAATCCAGAAGATATCCCAGCACCAGTCACTAGAGCAGTCCTAAAGAACACAACCATGCAAGAGATCCTGCCCTTAGATACACAGTTTAGCAGGACACTTCAGCCAATGTTTAGCTTTAAGCACAGCTTTACATCCTTCCCTAAAGGCTTCAAAGCCTTTAAGCATGTCTCTGTGTTTAAATATGTTCCTGAATCAGTGCCACAGCCAACTATCAGAAAGCATCTGTTCTTTGATGCTGCCTCAACCCTGTCTAGCTGCCAAATTTTCTGTTTAACATAGGAAATTTAAGTCTATGCCAAGACTTGTTTTCTGGAGTTATTTGTTACCAGGCTGCAGATGGCTAATGCTGCAATTCGTAATTCATACGAGCAACATTCCACCCATTGCATTTCTTAAACTGTATGCTCTTTAGATCAGGAATATATGATTTTTACTTAGGCCAAGAGAGCTTTGATCCTGATTGGGGCTGGAGAAAACTCCTATAGACTGAAAAGCAAATAGTAATAGGAAAAAAGACATTTATACTACTAGTATGCTATTATGATATGTGTGTTGACAACCTATTCATCAAGAAATGATAAGAACACTGGGAACTCCACAAGTCTGGGGGTCTCAGTTACATAAATAATGTCAACTAAATGAAACTGTTTATTTTACATTTAATTGTAAAACGACGTCAAAGGTGACAAAAAGAATTCTGAGAGGCAAATTTCTGAGACTGTAATGATGGATTAAAGATACAGGGTCAGACTGGCAGATGATATAAATTGTTGTTGAAGTCAATGGAGCTATGACAATTTCCTCTGCTGAGAATTTGTCCCATATATTATAAGTTCCTGATTATGAGATGAAAAGAAGTAGAACTATTAGGTTTAGTTTTAAATTGAAGCAGCCAATATTATGATATTCTTGGTATGGATCAACTAGCTGTCCTCCATACAGACCTTTTTATATCTTAAAAATTTAATGCATTATATGCAGATAAGTATTGCCAGAAGCACTTTCTATTACCAGATACTACTGTAACGAAAGATAGGGATAGAATTTGGAAGGAGACATTAATCATATTTCTTTCTTGAATTAGTTAATAAAAATTCTTTTAATGTGGCACTGAATACCAAGAGGGCTAAGCTTTTACATTAGCAGTATTGGTACCTTATATCAGGACCTGTTTAAGAAAAGGCATTATTTCTCTTCGTAATTATTTCCTATTAATATTGCTAATATCATTGTACAGTATTTTAACAGAACTCTCCTTGTTCAATTTTAAAAGTAGGAATGAAACTGCAGGCTAAAGTTGTTCTTTATAGCTAGCTCTCATTTGAAGTGGAAATGAGGGATTTTCTCTGACCTCATTCTCTTTGTTCTTGTGATGGTGGATAGTCACTTCTGGGGAGTGCTTGAAATACAGTCATTGCTTTTGGCCCAATACCGCTATCTTTACATTGATAGTATTCATTTGCACAACTAATTACACTGAAGTGCTGGGATTTCTAACAGAAATAAGGTGACAATGAAAGGCTAGGAGAATTAAGCCCTGCTGAGCTTTCAAGTAGCAAGAAGTCTAAGTCCCTGAGCTTACTCAAGAAAGCCTTTTGAACATGCTTAAGCCCCATTAAAGTCAGTTGCTAGCCATAGCCCCTTTCTTTTGGAAGCTGTAACATTTTGAAGTTTAAGCCAAAATCTTAACTGTAAGATTTAGGAGCCATATGAGTAGGAAAGGCACAGCTGAAGCAGCCCCATATCTAAAGCAGCAAAGAGTTTTGTCCTGCATATGTCTTTCCCTGAAATTGTTAAGAAACGTTGGGAAATTACAGAAATGCAGGTAAGCAGACTTTTAAAAGGATTCCTGTAGTTCAGGAGGCCAAAGAAGCTCTGTAAGGCACTTCCTTTTAGCATTTTTTTAAAAAAAAGAACTTAATTTGACAGAAGTTACGTGTAGAAATATGCATGCTGGTCTTTGCACATAGCTAAAACTGTTGAACATTTTAGGGTTACCCAACTCAAAGTCTTGAGAAACAAGCCAGAGCAGCAACACTCATGTTTCTGTACTTTCCTTAATTATTCCTTCATTACTAATAATTAATTTGTGCAATAATTTAGCTTTAGCCACATCTCCTTGTAGCCCAATTAATTATCCTATTTCTGTATCTGTATTTTTTAAGACAGTATGTAGCTACAGTAAACAACACTGATGAGATGAGTGGTCCAAATTATGTACGTTGTTCTTTATTATATGTGATCCATGGAGTTCTGGAGGTAAAACTGGAGTTGAGCTGTTCACATTAAAAAGAAACAAACTACTCAAGAAAGTCTCCTATTTAAATCAGTAGAAGTATTGCACAAGTAATGACTTTTATTTCAAATTTAAACTTAAATTTTCCCTTGAGCTGCTTACTTTCTAGTTTGCAGTAGTATAGCAGTGGATGAATGTGTTAGCCACTCAGTCAATTGTTGTCAACACAGTCTAGCTAATTAAAATTTCTTAATAGCACCTTGCTTATTATCTAATCCAAATGAGAACTGGTTGGAACATTTGTGATGATATTTTAAATTTTGATATATCAATAACAAACAATGCGACTGCCATATGTTACTTCTAATATATCTTTAAGCCATTACTGTATGTCAGTGAGCTTATCAAGTTCATCTCGTTCAACTAATGTTGATTATTAACTGTGATCATTGGTACAAAATTAAAAGTGTAATTACAAAAGCCTATCATTTCTTTGTATTACAGAATTATACATGTTACCATATTAATAGTAATTGCTTTTTAATGCATCAGTTCTTTACTTTCAGAGATAAGGGAGCAAGCAGACCCTTATTTTCAAGGTGTTAATGACTACATTCAAGTAGAAAAGGAAGCTTTAAGCAAACGGTTATTTATTTTACTTTTTCACAGGAAAGAAAAACTACATTAAGATATTAATGTTGAAAAAAGCACAACTCATTATTGGGAAATACCATAAATAAAGCTGTCTGTTTAATCTTAAGTCAGGGTTCTTTTCTATAGGCATTATAATAAAGTCTTTAATTATATGATCCTAACCTACATTTTTATTGTTCGGACAGTGAACAAGATGGCCAATGCCCAGAAATTAGTTGAGGATGTCCAGTTAGTCAAATTATCTTCAAGACCTTCATCTTACTTTTTCAGATATTGGAAGCTATAAAATTAATAAATGTGGGACTCAAGAGAGCTAAAAGGCCGAACTAGCTAAAATTATTGGATAGAATTGCTTTGCACAAAAATTGTTTATTTGACAAAAAATGTTTCTTTTAAGGTCATTAACTTTGTGACGGACTTGGATAATAAATTCAAAGAGTACTTTTTTGTTCTGATGTAGTTGAAATCTTTTGTTCTGAGCTGCTTAGCAATACATCATGCAAGTTTATAATTCCAGTTTTATACCAAGACTGAAACAGCAATTTGTTTTTCAATGGGCTTTATTCCTACAGTTAAGGCAATGTAACGCCAACTTAGAAAATGTATTTTATATTATCATCTGTCACAAGCTTACCTTATGATTCAAAGCAAGTCACTTAAACCAAACTTTTGAAAGGAAAGATGTTCCTCATTTTCTGAGTGCTTATCTTGTCACAGCAAAGTTTTCATTTGCAAAAATGCAGCATAGTCACAGTTTCAACTGAGACTAATAGAATTTGGGCTGTGAAAAAAATAAAGCAATAGCCTATGAAAATCTGTATGTAGGTAATTCCAGTTGGGCAAAGGCAATCTTAAATCTGGCTTTTTCTAAAGTCTGAGTTTTCTACATGCAGTTATACTTAACAAATCGTTTTTATTTAAAAACAAATAAAATAGAAAATGCAAATATCCTCATTTTGAGCTGTTGGAAAACAACATCAAAAAACAGTTGGAATGCCAGCAATCAAGGGACAATTATGTTCAAATTACTGTTCATGTCTGAATGGTTTATGGCTAATTCCTAGGAGGAAAATCAGTCTCTTGTGATTTGCCTGAGGTTTAAAGGGAGTGCATATGATAGTGTTCAGAACTTTCCACCCATTTTGTGTACTAAGCTTTTCTTTTCTGCTGTGACAGTCCATCCAATACCAGTCACATCCCGTATCAAAAGTAAAAATATCAGATTAAACTAGTATCCTCCTGTTGCAATTCCTGCCTCCAGGATTAAGTCAATAATTCTGAGGGATGCGAAAACACCAAAACTGAAAAAGTGTGTAAGATACTGCTAAGTTTAAGCTTGAAACCTGTATTTAGTCATCCAGGTAAGAGAACCACATAGGGGCACCTCTTTCTCAGCTGGAAGAGATTATTGTTTGCCTCTGTTATTACTCTGACCTGTTCTAGATACACATTTTAAGATGGGATAAATTGTACAGTAAGGGTTCTGCTCCCCTTTCACCGCATGCAGAGGACATCTAGATGATTAGTTTAGATTAGTTGCCTGTGAACACCAAAATAACATGATGTGAACATCAGTGAGGTCCCATTAGCATCTGTCTAGGAGTGGAGGGATAAAGGAGGAATTTCCTCCTATATAGAATGACTAATGTGATTTCCCATGTCATTTTGGCATAGGAACTTGTTGAAATTATTCAACAATCAATTTGCATTTCTTCCTGTGAGTAGTACTTTTAGGGCATTCAGGCATTTTATCACAGTGCAAATCTTCAGAGTGTTTTTTTGTCTCTGATTTTCCCAGGATATGGGATTTTCCCCATTTTTCCTGTTCTGCTATAGCCCTAGTAGTTTACCCACTTGTTACATTGCAATGAGAGAGGAGGAGATAGAGGCCATGTCACTGATGCCTGCTCACATGATTTAACAGATATGAGGGAAGAGGAGTATCTCTCTCTCTCTGTAACCTGTCCCTTTAAAATATAATAACAATCTGATCATCTTTACTAAGTTACAGGACTTTTAACTGGTGTTTCCAGCTATTTTGCTGTGCAGATTTGCTCCTTCAACACTGAAGTGAGCTGAAACAGTGACTTACAGCCTACTTACTCCCTACCTGAAAGTACCATTATTCAACAGTCTTGTCAGCCAAAATTAAAAGGCAAAAGTAAAAAAGGTCATTAATAAAATGATTGCTTTCTATCTTTGTTCTTACCTGTTGTCAATTACTTTGAGACCTTAGTACACCACTTTTTTTAGCAACAAAGAAGTAAAATGTTTTTGGATAAGATATTAATTTTTAAATTTTTTTTATTATTATTATTCTTTTGCAGCTTTATAGTTTACCCAGTAGCTGTAGGTGCTTTCTGCCTGGAAGCAACATCCACAGCTCAGTTCATGTCCTGTTGTCCCACAAGTTCTAGGTCTCTGCCCTGAGCATTTCTGGTATTCCTTTTCAGTATAAGGAATAGAGAGTAAATAGTCAAGTATCTCCCACTGAAAGCCCTGAAAAAAGGAAGAAACAACCTGATGTGGACTTGATGCCTATGGAACCATAAACAACAGGTTTTCTTGAAGTAGCCCTGAATATCTGTGGCTACATGTTGGCATGCTCTTTCAAAAATGCTGTAAGGCATTTAAAATTCCTTCCTGTTAGCTGGGCCCTGTGAAGTGTTTTGGTTCATTTTTCTCCACTCTGATACACAAGGGTTTATGAGAAAAAATAGAGAGAAAGGAGTAGTTCTTTTAAGAGTTTTCTGTACCGTGACAGTAATTGGCCATTATATGTGATTGTATGTTTTCCTTCTCCTTTATGTCTAAAGGTTTCTCATTCTAATTAACTGATAACAGCAATAAACAAACAAACAAACAAACACAGTCTTCTACCAAAGTAACATTCCTGATGAATCGTGTCAATAGGGTTTTTTTCTTATTGCTCACCATGTGTCTGAGTGGCCAGCACCGAACAATTAAAAGCGACAGCCATATGAATTATATACTGCATGTTACAGAAAAAAAGGATTGACAATCGAAGCCTGAACCTCCAGTGCTCTTTGACGCCTGCCATGAAAATCATTTATGCAAATAAGTAGCACACAAGCAGTAAACATGATCAGCAGGAACTCATCCTTCTGGTTTTATTCATACAAAAGGCTGTTCCTCTATTTCAGCTGTCTGTCGGTATTTGTTTTTGTTATCACCAGCCACTGTTCAAAAATTATGTGATAAAGTACCCGTTTCCTGCAAAACCAGGCTAGTGGGGCAGCTAAACAACTTTGTACCAGTTACTGTTTCACAGAAAATGATGGGATGAATTAAAGGCCTTTAGTATTATATGCTTGATAGCAGGGACACTGAAATTCAGCTCGATTATCTGATTGCTATGGAGATCTCCATAAGTTAAAAGACAAGAACAACGTGAAGAGAACTTTTTTGTTGCAATAGGCTTTTCTGTGATGGTTAAGCTACCCTCCTACAAGCTGTCTCACAAAGCCTGGGCCTCTGGTTGCTTGTTTCAACTCAATCCTGCAGCTCTTAGCTTTCCGAGGGGGGCCTGAAGGTTTGTTACATGTGAAGCAGTTGTGCTCTAATTCCTGGGAGAAATGGAGAAAACATAATGTGAGAAGGCTGATCAATGACAAGTAAATATGATAGAGGAACTGCTTTAACATTATATTTACATATATAGATATGAAAATAAATAAAAGTGTGAAGAATGAAAGTAAATCTCTTGCACTGATATAACCAAGTCTTTTATTTTCCTTACCAGCTTCACGTGGAAGTGATTCATTTCTGCTGGGTTAGTTTTATGGTAGTTTGGTGGGCTGACTTAGAGACTCAGCTGTGCAGTCCAGCTAGTTTGAGGGAAGAAAACAGAACAGTAGAGCTGAAAGCAGGAAAGCAAAAAAAAAAAGGGGGAGTAAAGGAAGTGGGACAATAGGATTTTTCCCTTTTACCAGAAGTGCTGTTGGAGCAGATCAGCTTTCCTGTCAGACTAAAATTAAGAAAATGTGTTACCTGAAAGGTGTGAAGAACTCACCTTAAAGCCAAATAGAAGATAACTATGTGTTTCACTGTTGTCAGCCTCTATCTTTGGAGATAATAGCTGTTTTATTAAGCTTTGTACATCAGTGTTAAAAACCTTTTTTTTTTGCTTTTGCCATAAGGTTCGCCAGGAGTTGAGGAACATCTTAGCAGTGAAGTCACTGAAGGAATTTATTTTGCTCACACTGGTGGTGCTGAACCCTGGAATAAGGGCATTTGCCCAGGGAATGTTCCTGCTTCTGCTCTGCAAAGCTGCAGAGGTGCATCTGGGGGTCAGTTACACCAGGTACTGACTAAAACCAGAGTCAGAGTTAGCACATATGTAAATTACTTGGTTGCCGTCAGGGCGATGACAAGAAGACATGAGACTCGCATGAACTCTTCAGAACTGTGTCAGTGATGGTACAAACACTGCGGCTAGCCTTACAGTGTAAGGAGAGGTTTATTGGAGAAAGAGCATGTAAGTGGTGGAGAAGAGGCCATGAAATTCAAAGGAAATGGGTCAAGGGTTTTGAATAAAATTGGGGTAAATATTAGTTGGTGTGTATCATATGTGAACTAAAAAGGAAGGTAGGTATTTTGAGGTGCAGTGATATTTTTCGTGTGCAGTATTTCTTGACAAGGAGCTGCAGATATATTTATATTTTGCCATTTACTGGAAAACACATAAGGAAGGACAGAGCAATACCAGCATCCATGTTTTTTTTCTAGAGCAAATGCTTTCTCAGCAATATGAACCATCATTTTTGTGCCCTCAGAGAGGCAAATTTAATCCAGTGTTCTGAGACTGCTTGTTTTCTGACATTGTGTTTATAGTGAAGGCAAGTGATTATTAAGAAAACTGATTAATCAACTGGTACAATTTTATGGGAAGACTCATTTAACTTGGTACTCTGGGGATGCTGCACTGTAGCTGTATTGCAGGTTTCAGAGCTCAGGGAGCAATATACCCACCAAAGAAGAGAATGAAGCAGTTTGTTCACTTGTGTCCACAGCAAAATAACTTTATTAGGAATAATTAATAGGACTTCAAAAATAATAATCTTAAAATAACAGTTTCCAGCTGTAGAAGTCACTAATTTTCTCCTAAGTGAGGAGTATGTGTGGCAAAAAGCCTGACACATTATTACATTCCTGTAGCATTGTGGTTTCCATCATTTCTTTGAAATCCATACCTTTCATGTACAGTTCATTAACACTGATCAAAGCACATGTCTTTCTAATAAAGTCAATTTTTCCTCATAATCCTTTGTAGATGTTTCAGTTCATGTAATAGTTTGGATGTTCTTTATCCTGAAGTCTCATGTTTAATGTGTGGCTGTGGTCAAAGAAGTGACAGTATATAAATGACATCTTGGTTTACTATATTTATTCTCTCTCAATGATGTCCATAGCAAGTTTGTCACTTTACAAGTCAAAATAAGATTTTTTGTAACTGCCAACACTGTACTTTCAAACTGGTGCCTGGAAAATCAGCTGTTTGTCTCACTGCATTATCTGTGCTAAAACACTGCATTTCTTCATGCTATATAAGATTAACTTTCAAAAGTAAAGTAATTTCTAAACTTGCAATCAAGATATTGCAAGTACAAATCTGAGTAATAACTGAAGAGCTGCACTTGTCACTAAGCAGCAAGGTGTATGGTGGTCTGAATTTTATATAGGAATACCTGCTTTGCACATTGGAAAGACCGGAACCTGGCTGTTTAGCCCCAACAACGGGCTCTGATTAATTTCTGACTCCCAATGAAGGTGGCAGTTAAGTACATCCACATCTTTTATTGTGGGATTTCAGTGGGGTTTGAGCATATGATGGATATCCTGAAGGAATATCTCTAGTAATGGAAAGTAAAAAAAAGAACTTGAACTGGGTAAGATGAGGTCAAAAGTGACAGCAGAATCAGCAGACAACACTGGAGGTTAAGTGCATGATGATAAAGAAAAATATTAGGAAAAGATAAAGACAACTGAAAAACATGCAGTCAAATAAATAGGTACTCCTACTCCACCCAAAATTTCTTTGCTAAGTCTAGTTTTGTTGCCTTCTCTGGTAGGGAATGATCTTGATCTCTTCGTTCCACAAATTTTATGTGGATTGCACTGGCACCACTGGTAAGTATAGCACTGCAGCTCTGCATTCGAAAAGATAAGCATAGGCTTGATTCTTTCTCACTTCTGTTATTTAAAAAAATCTAAAGTTTCATCATTAAGACAGAGAAAAAAAACCCTTTCCAGGCAGAGACTGAAAGACGAAACAAATTTTGTGACTACAAAATTCAATAATTACTTACTAGAGGTAGAAGAACAATGCATTCATTTTGAAATGGAAACATTTGCTGATATAGGTAACTATAACTAATTTCTCGGTACTTGCTGAACAATCTGTTTTTATTTTTTCAGGAGGGCTCTTTTTGTTATGCTTTACATACATTAGCAGCAGCCTTAGTAGGGAATCAACAGTTTTATGTCAACTAATAAACTTTCCAGTTCGAGATTATTATTTTGTTGTTAAACTATACACCACATCATTGAAAGGCATTACAGAGGTTTCTCTGCTACTTCTCTTTAATGTTGTTGTAAATAACGCTGTGTATATGTCAGTTTAGGGTGAAGCTTAAATCCTCTGCTTTGTCAGTGATAAAAACAAAGATTTCTTGAGAGGCTGTTTAACATTAAAGTCTCCACCTACTTCACTTTTAAAATTGTGCACTTGTGAAAAAGTATGATAAAAAGAGAGTTATTTTGGTATGCTGAGAGGTACATTAACTCATGGAAGAGCTTGTAATATTCAAAATAGTCTGGAGAAAAGGGGCCTAAGGGGGTCGTTATTGCTCTCTACAACTACCTAAAAGGAGGTTGTAGTGAGGTGAGGGCTGGTCTCTTCTGCCAGGTGGCTGGTGATAGGATGAGAGGTAATGGCCTCATGTTGCAGCAAGGGATGTTTAGGTTGGATATTAGGAAAAATTTCTTTACTGAACCAGTTGTCAGACACTGGAACAGGCTGCCCAGGGAAAGGGTTGAGTCACCATCCCTGGAGGTGTTCAGAAAGCGTATAGACAAGGCACTCCAAGACATAGTCTAAGGGGCATGGATGATGGTTGGACTCGATGATCTTGAAGGTCTTTTCCAACCTAAATGATGCTATGATTCTATGAAAATGTAGAATGCACAAAAAATATATATAATATGTAGACATATTTATATGACTAAAGAATTGTTATAAGACTGTAGAATTGAAGAAATACAAAGACAGATGCAGTAGTAGGATGTATTCAATAGCGCTAATTATGTAAGGGCTGAAATATTTCAGTCATATTCCTCTTTTTACCATGCTAATAACCTTCTAAGTTTTTATCATAAAGATTTTTCCATGCATGTTTTTTGCCTGAAGAGGTGTGTTATTAATTATTATTACCATTTGCTTGAAAAAAAAACAAACAAACTGGTCTTCTGTGAGGTTAAGTGTGAAAAAAAAACATAGCCTCCATCCTTTAAAAAGAAAATATTAATCCCATTTTCAAATCAGGTTTCAAAACATGGCTAAAATTTGAGACTTCATAACTGGGATGAATGTAATCTTATTTGTAGAAGTTAGAGATGGGAAATAGCAGGTCAACCAGATCAGCATAGTGAATCCAGATGCACACAGCACTAGTTGGGCTAGCATATTTTTAGGTTTTTGGAGACTGACAAAGCAATATTCAACCAGCCATCATCCCAACACTATGGGATTCTAGCACTCCTGGTCGCCTCTTGAGAAGGAGCTCTTGAATCCTTTGTATGGACAGCTGGATGCCTCACATGAGGAATTCACTTCTCTCTTTCTTGTGCCATTCCCCTTAAATTCAAGGGGATGGAGACAGAATAGCCCAGACTTCAAAATTAGAGCTATCATGGTATCTACATATCTGGGCACTTGATTTATGCCTCCAGAAACTGGTGGAATTTTCCTGTAGCTGTGTCATGACTTTTAGTTTGTTGACAGACCAATCTGTTGTAACAAATGGTGGTGACACTTCAGAGGGCTGGGCAGCTTTCTTTTTTCCATCAGTGACTCCCTGCACGGTCAAGCAAGAGCAATATTGTGGTCTGCTGGAAGCCCATTTTAGGTTTCCTGCGCTGGAAGAAGGTTCACACATACTGATCTTCCAGCAAAAATGGAAATATGAAAAACAGACTCATCAGTTCTCCATGACTGAAAAGCTTGCAGTACAGTCAGAAAAAGGAAAATACTACAGGGTGATTTTTTAAAACTGTGTTTCTATTTTCTCTGCTTCTGATGCAATGACACATACAGTTCTTGACAGCACATTAATCCAACAGGCAGCAGGATGCTTTCCAATAGTGGTTGGTTTTTGTTTTTTTTTCTCCTTCTGAATTTGGTATGCAACTTGGCCTCCTACGTCTAGCATGGGAGAAATCCACACCAGGAGATGATTTTTGCAGGTGAGGCAGTGAATTCCCAGTGTCAGAGGTAGTAAACTGTGCAAACTCAAGTCAAAGAAAAGGCAGAATTGCTCACTGGATAGGACAGATGGCTGTGGGTACTGGCTGTCCCTGATCTGCAGGATGCACTTTTTTGAAATCACAGTATGTCTTCATAACCTGGGTTCTACTTGGTTTTAGTTTTTTAGGTCACCTGCCACATGGCGGGGGGGGGAGGGGGCAGAAAAACATCTCTTGAAAAGTACCAGGTTGATGGCTGGAAGCTTTTTAACATGGGAAGGATAGAGTCCAGGCTCATTTTATAAGTCTATATTCACTTCAGTAAAGCCAATGTTATTCTGTATCACACAACTTCTATGTCCAAACAAATATTTAGATGATAAAAAGACCTCACATTTTAGAAAATAATCAGTCTCTTGGAGATCCTGACAGTGCATGTAATGTAAAAGTACCAATTTCACTGAGAACTTAGAAGGGCCCCCAGGATGTGGTAGATGATTCTGCCTTCCAGTTTTCCCCAGGGCAGAAGCCTGTCCCTCTTAGTGTATGACAGACTAGGAGCTTTCAGTAGTTCCTACTCAACATGGAAATGACAGATGTGAGTTTTAACCTCGAGATAATAAAAAGCAAGAGAGAAACATAGCTGCATGCAGAATCTCATTCACAAATTCTGCCTTGAAAACAGAGATGTAAAGAAGAGTCCCAGCCCTATCAGCAGTGCCTTGACCAGTAGCCCACATCATCAGGCAGAAGAAAAGAAGCTCTACTCCTGAGCATCTGCTGCGCTTTTCTATTGTTATGGTGTACGTCCTTCCAGAGTCCGAGGAGGCCCAGTCAGAGCACTGAAGCCCAAGTGTACTTCAACACAATGTACATCAGACATACCCACATCTCCTTCTCAAGCCATTTGTAGGAAGAGTTGGGAAAAGAAGTGGACGTGAATTTCATTACTATTCCAGCTGGCTTGTAGAGAAATAAATACAATTTGATACCCCATTTTAATAATATTCAGAAATGTGCAGATGAACGCTGAAAAGTGAAGTAAGGGTATCAGGATTTATTTTCAGCCTTTCTGTTCAATAAATTGTGTGCCATCACACATTATCTTTTATTACACACACAAGTCTCTCTAGAACACTGTTTCTATATTTCTTGCAAATGAGAGACAGCTCCTTCTAGATTATTATTTTATTGATATAGTGCCATAAGTGCACACAGCAAATGTCCATAAAGTGTTGTTTCAATAGATCTTTTTTACTGTGGGCTTTTTCTCAGGTGGTTTCCTCAGTTCATGCTTACCTAATCATATTTCCTCTGATCGCAAGCCTTTGATAATCAAGGCACTAAGTACTATGTGTTTAACTCATGTCTTTTTTTCTTGAAAAAATCCTCCTTCAAGATGCCTTGAGGAAAAATAAGTGTTCATTCCTCTGCTGCATTGCTGTTAATAAACAGGCCTGACCCACTGAGTTCAATCAAAGCCTGTCCACAGTCTTTATAAAAAGGAGGAACCCTTAGGAGAAACGAAGTGTTGCTTTTGGCAGAATCCTTTGTGGTCTTCAATATTTTATGAGGGAAAATAAATAGGCTCATGAGGAGGACAATGTACTTTGGCATTCCGCATATTACAGTCCAGTCAGAGCAAATATAAGCTACTTGTTGAATCCTTATACGATGTGGTTTCATAACCACGATGATCTAAATACTTGACCCATCAGGCAATAAAAGCAGTCTCTTGCAGTGACAGGACTGTTAGAGCAGCATCATGACATAAGCAAAAGCAATTGCAGTACCCAGAGCTACCATGTATGGCTCAATAACCCAAAGCCTTCAGGCTGTGGAGGAGGACCAGAAGGTAGGTCAGAAACCTGTCAATAATTTGAGTAAGAGAGCAGCACAAAAGAAAGCACAAAACTATTCAAACTATGTGAGGAAGAACAAGTTGTCATGTAGAATTCATATTAATAACAGACCATTAAAAATTAATTAAGAAGTTTCTATAATAAGAATAGGAATAGTGTTGTTATCATCATGCTAATTAACTTACCACTACAAAGGTTTTGGGGTGGGTCAGTGGAATTGTAGCATATTTGTCGCATATGAGAGTGATTCTCTGTTTCCTCCAGAAACAAAGTTTATATTCTAACATGCTGTCAATATATTTTTGTTCACATGCATGTCAGTCTGTTCATTGTGTCAGAATTTGATATAAAGGTTGAAGTCCTAAAGATAATTAAGCTTCTACAACATTTGGGAAAATAGCCAGCCTGCCAAAGAAAAGTTTGATAAGATCCCCAACTCAGGATACAGCTTTCACTTACACCTTACTGAACACACAAATGAGCAGAACGTGTCCCAAATACAGAAAATTTTCAGTTGGAAATCACCAGGCTTGAGATACCAAAGCCAGTCAAGAAAAAGGCACAAACCCATGGTCCTTCCTCACAGAACTACATGTTTAATCTGCTTCCCCTGTGGCCTTTGCCTTGGTAATCTAGTCTTAAAAACACAACTTTCAGCTTCTTAGAAAGATGAACCATAGATAGTGGTAGAAGTTGTATTTCTGAAGCACCATTTTCTGTAAGTAGCAACATGGAGAAAATACTCCTTGCCACTTTGCCTGTCTGTTGTCTTTCTTTGTAGAGTTCCCTGTATCCCAGATGGTCTCTACCTGTAGTTCTGAAGTGCTGTGCTGGGCCCTTCTGTCCAGTCTTCAAATGTTTTGACCTGTCTTTTACCTTTTTTTCTTTTCTGCCTTTCATTCAAGTTACAAGATCTTTCTTTCCTAGAGGAACAACTAGCAGTCTATTATACTAACAACTTGCAGGCTTCTTTCATAGTTTACTGGGAAAACAGCAAAAAACAAATTAAGATCTAGACTTTCTAATGATGGCACCTTTGAAGACACTCAGCATCTATTAAAATTAGTGCAATAGCAGTAGCTACGGAAGGATGCTTCTATAGCTGTTGCTGTACACCTTTTCATGCCTGATTAGTTTCTTCCAGAGACGTTCCTTGTATCAGCATTTTGTATTAAAATCTTTATGAGAGAGAGTGAGAGAGACTAGAGAGGCAGCATAGTTCAGAGTGAGTTGGGAATGGAGAAACTCACTCAAAACTTGGTTGAAACATTAGGTGGTGTCCATGATTCCCTACCTAAATTGATGGTGCTGTATGAGTGTAACAGAAAACTGAATTACGCTTCAGCTGTAGTGAGAAACTGGAACTCACACACTGCTTTTCTCAGAAGAATATCGCATTTTGTTTTGCTTTGACCCAATGCTTTGACCATTGATCAAGCTTAGTGCAGCAGATGGAGAAGACAGCTACTGTATTCCACATCTGAGTAAGAGACAATTCATGCACAACTGGGGCACAAATTCATGTCTCTTATGACTTAAAATTCAGTTTAAGCTGAAGAGGAAGAACAGCACTGGTCCTGAGATAAAAATTGCATGCCCTGTTTTCACTAATTTGGTGTTTTCTGTCTATTTAAGGGGAAGACATTAGATAGCACCACACAATGCCCAGAAGTACTAACAAATGGCAATAAAACATATGCCTCCCAAGCACATGATGTGCCTTTGTTTTCTTTGAACTCAGGTGTTCTTCATACATGTGTCTCTAAGATGGGGAAGGAGGGATCAGAAGACCCAATGGGTTGTAGAGAAAACAATGCCACAGCCAGCAGGCTGATAGTGACTGAGACACAGCCCACCCAGACCTCCCCCCACCGTGTAACACCACTGCACTCCTTTTAAATTCACCCCTGCATATCCTGTTCTGAAACCGAAAGCCAAGGATCTGCTTCCTCTACTCCTATTCATCTCTTGGTGTTTTCTCCAGACTTGTCAGAAAAGCAGACTGAGATTTATTTGACACAGTAGGTGACTTGGTTGCTGACTCCTCTCTAGTATTTGTAGTGCCTGTGTTGGCTCCAAGCTTTCTTTCTAGGAATACCATAATGGGGCTTTTAATTAAGCTTTCCAGATAAAGGATCCCTATTCTTTGGTCCTCTACCCTCACTGTGATACCTCTGTGGATCACAGGAAGTTGTAAAAGATATTTGGTAAATACAAAACCTATTTGGTAAATACATTTACCAAAATTCCCCAACACCTTTGTGCGTGGCATCGTCATCAGCTCATAGCCAGCAAATATTTTCTCTGAGGTCTTGCTGGTTAACACTGCCATTAAACTGCCTCCTTCTGCTGAGCTTTGGCATGGAGTGAACAGCAAAAGGGTATGGATGAACTACATAATTGTTCAAAGAAAACATGGGAATTCCTGACTATGCAGAGGCTGAGATGAATGGAATAGTTTTCACCTGTTCCCCTTATTCTCCAGCTGTAAATCATCCATGATCCCTGAAGAATAATCCCTCCAATATCTCTCAATTGCTGAAAATGGCTGCTGTGAATTCTCTGAGAAGCATCATAATTTCATAGTGTGTTGCTTTTCCCACAACTCTTTGCTTTAATGTCTAATAACTAAATAATGTCATCAGGTATATGGACATAGCTCCCACTGGCTTCAAAAGCAAATAAAGAAGTGAAATTTACTTCATCTATGTAAATGAGGCCTCATCATGCTATGCAATACTGCAGACACTAAGGAAGTTATGCTAGCAAAACTCTTTATAGAAGGCAATTCTGCTTAATGCAAGGAAAAAAAAAAAGACAGAAATTGTGAGGAAGGGAATAGGAGTACACATTTACCCCTTTAAAAGGTTGCAGCCATAAAACCAGTACTTACTTCCAAAGCAAGACACTAAGTGTGGTAAGCTGAATATCAAAATAAAGTTTATTTGGCAGTAAACTGATGAACTTTAAGAGTGCAGTGTACTGTGTGCCTTGTATACACACATTAAGCAAAAAACCTTTTGGTTAAACTAATGTTCAAGGTACGATCCAATGACACAAAAGCAAGAAAATCGCCAGGATAGGCCAGAATTAATGATTTTGGGGTACTAAAAAACAGGGTTTATGATATTATGTATTGTTTCTAGACTTAGTACCAATAATGTCAGCTAAGGACTCTGAGGAAAATAGCTTGACTCATGAAAGAGGCCTTCTATTAAAGACACAGTATTATAAAGACTTCTATTATAAATTTGGTATTTTGAATGACTTCACCCTTCCTAAGTTTTAAAGTAGCATCCCCACAACAAAGTATTGATTTCAGACCATCAGTTATCTGAGCAGGTTGAAAAAAACATCTTTACCATAACCATCATGTTTGCCTAAGAACAAAAACCTCCACTTGCTTTTAGTTTATCAAAAGACAAAGGAGATGATGACATTTATTGTGTTTTCTTTCTTGTCTTTCCCCCCACCCCCGGGCTTGTTCCTGGATACTTAAATATATTGTTTCACATACTCTTCCATAGGCACCCACCTGTGATCTCTGTCAGAAAGCCTAACAGAACAGACGGGTCTTTGGATAACCCCAGTTTGGCCTTTCATATGTTCTTATCAGTGTGTAAGCACTGAATGAAGGTGCTAACACCATTTACATGCCGGGCTCTCACTGTGGATTAAGCCTTGCTTCTGGAAAGAAGTGGACATAGATACTACTGAGATGTCTTAAGCAGAGTTGTATCTGGCTCCTTTGTCCTTCTTCCACAATAATGCTCTATCTCAATTAGATAAACAATCAGGAATGTTTTCCTCTGATGGACAGCAAACCTGCAATTTTTTCTTTAAAATGCTAAAAGACATTTATTCTTAGAGACATCTCTGTGCACAAAAATACTTAACTGGTAGTTGTAATAGAATAACTTACGTGTGTTCAGAAGTAGTGATGGCCATGGGTGAGCATTCGTCTCAAAGGTCATGTCAACTGATACACAAATATCTTCAGTAGTAATGGTTTGTCTGAAAGCATTTACAATTAATTGCTGCTTCTTGATACTTATTGCACTTGCTTGAAAAGTTTCTAGATTAGATGTCTGTTAATTGAGCATTCAGAGGGGATTTTAATGTGGCATCAACATTACTGACACATCGGACAGTAATTTAAACACCAGTAAACTTGGGAATAGTCAGTGATTAGTAAATATATGTCTAATTATACAGTGGTAAGAAGCAATTTGAAGGAATCTTTAAATTAGTTCCTTATTATTTTTTTTTTAATCTTCTGTGCCTGTAAACAGGAATACTTTAACTTGATCCTCCATCTCAATTTTAGAAGAATCAGTCCTGATGTTACTTCTAGGGTTGCCAAAAAATTCATAAAATTATCTTTTTTTCTGGTAAGTTTTCAACAAAACATTACTTTTGGAAGGGGAGGATAAGGCATCTTTCTGTGTAGAATTTTCATTATTTGGAATTTCTATTCATATTGGGAAAAATGAGCACGTTGCCTAAATATAAAGCATATATCAGTAGTTATGCCACCAATCTCCGTCATGGACTGTCTTCACCAAGTCAATATTTCTAATAATGTACTAATGCTGTTAGGGGATCCCAAAACCTGCTGTAGTTCAGGGAAGAATAAGTACAGAGAAAAATAGCTTAGCTGGCAAATCAGTCTCTGGAGAAAATGGCAGAAGGACACATCTGGACTACAAATCCCAAAGGAAACTGTTGTAGCAATTCTATATATAAAAACAGCCTATCAACGCTGAATAAAAAATTTTCATCTGCTATAATTTACTTTCACAGAAAAGCTGTCTCTCTTGTGAGTAAATCATCTTTTATAATAATCTCTAGATGTCATCCAGATAATGGGTTCCAAAAAAGAAGTGATCTTCAGTGGAGACACTCCCAGGTTTTATTGGGTCCTGACATTGTCAAGTATGCTCTAACTCCAAATCTCATTATTTGTACTGTATCCCCATTAAAACTTTGACAGTCATGATTTTCCTTCACGCTTTTACTTCCCTCAGTCTAAACAATCCTAGGCTGTCATAAATTGAGATAACAGGATCCTAAACCCAGTTCTAATTAGAGTAATCTTGTCTTTTTACTAATGTCAAAGTCCAAACACCAGTTTATTATCTTATGCAAAATACATCACGTATAGAAAAAGCATGGTATTAAAAGGCCCTATGTGCTGGTTTGGGGCCCAACGTGGGTCTTGAAGGGTTTGAGATAACGACAGATTTGATTGGAATGTGCTAGATGGAATTTATTGCTGTTATTGCTGTTTAGCTATTAATCGGCAGGCTCCTGTGCTTGCCATGGGACTTGCTTGCCTCACTGTATATTGGAGTCCAGTGCTCGTTAGTGGCTGCTTTTTGCTTTCACTGCTTGCTGTACTGCTGTACTGCTGAACATCTTACCCTGCTGTGCCCGGGAACATTTTGCTAACAGCAACAGTCGTTTGCATGGGCTGGCAGATGGCCAGGGCATCACTGCTGTTTCTGTGCTGCTGTACTGGACAGGCTGGAACCCTGGTGTGAACTCAAGTCAAAGGGGCTCTGACCTGTGGATGAGTCCACGTGGGAGCAGGACACCCCGAAGTGTCTGTGGCTGTGGATGAGTCCTTGCCAGAGCAGATACACCTCGAAGCGTCTGTGGCCATGGTTACATCTGTGCCACAGCACGTTATAACTCTGAAGGGATTGTGGCCCAAGGAAAAGTCCACGCTGGAGAAGGTACACCCTGAAGCATCAGCAGCTGTTCATGAGGTCATGCTGGAGCACCTCGAAGCGTGTGGCCGCAGAGAAGCCGATGACAGTGCAGGTACACCCCTAAGGGACTGCAGTCTGGATAAGTCCAAGCCAGAGCAGGGGCAAGGGGAGGAGTTCCTTGCAATATTAAACCCTATAACCTGGCCCAAAGGGACCAGGGGTGGAGATTGTAACGCAAATAACTTTAAATTGTTTGAGTCCCATGTTATATGAATTACTATAGCAAGAACCATCGGAACCCATGGAGGACAAGCCTTATAAGAAGCAGTGCAAGTGCAGCAGTGACCTGACCCGAGCTGGCTTTGGTGCCCAATAACTCCACACAGCACACCACCTCTCCTGTCCTGAGTGACCACCATAACAGATAAAGCCCAAAGTCGTGGACTAAATAAAGTCAGTGGATATCTGTGGACATTTTACAGACATTCCACAGGGGTGGTCCACAGACTAGGGGAAAGATACCTGCGTATTATGTCAAGGGATGGGAAGGGCGGTGGTGGGTAATGAAGGTGTATTGGACAGTGTGGGACCTAAGCATCACATCAATGGTATGGAATAGGGGGTGGAGAATGTGCTGGTTTTGGCTGGGATAGTGTTAATTTTCTTCACAGTAGCTGGCATGGGGCTGTGTTTTGGATTTGTGCTGGAAGCAGTGCTGATAACCCAGAGGTGTTTTGGTCACTGCTGAGCAGTGCTC
>JANZLQ010000007.1:15827060-15843560 GCA_026212715.1 Elanus axillaris | reverse complement strand
ATGTATGCATCCACAGCATTGTTATAATAAACTCTTTTGCAATATATTTACTCTCTTCAATAAAATTATATTTTAACTATATTCGGAGTAGGATCTAAATGAATGCATGGACTGTGCCTCATTTGGCTCTCATTAATGTCCCAAAGCATGCCCTCCATGTTTTTCATGGTGCTAGGGTGTTAGCATGCACTATGAAAGACATCATGCACTGCAATAGCCATCTTCTATTCAAACACAATGGACATGAACTAAAGAAAACCGTTATTTAATTTGCATGGATAGTCATTTCAGGTAGTGTTTTTCATATCTCTATGGAAGAATATTTTAGTGAAAGATTCTGTAGGATGCAGCCAGAGCAGTGTGCTTGCATTACACTTTGTAACTCCATGTGTCATCCTTACACTACCTGGCACTTCCTTTTTTTCCATTTTGATGAGTAGCTGGGGGGGCTACTTGCAATATAAGCATTATTCAACATGAGAAAGAAGGCAGAAAACAGGGCCCTTGTGTGCAAGTTAAGCACAATTCTGGCCCATTGCTTGTAATAGTTCTGTCTTCCAACATCATATTCTCCACTTTCATCATTTTCCTTTGTATTGAAAACTAAGAAAAAGTAGTTTTGAACATTTTTCATCCATCTTGGAGTCTTCACTTATACAGTCACTTTGTTACTTTTCAGTGGTCTCTTTCTGTTCTCTCTAGATATTTCTAGAACCCTTTTATTCCTTTTACTCGCCTAGGTAGCATTGTTACATTTGATTTTGCTTTCTTTGCTACCCTTACTTTACCTCTGCTTTGTTTGCCAGCTAGATTCCATCTAGTCCTTTCAATCTATTCATGTGTTGGTTTTGGGGGGTTTGGTGGGGTTTTTTTGTTGTTTTTTTTTTTTTCTCCCCAGGGTGAGATGAATAATGCAAATTACTTTGCTGCTACCTAACAAAAAGAACTATGTAGCTTTAGGTCTAGTTCTTTATTGCTTTACTTGCCTCCCTGCAGTGAGTGGTGTGTTTTGATCGACTTTCATCACTCTTTGCTTTAGCTTAACAGCTGAATTTAATTGACTGCAGTATTTTATTAAAACATATCTCGATTCCATAGCTCAAATAACAAACCAGAAAACTACAGCTTCGAGTAATCATGTCTCTTTTCTCAAGAAAATGGCTTATTTATTTTAGAGTAAGGAAAGGATCTGCATGTTAATGCAGACATAGATAAAACCTATTCAAATTCTTACATAGTCTTGTATTTCCATTTTCTTTCAAATACCATAGCTTTAGCTAAAGAAATACATATAAAAGCAAAGACAACATTATAAATAAGGTAAAGTAAATGCTAAATTGCTGTACATCCATTATACAGCACATCTGGCATGAATGCCAGATCTGTAAGCAGTACCTCTTGTGATTAAAACATCTTGTTACATTACGTTACTAATATTCTACCCCACAACACTGTCTTTCAACTAAAAAACCCTCGGAATGCTTTATGAATAGAAACATGAAGTAGAACCTGGCTCCAAATATTATTGCCATTTAGAACTTAATTACCTGATGTAGTAGATGGTGAAGTGTCTTACTGAAGAGCAGGCAATGACCCAAATATATTTTTCTCTTATGTGGATTCTACCTCTCTCTCTTTGCCAAAATGTAGTCACCTTTTGAAATTCATTCTTGGGAACTCACATTTGGATCATTACATTTACAGTGCATTCACAAACTCTTTCGTCTGTCCTTTAGCCATTATATCTGACAGTGTTCCCATCACCAATCTCTTCACATACTGAAAAACATTAAAATGCCACAGTCAAAACTTTCCAATACTGGTGCATCGTTCTGGGATTTCTGAATGGATGTAAAATCCCTTATGTAAATGTTTATATACGGACTGAAGTAATGCCTGAGAAAACTCTAGTCAGGCTACAATAAGGAAATCTTTATTAAAGAGGAAGAGAGAACTGTATCATTCCTGACTTTGAAAAATAAATAGTAGCTCTGTAAAATTACTGATAGGTGAATACATTGTGAAGATACTTGGGTCAGTGCTTTGCAATGCAATTTGTTCAGAAATTTCTGTTTGTTTGGGGTTCTGTTTGCTTGTTTTTAATGAAGCCAGCTAGTGCATGCTCTGTACCATTTTAATTCTATTTTGAAATGATTCACAGCAAGCTTTGGGTTTTTAAACTAGACACAGGAATGTATGCAGGTTTATTCCCTTAACAGATCTGTGGTTCTGCAGCATACAATTGAGACATATTTGTGAGCACACAGCACGTATTGACTTGAACATTAATATCAGAATGAGATCATCTGCAAGTAATGGGAATTTCAGTTCTGAACTGTGATCACCTTCTTCACTAAGAGAATCCTTCATAGGCTTGACTCTCTGTGTTTGGTGTCACATTCAGGAATGAATGCAAAATACATCATCTGCCCACAAAATCTCATGCTTTGCAGGAATCAATGTTTGATTATTAACATAGTTGAGTTTTAACTTTTTACCAAAAAAAGGGTAGCGTAATTGAATTGTTGCGTTTGAGTAAAGTAATTGAGATGTCACATGTATACAGGTAGGGTGTCAGTAAAAGACAAATAAGATAATGGGGAATGAAACAGATATCTTGCAGACAGATATATCAGCCAAGACAAAAGCTCCTTGGTTCAGTAAAAGTTTCTGGCAACACCATTTAACACAAATTTAAAAAACATTATAGAAAAATGTCATACTATACTTTATAAAAGCTGCTGGTTAGTGACATATTAGATCTTATTTGATTGATTTCTGTTAAGATTAGGAGCATACTGGTTTACAAAAGGAAAACTGGAATACTTACTAAAATAATTTATACGTGTTGTATATTGAGAGCAGTTTTATTCATTGTAGAAATAAATCTACTCCTCTGAAACTATCAATTAAAATGGTACCCATTATTCATGAAAATAAATATATAGTCTGTTATTCATGACAGGAGAATGTATCATGTATAAAGTGGTCAATAAATCATCTTAGGGGAAAAGTGATATGGAAAATGGTGGCACTTAAGCTTTCAATTTTCATTAAAATTGTAACTGCAGCAATCTCTTCACCAGAGATTCAGTCTCTGCCACACAAACCCATGAGAGTAGTCATTGTTCAGAAGTTTGCAACAACTTCTAGCCCTTTGTACAGTATCTGGCTCTGTTGACTTCCAAAACCTGCCAGAGACCCTGCAAAAGGGCAATACAGGGCCACGCTCTCATATACCATGTACTTACCTCCTGCTCGGTTTTGAACGTATATGGCTTTGAGTGTGAATCCACAACATGCACCAAATTTGCTAAGAGGAGCATGTAAAAATTTGCTGGTGGAGTCAATGCTATTAGTAAAATAGTATAGTAGGAGAAAGTCTGTTTTACAGCTTATTTTACTACATTTTCTTTTTTTCCTTATCTACTTTTCTTCTTGCTTTGTCAAAATATGTCCTTTATCTGCCATCAGTACCTAACTGTGCTCCTGTTTAAATCAATAGGCCACCTACTCTTAAGTGATCACACTCTCATTTTCAAAACACTTAATTCCAATTGCTTTGCTTTGACAAGATTTCTAACAGAGGATAAATTTAGTGACAGTGAACATACTGGCGACTCAGATCCTGCTAAGCCACCATCCCAGGCATATGCTGTATTTCACATACTATATTATAGGTAACACCATGAAAAAGATATTATGCCTATAAAACTAGCCCGCTGCCTAGGAGACCTGGATATAGAAAATGTTGCAAATAGGATTAGCACTATAATGTAGCTACATACCAATTGATCTTCTTGCTACTCCTCCAAACACATCCCATAGCATACAGTCCTTTTCCTTCCCCTGAATGGAGAGGTGGAGCAAGGGGCAGGGACAGAAGACTATTATTCTTTTTTCAGTCCTCAGGTCCCATCTTACTGACAGCGTAGAGCAATCCAGAAGCTCAAAGGCTGCATTAAGTGGTGTCAACTGCAGAGCTCTCTCCTTCCATCTTCATTTTGGGAGGCACAGGTGAGCTGCATCTTCTCCATTTCCTCTGCTGTTAAACACTGCAGAAAGCATTTCTCAACAGGACTTAAAAATCAGCCACATAGATGAAGACAAAGATGGTGAGAGAAAAGGCAAGGGGACTAACTGCTTTCTAGGTTTCAGATGGAAATGAAAGACCTGATTTAGTTAGTGAGAGTTTTCAAAAGAGCTGGGCCCTGAAAGTACAAGTTAATGGTTTATGGCCATAAGGGCCATATGCTAGTTCCCTTTTGGGATAGTTAGCAAGACTTGATCAATTATCAAGTACAGCTTAACTTTATTCATTGTCTTGATCTTTTTTTTTTTTCAGGTTTAAATTTTCTATCTAACATTAATCTTTCCTTAGATTTTCACTTTTAGAGGGTTATTTGAACAGGAGTTTTTTAGTCTGTGGGTTTTTTTACCTCTTATAGTAACAATTAAACTACTGCTGCTAAGTAGAATGGTGTCAGGTTTTACATGCTGTACTGGCAATAGAGCATCACAAAATCCTCTGCTGCAGTTTACCTGTCTTGAAAGCCATCAGCTTTTATTTACAACATACTCATAGCACACTGTCATAAACTTGTTCCGTGCTGACCCTGTGGCTCAATGAAACTGGTTTCTTGGAAGAAATTAGACTACCAGTTATGGTAGCACAAGTTCAATCTCTGTGATATTTGTTCAGCTGCTGCAGAGGCAAATAAAACTCCAAGTGAATTTGATTTGTGCAGGCTGTATATTGCCGTCTGACTGACGGACAGTGTAGCTCTTGTCTAGAACAACTCACATGATCCATCAAGTGTTTGCAAAATACTGCAGCTGGTTACCCTTTCCTAGGAAGAAAGCAAAGCTTCAGGAAAAAAAGGTTTCCCTGTCGGTTTGCAAAAGGCACATCAATGGCTTACATGTCCACACAGATATAAAGGCTTATACTCCACATTCAATATTCTGCATATTCCAAAAGTTTCACATCTATAAATACATATATTTACATATAAACATATATTTATTGCCATTAGTTTATCATTTTTGATAGTATCCAGAGAACACGCAGTCTTAAGTTCATTTTTGTCCTCTAGTGTGGCAAGATGAACACATACAGTATTATAATGATATACCAGTTATCTTTAAAAACAAAACCAAACACCTGCAATTCAAAGTCACTACAAGTTGTAGCGTGTCAATTAATCAAGGCAAAAATTACTCCAAGTTACTCCAGGTCTCGCTATTTTCCAGCAATTCCCTGCATTCCCTTGAACAGTAGTCCTTGCAGTTTCAGGTTATGAAAGGCCCTATTTTGAAGTGTTGATTCTTTTTAAAGTGATCTCATTTTCTTCTGGAATGTAAGTTACGTGTGTGAAAATGTGGTAAATTGGCAGACACGGTTGTTGCAAAAGAACAGTGTGTGGTGGGCTAAAGCCAATTTGGCATGCAAGAGGTTATTGTACTGGTAATGGAAGTTTTGATGGTGATGCGAAAAGAATGAGAAGGTTGGTACAAAAGAAAATCTAAGGTTGCGTGCTCTCTTCTCCCAGCTGGCTGAGGCTGGAAGGGCCTCGGGTGATTATTACTAAGCAGTTTGAGTTGATTTGTTCTGGTTTAGAGTTTGTGGTTTTGGAAATAAAGCAAGCCCCGAGGAAGGGGATGCAAAGAGAAGATGTATGGTTAGGGACTTTATTTTTCCTTGTACGGCTGGTGAGCCTGCACAGTGACTTACAATTAACAATAAAGTCCAGACAGTCCTTTACAAATCATGAGCTAGGTGAATCCTTTACCATCAGAAGAACTGAATGCCTTTAAAGAAAAAAAAAAGCTTTCAATAAATGCCTGCTGAAATTTAAATCTTAATTCATTCCAGCTATGCTTGGGCCTCTTTTAATTCTCTTTCTGTGAACATTCAAGCAAGCAATCATTGCTTGTAGAAACCAAAATTTAACTACACAGGTTCTATATTCATATCAGATAAGGTATATTTTTCTATGGAATGGGAAACTAATTGAAACTGCAAGGGGTAGAAGGGGAAATGTTTCAGAAAAAGCTTATCAGAGCAACAGGAGCAAATGAGCACGCACCAATAGAAATGTCATTCATATAAAAAGAAGCATATGTGTAGACATCCTATGTGACATCGAGGAAACCAAAACACATATATATGCTTTATATATGCAAATATAGCCTATATATTATAAATGTCTATACCTATATATAAATCTGTATAAATGACATACACATTCTGCAACTCGGCTTGTTATTTTAGAGGTGACCTATAAATGTTTGCTTGTTTAGTTTCTGGAGTTTTGTCCTTAAAAAGAGGATTTCAAAATATTTGTGCATTCCCCAAAACCTGCTGCAAATAAAAGCCAATATTAACAACCAATTGTACACATACATGAGTAAGACTGTCAAGGTGATTACAGAGGCCTATAAAGAATTTTAAAATAGTTCCATATGCAATGCACATGTTGAATTAGCACTCCCAAAGGCAACTTCACAAACCAGCAAACCAAGTGGTGACTCATTTGCATGTAGAAAATATCAGAGGAGACACTACGGCGCAAGCCTCATTATTCAAAGGTAGATATGTTGCGTACTCCTTGCTACAGACTGATGCCTACGTCCTTTAGGCATTCATCAGACACTGGTTCTTATTCTCAAAGAACTCAGGCAAAAATAATAAACAAAAAGGCAAAGAGACCCTGAGAGCTCTACTCCAAAATAACAAAAAAAAGTGGATTATAATAATTCAGCAGCACACCTTTGATTCCTGTTCTTCCTAAGGTGGTGCAGAGTACACAGTCCAGGTGTCCTATACTCTGTGTGAATACTTACCCTCTGCAGTGCCTCGCTCTCTTTTCCTCCTGGCTAGTAATACAGGCATCTCTGAGGGTGCCAGCAACGGTGAGCTTGTACTCAGCAACAATAGCATAAGGAATAGTCTCGTGCTTTCTACCATTTTGTCACAAGAGATCTCTGCTGAATAAGCTCAGGGATAGTGTACTGGATGGGTATTCTATTGTCTTCTGGTGATATATGTCTAACCAAGACCTCCTTACCTCATACATGCATGTGTGCACATCAAGCTTGAATGATCAGGCAAGGGAGATCCATTTCCTTCTCACTGCTTCCATGCAGGAGCTGTCACACAGCTGAAAATACTAGCGATGCTTCACCATAATGGATGACACATTGACTCTCTTGTTACTTTTCCTCAAACTTTGTGGCACTGGGTAAAGAATGAGGATTGTGCTGGCATTGTGAACTCTCTCTCAGCAAAAGGAACTGCAGCTGGGTCCTCCATTATCGTGCAGAAAGAAGCAGGAGAGGGCTATGATTTGACATACGCATTCTGGGGCTTGAGTCTGTGAATTTATGAGCACTTTCACAGCCGGCGAATTCCAGTGGAAGTAGGCAATGCCTCACGCTCTGCAGGAAGTTGAGCCCTTATTTACACTAATAACAGCTTTTATGTTTTAACATAACATTTATGCCTGTGCAATCACAGATGAGATTTTCAAACCTGAAATTTTTTGACTGCAGATGAATTACTGTAATTACACTTCACTAAAGCAATGACAAAATACTTTCTTAGCTATGAAGAAAAAAGCTATAAAGAGAAAAGGTTTTTCCGTACCTGAAAGTGAGTCATACTTGTGAATGCATTCCCTGGACTCGGTCAAATTCTGAAACATCATGCGTGGGCAGTATTCATGACTAGGAAAAAGACAATAAACAGTGTAGATACCCAGTCAACTCTTCCTTTAACCAAGTAAATTGCTAGTCTGGGAACGTACTTCTCTTAACAGGGTTGACCTCATGAACACAGTCTCATTAAGATTCAAGAAAATGCCAGGCATGCTGCACCTCCTTGCTGTATTGGCTCTTTTATTTAAACAGTAAAACTGAAATCACTTGCAAACTTTAATAGCAGCTAAAAGAAATACCTACAGGGTAGGGGTGCTAAGAAGAAAATCATTCTTCCTCTTTATTGGATTTTCATATGGAGAAAAAACAACTATAGGATTTGAAAGCATATTTGTTGGGGAAAAGAATTTGCTAAAGATAGAAAACATGGTGGGGCTTTTCTCCAAATTCCCTTGCTGATAAATGAACGCTAATGCTTAAGCCCTTCTAATGAAGATGAGTTTGCCATGGAATAAAGTCGTCAATGATGAGCAGAAAATAGAGCATTTGTAAATACAATGTAACACGGAATGATAAAGCACATCCAATTTATGCAAAGATGTGCTTGCAGCAATGCGATAAATAATATCCGCATAATCAATTACTGGAAGAAAGACAGACTGAATAAATTGTTTTCTGGCAATTTATGGAAAACAAGCCTAGCTCAAAAAGAACAATTTGACTTTAGTCTTTTAACAAGATTGTCTGACGAGCACTAAACCCAAACTTACTGATGATTCAAAGGACACAATATTTATAACTGTCTATTTTCATTAGCAAGAGAAAATTCGAAGTAGGGCAAGAGCAAAATTCTTATTTTTTGAGTCAGAAGGCGGGATATACAATGTAATAATAGAAATATATATATATTTGCTCTTCCCTGTACCCAAGATTCTTTGGTTTAAAAACACGTGGAGATTGAGAGGAGTGGGAGAGAAAGCTGGAGAAAAATATATTTGAGGTCCATCAACAAATAATAATAGGATACTATATGTATTTGAATCCACTATAGTAGATATATATTTAATGATTGGATGTTACATCCCCTAGTCTCAGTGGGAAAGTTTTTACTGAGCTGGGTGAACAAGCCTTTAAAGAAATTCTGGAACTACTTTAAAACTGAACTGGGAAAGTTGCAAATTATATCACCATTTGTTTTCAGACCCATTTACTTTATGATACTAAATATCTCAGTGCATGCAGTGGTCCTAGAAAAAGCTTCAGTAACTCTTTAGTATACCAAGAATATTAGAGTGAGTAAAAAGCCACTTAATATCCAGATATTAGCTTTGGAACACAATGTTCTGAACAGAAGCAATTCTCCAAACCCCCCACCCTTCCAACAACCAAAATCAAACAAAAATTAAGAAGAAAATATTTGGGAGCTCACAGTACATATAACTTTTGCCTGTAAGAATATTCAAAAGTTGGTTATAATCTGCATAAAACAACTAGAAAACATTTAGCAGTTTATGACCTTCAGTGTATGCAGGACATTAAAATTCACATAACCACCAGATTGACTTTCCCTATAAAACATTCAATGATGCCCGTAGCACTACTTACTTTGTTAGTAAATAAAACCACTGCTTTTATTTCAGTGTCATTCCAGCCTTATCAAAAGCTCTCTCTTCATTTATCCATGGAAAAGGTACAGCTGGGTTCCAGCAGGTTACGCTTTGTCATTTGTCCTATTTATGTGACACAGCCCTAATCTCATCAGCTAAGCAGATGAAAAAAGAAAATCAATAGTCAGCGGATATGATGCTAAGTGTGATATTTGATTGTGACTGAGAGTGTGAAATATACCTCCTTAAAATTTCCTACTGACTTTGGGATTCAGCTAGAAGTTTGAACATACACACGTGATGATATCCCTCTTTTGGGAACTCTATACCAGATTTTCATCTATTGCTGCACAATTTGCATGCTTCAAGGTAATCATACCTTGATTAGCCATAGTCTGATTAATGGAAACACTTGGTTGTTCAGAGGTCTAACATCTCCCAAGAGGTTTCACTTCAGCCCATAAGTCTTCAGGCACTGGTCAGGCTTTGCTGCGTAAGTGCATACGGAGTTACTTCCTGAAGTCTTTACGCCTAATTCAGGACATTAAGACTTCACTGCACAAAGATTTACGTGCTGAAGCACAGATCTCACAAAGACTTATGTATTAAAAACCTGAAAAGCAGTCGCTGCTATCTCTTCCTGACCCAGGAAGTGGTTACACACAGAAACAGGGGCTAGAAAGGGCCTGAGCGCAGGCTTCAAAGTGAGCTGAGCAAGCACCCCGTATTATTCCCTAGAGAGCCTTTTAGAAAGGCTAGAAAGAGTGTGTAGAGGTGCTTGCACACACAGGCTTCGTCTCAGAGAATCTACACCTTACGTAAAGTGTACCTGTGTGGAAAGGTTAAAGACTTCCTACAGGCTGGAAACAGCCGTGACGATGGGTCGCCTCATACTACACACACATCAGATCTCTGAAATGGTAGAGCTTCACCTGTCACAGAAAAATATGTGACTAAAATACACTAGCAATAAACTGTAAAAATGCACATTCTGAACATAATAGACTGAAGTATAAAAACATCTAAGTTATTTTCTGAAATGAAATAGCAATGGATAGTTCATTGTTTCACAATACTGCTTTGGTGTTTAGGATTTGACTCTGTAATATCGATAGGAAAACCAGTTTCAGCTTCAATGGAAGCCTTACTGGACTCTCCCAAGTGCTGGACTTCTTGTGCAGATTGATACGGCATCAAGACAGCATCAAGACTAGAAAAGTCAAATGGTTTATGCAGAAGAAAAGGATCAAACCCTCAGTGAATCATTGGTAAAATTTCCAGTGAAAGTACCTGTTCTCAGCATTGTAAGCACCGAGTGTTTGGAGATACAGCCTACAACACTGCAGTGAACCTGTGCTTCAGGTGGAAGAAAAAGGCACATGGATATTTCTGAATGGAAAAATCTCTTCATAAAACATGTTTTTTTCACAAGACAGAACAAATCAATGTTGTACCTGCTCTACAGATTTACTTCCTCAGAGAATCCTCCATTTCTAAATGCAGCAGAAAGCTCCATTTTTCTGGTTGTCCTCAGAATAAATTCTGCAACCCATTTTCCCTTCTAGTCAACCGTACAGTGACAATGGAAGTCTTTCCTGTCACGTGAACTACAGGAAACAGTATGTATTTTCAGGTATTTTCAATAACATATTGATAACAGAGAATGTTACACTTTTGGCAAAACCTTTATCACAGTGTTCCTTGTGGTAGAGGAATAAAATGAGTAAACACAGAAAATACCTGATGAATAGATTCATGTTGGCATACCAGTGTTAAGCATCTTTGGGAAGGTAAATTCCTTCATTTCAATGTCATGCTGAAGTAAACTATGGAGAGCGCACCTCTGTTGAACAGAGGAACTGACACAAAGACCCTGCTTAACATGGGAGCATGGTGCAGCCCCTTCCGAGGCATCCTTCTCCAAATGCGGATTTATGGGGTCATCTTCTGTGGGGTCAAGAACCTGTGTGTGGAAAAGGGTGAGAGGACTGGGTTAAGCAGAGGTGAGAGGAATGTGCCATTATCTTACCAGCACTATTCAAAATTTCACCAGAAGTTAACATAATCTGAGGCTTCAATAATCTCTGTCGCTATCCTGACTTCTGATTAGAGTGAGTTAGTGCTACAGAGCTTCCTTCACAGGGGCATACACTCATGTTGCTCCCAGACAAAAGCCTGAGCTTCAATCCACCTAAATCATACTCGTGGGTGGTTGTAAAAAGCATCGCCAAAAACTGTGGGGGGACAAGTTAAGGGACACTGTTTCCATGATGGATTTGCAAAATTCAAACAGGTTTCCAACACCTTAATGACAAATGTTTTGTTCATGCAAGAATTAGGATCAAAATCTCCTACTTTGTTGGAGAAAATGCAAAAATAAAAACTATGCAGCTTTCCAGCTCTCCGACCCCATCCACTTCACTCCCCCCACCCCCCTACAAAGCTACCTGAGCAAAATCTTAAAATAGTCCAGCTTGAGGGGTTAACAGAGCCATTCACTATCCTGGATTTTGAAATAAAAAGGTGAGAAATAAGTTGTTGTAAGCAACTAAATACATTGACCAACATTGGTAGATGGCATTTTTTTTGTCTATATAAGGTGCATTTTAAAAATGCAAACAAATTCAAGCTGATAGCAGATTGCACTATGACTACAACACCTGAGGAATAGAAATAGTTCAGACTACTACGTTCACCTGTGAAATACCATGTGTACACATTTTGCTGGTTCCTGTCAGCTTCGTTTTGAACAAATCAACCACACAATTACTCAGGAGGAGGAAAAGAGGCAGGGAAAAAGAGGAGTTAGAGGATATGTTTTGTGATGTGCATAAACCAGCATTAGTGTTCTAATAAACTTTTTAAAAAGCTACTACCAAAGCCTAACAAAGGCATATTAAGCACAAGACATGTGAGGAAATAAACAAAAATAAGTGGAGAAGCTAAACATTGATTTCCTTTTATGTAATTCTGGTGATAAGCATTATTTCATTATGTGCTTTGCCTCTAAAAAAGATGTGTGACCCAGCCATTCACAGCCCTATGCTGCCATAAAGATGATCTGAAGCTGACTACCTCTGAAAATTCATGCAAGGAAATTTCAGAGGCAGCATTAAAAAAAAAATAAAATCATTCAATAGCATGAAGTACCTAGAACAGCATGAGTGTTGATTAACTTAACTCGCTATCATGATATCTTGAGATCATGGGTATCTCCTAGCAGTAATTTGTGAAGTTACACCCACAATATAAACTAAGAGAGAATCAGATCATCCTAAAATAGAAGCAGCAAAAAGTCATGAAGCTACCACCCATTTTTCAGCTGCAATGACTGTAACTGCAATTAGCAGTGGCCATATTTTAGAGTAGTTTTCTAGGTCCCCTGTCCTGTATTGAGAAGCAGCTTGGTAAGAAGTGCTGAAAGACATCCTTGAATACCCTTCACCTGAGTTGCCTTGTGTGTTCCTTACCAGCAGCCAAAGATCCGGGCCATTAAGTTCAAAGGATATAACCTACTCAAACTTTAACATTCCATTTAATGTTAATTTATAATTGAAATCTTATGGAACTACAAAAGCTTTACTATCTTTTTTAAAACCAAGTACATTTATTACAATCTGAAAGTGCAGTAAGGAGATTCTGGGTTGAATATTTCATTAATGTAATTTTTCTTTTTTATTTTAAAAGAAAAATCTTGGGGAAATTTAGTAAAGGCAAGGTCTTTATGCCACGCTTCAAGAAAGTACCCAAATACTACAGATAGAAAATGACGACTTCAGTGAGACACTGAATGTAGTCTTAGGTAAACTTCCACACAGGTTCCTTATCAGAACCTAAACTTAAGAAATACATCTTTCATAGTTTGAGAAAATGCTGTATAAATATTCCTCTACATACCTTGTCATATATTCCACTGTAGCATATTCTAGCATCTGTGCTATTCTTTGCGTTGACCTGCTCACACAAGGGATAACAATGTGATTAGCGATGTTTTCATTTACTTCTCGTGTCTTAGGAGGTGATAGGTCTGGTCCATTAGCACAAGGTTCTCCTCTCTGCTACAATTTGCATATAGTTAAGAAAAAAGGTTTAATGCTAATAAGGCAGGTAACAAGATATGACATTGTTAAAAACAATTGTTGTGAAAAAATAAAATCTCTGACACTTCAAAGCAGGAATATTTTCCACAAGACAAGAATCCATAATGCATGCAGGAAACTGAAGGGATACTGCAGATGTAGTGCCTGAAAAATTCTGAAGCATTGCTACAAACTGTAGGAACAACCAAGTGTTGTCTGAGACAAGGACCAGTGCTATCAGCTATGCAGCTTTTCTCACCTCTTGGCAATTTTCCTTACTTTATAATTCTGAACAACAAATCAGATATATAATCTGACCATCCTGCAGGGAACTGTGGTTTCTATAAGTGAAACAATCCAGAGCTCAGGAAATTTCACTTAGTACTTGTAGACTTACTGTTTAACTTACTGGAAAAAAACCCAAGGTCTGGAATGGTTTGGTCATTTATAAAGCAGAAGATCATATATTTTCTGTAAAATGAAAACTGAAAGGGAATATCTCTCCACTTTCAGAAATGGAGAGAATGAAAAAAAGTATTAGGGTAGGTACAACCCCCAGAAGCTATACACAAAACCAAAAGCATCATCTGAGACTAGATATAAGGAAGAAACTCTTTATGATGAGGGTAGTGAAACACTGGAACAGGTTGCCCAGAGAGGTGGTAGACACCCCATCCCTGCAAACATTCAAGGTCAGGTTGGGTGGGGCTCTGAGCAACCTGATCTAGTTGAAGATGTCCCTGCTCATTGCCAGGTGGGTTGGACTAGATACCTTTAAAGGTCACTTCCAACCCAAACCATTCTATGATTCTATGATCTCCTCACTTTTCCTAATGCATGGAGATTTTTCCATAGGCTTGGGTGACTCTACAGGAAGAAGGGAAAAACTTGCACGAGTTAGCTGAAGAATTTGTAGTCCACAGCTATTCTAAAGAATATTGTATATGGCCAGATACTGCATGGCCTTACTAAAGGAATCAGCCCTTTTCTATGTATACAATTTAAAAGCAAGAGAGAATTTATTAGATGTAAAACTGAGCTCTTTCTAAATAAGAGGGAGAAATGAAGAGCTCTTTCTCTTCCCTCTAAACCACTTTTGAAGTGTTTTCCTACAGAACTCACACAGAACGTGAGAACTTCTGCAAAGAGCACACCTAAGTGAGGCAGAAACATGCCTGAGATTATTTTAGAGAAGGAAACAGCCATTTGTAGAAAATCGAGCACAGTGCTCATGTTATCTAGTAACCAACGTACAAAAGACGGTTCCACTTCTCATTACATTGGAAGAGTTTTCTGTTCTTTGTATGTGTCACTCCAGCACAGTGGTGCCTTGTAATAAGCATGTCTCCTAGGAGCAACTGCAACATAAATAACAAGAGCATGTACTTTATCGTAAACTGTAAGAACCCTAGCCACATCCAGAGTTTCTTTTTAATGGGTACAGTTTTGCTACTTTTAGTGAAGCTATGGCAATTTAAACCAGCTGAGAAGCTGACCCAGCATCCTGAGTCTTTCCGTTGTGTGAGTAAAATAACTTCTAAAAATTATAGCATCAGCAAATTTGATGGCCTGAAAGTATATTAGTTTTTAACATAAAGTTTCAAAAAACAAGTAGAAAGGACTTCAGTTTCAAAGAAAAACTAGGTAATGGCCATTTTCTCACATTATATATTAAATTAATAATGCTCCCAGTTAAAAATACGTTCTTCTCACAGTTGCCCTCCTCAAGTTTCTCATTAGTATAATTTATACAGAAAAAATGGGGGTTTTGAAAAATTAATAGTTTGAAAATAGATAAAACAGACTGAAAGGGGACAACTTGAACACAAAACTTGAGATTGTACTTACGTGGCTAGATTCCTACACAGATCCCGTTACAGGGCGTTGTCCTTTTTAATATGCTTATTGAAAAATAAGCACTTGTAGGGTTAGGATCATAATGGGTGGATATACTCACTGATTTCCCACAGCCCCCTCTCTGGTACTTTTTTCTGCTGTTGTTTGGGGGCTACTTGTACATGTAGCATCCGATCCTTTTCCCCGTCTCCTAATAACCACAATGGGTATCACTGATATTACATCCTAGCCCCTACCTCAGCTGACTCTGAAACTTTTGATTTCTCATAATGTCACAAATAAAAACAGAACTTCCCCATGAATTTCAATGGTCACTTAAAACATTTTTTTCTTTTTTCTTTTATTGCTAGGGCTTCCAGGATTTTTGCTGTTTGATGTTGAGAAGTATGGACATGTAAAGAAAAGATCAAAGTACACTCCTGGTTAATAAAACTCAGCAAAAGTTACTGCACAAAATGCTGGTAAAATTAGACTTCATCAAAGAATCATGAATGGCTAAGGATCAAGGGGAAACATTAAAAATCAGGGTAGAAATATTTTTTAAAAAGCAGGAGTAAGAAAAATTTGGTTTTAGAAAGGCAGCAGGGAAAGATCTTACACATCATTATCTAATTTCATATTTTCATTTTCACACTGGTTTACAGATAAAGTGCTGGAAGGCAGATCAGAAAGTCCATAGCTTAATATTATTGCTAGTGTTCTATGAGCATATCTTCTGAATGAGTGTGATGGGTTGACCCTGGCTGGACGCCAGGTACCCACCAAAGCTGTTCTATCACTCCCCCCCACTTCCTTCACTGGACAGGGGAGAGAAAAATATAACAAAGGGCTTGTGGGTTGAGATAAGGACAGGAGAGAACATTCACCAATCACTGTCACGGGCAAAACAGACTCAGCTTGGGGAAAATCAACTCAATTTATTACAAATCAAAACAGAGTAGGGTAATGAGAAATAAAACCAGATCTCACAACACTTTCCCTCCACCCCTCCCTTCTTCCCGGGCACAACTTCACTCCCAGCTTCTCCACCTACCCCCCGCCCCCCTTCCAGCAGCACAGGGGGACGGAGAATGGGGTTTACAGTCAGTTCATCACACCTTGTCTCTGCCGCTTCATCCTCCTCAGGGGCAGGACTCCTCACACTCCTCCCCTGCTCCAGCGTGGGGTCCCTCCCACAGGAGACAGTCCTCCGCGAACTGCTCCAGCGTGGGTCCTTCCCAGGGGCTGCAGTCCCTCAGGCCCAGCCTGCTCCAGCGTGGGTCCCCCGCGGGGTCACAACTCCTGCCGGAAAACCTGCT
>JANZLQ010000007.1:15804874-15821539 GCA_026212715.1 Elanus axillaris | reverse complement strand
CTTCTAACCAATTCTTACTGAAGAATAAATCTGAGCTTTAACTTCTGTTGGATTTGGTTATTTGTGCATCCATAACACTCTGGGACTGGTGATGCCAGCTAAGCAAAGCCTGCAGATAACTGCCCTTATCCCTTCAGCAGAGAAGGAATTTTCCTATTCCTAAAGTCACATTCTGAAAAAGAATAATTGCTATTAGAAACACTTGGTGGGAGGAGCAGGTGAAGGGAAGGCAGAAAGAAAGATAGGTAAGAGCAGCATAAGCACTTCCTAAAGTCAAGAAATCCTACAGTGCCCTGGAGTGGGAGACCATGGGCACCATCAAATGGGCAGTAGTTCAGTAGTTTAATCACCTCATAATACCCCAAGGGGTGCAAAACTGTTCACAAAATCCTCAGCTATAGTTTTAAGAGTGAGAAATTTGCTATAATGCAGAGCCTCTCAGGTCATACCATGCTTTTCCAGGGGGGTGGGGGCAGTGTACTGTTCTTCCCATAGGAGAAAAAGAAACATTCATAGCCAAGGAACAGAGGCAGATTGTGAACTCTGGGGTCATAGAAGCTGTTACAGCCAAGATTAAAACCCACTAAGAGTTCTCCTTAAGTAGAGAGGCAAAACTCAGGACCTCTGTGCTGTAAATGGAAGAACTTCTGCTATGGAAGTAGCAGATAGAGTTAAAATGTCCAGATAGGCATTGGAAACACACATGCAAAAGTGCTGGCCAGAAGTAATAAAAAAAGAAAAAAAAGTTTTACAAACTTTAAAAAAAAAAAAAAAAAAAGGCAGTGCCAGGATTTATATGTTTCTACACAGGATAAAAAAGAAGGATGAATGTACACCTTGATGCATGGAACGTTAGCATTTTGCACATGCAGGAATCTGAGCTTCAAACCAAGCCACAGAGGGCCTCAGTGACTTGCCCAAGGTCAAAATATAAAACCCACATAAGGCTCTTTGATTGTGATTTGCTTTCTAACGTAGAGAAAGCTCACATGCTGAGGGAACTGAAACACTTTTCAGGCATACAAGAGCTCCATCTAACTAATTTACTATTCATGTATACTTTAAAGAATCTGATCCCAGTAGATGTTTGCTCACATCACAAAGCTACCACATATTTTGAAATAATTTGTTAGAGTTGGAATACTGTAGAGGAAAGGCCCAGAAACCCATAACAGAAATAGAAGACATGTAACAAAGCAGGATCAAAGGATACGCTGACAGATGCGTTCAGGAAGCTGAGACAATGTTTCTATGCTCTGTGAATAGACTGAATCCAGGCTATCTTGTGTTAATATTCATACGTAAAGCATTTATGGAAAACTTAATAATGGCATTAATATAGTAATTCAACTTCTGTCCTCTTGTGAAACTTTTACAATTATTAAGACTTCTAATTTGTTTTTCCCCATAGGAATCTTCTTTTTCATTACATGTCTATCTATTGCTCAGTCTTTAAAATCAAAACTGCCTGATACCCACTCAGGCATGTTATTTTAACAGCTATACTATCTACTGCGATACACTTAGGCCAGTAAGGGCCTCACGTTTTTTGGTAACATGAGCTTCCTGAAAAAATCTGAGCCAAACCTAGAAAAGTCCTTAGATACTCTTATTTTTAGCTATATAGTTAACTCCAGTTGAACAGTCACTGGAAAAAGATTCAAAGTTACACATATTGTGAAATACTTTGCTGATGGTCAGCAGCCTTGCCACTGAACCAGTCTCTCTGTAGTGTGTGTCCTAAAACATGCATATAGATCATACATGTTTTCTGTTTCCTAAGAACACCAAACCTAGAATCTTGTCTTTCTGATTTGCCTGACAGTGAAGCAGACTCTGCTTTCTGCTGCACATTTGTTACCCAAATAAATGAAAGGATACTTCATGGAAGAGAATATAAACATTTTTCCATGACACCTTAATGCTAAGCTGTCTGATAACTGTAATGTTCTGACCATTGTGGAATGTCTTTACCCATATATACACCTACCTATGTATCTAAGTATATTTCTATTTCCGTAAGGAAAGCACCTCCCTAACTGAGGAAGCTGATCTGTAGAAGGCACTGATACTACAGACTACAAAATGCAAAGCCGAAGAACAAACGATCTGTTTGGAGAGATTATGATTTGTAGATCTAAGATCTTAGGAGTGTTTCAGTATGTTGAAGAACCTCACAGAGTGAGAACAAAATGCCTTATGAAACCTTAAATTATGTAAAATACTGAGATGTATTATACGAGGCATTTTAAATAAGGGCAGAATAAAGGCTAAATACTTCTGAACTGTCTCAGAAAAATTAATCCGTCTTAATTCATGCACCATTACTAGACTCTGATATTAAAATGCCTCCTGCCTTTAGGCTGATGTGGTTATAATTATTCACTTGTTTTAATTCATATTTTATGTACTGCATGTATTTTTATGCAGCACCAATTGTGGTGGCATTCAACAATTAAAAAGAAGCGTAAATTAATCTCTCATTTACAGGCAACCATCTTCAATTAATGAACTAAAGGACCTTCTAGGATTTTTAATTAAAGTTCTGAATAAGCCAATACAGCTCATATAAATCTTATGAGATCTGAACTTTTCAAGAGGACCATTTTAACAACACCTTGGAGGCCATTTTATCCCTATTGCGAAAATAAGAGCCTAAGCTTTTTGTCTCTGACTACTACTGGGTGCCCCAGGACTAGGTAATATCCTCCCCAGCCCCACTTGAGCGCTAGTTATTGTATTGATTCTAGCCTCAGAAAAGTTATGTTCAATTTTTTAGCACTGACTCCCTGAACGACCCTGGGAAAGAAAACTGGTATTTTGTATACAATTTCTTTGTCTCACAGAGGTACCACAGTGCTAAGTCAGGGAGACAGTGATAACACTATTGTAGAAATTATAAAGTCTTTTCTATAACTGTTACTACAATCACTGGACAGCACTTTCCTTGACAGGGTTCATCCTCAAACACAGCCTCTGAACTTGGACCCAAAGGTGCTATTTTGGGTATAGATCCACAGAACAATAAAGACTTTGGGGCAAAACCCCCAGGCTTCTTTCTGGGATGGGATGACTGTAACAGCACCCTTCATATTTATTAGACTTTTGCAGTTCCTGAGTAAGAAACAGCATGCAGTGACTATTGTCAGAGAACTGATAATGTCAACACATCCAGCAGTCCAGCAGGCTTTTTCTTGTAGCCATGTATGGCAACATGAGGGCAGCTGAGTAGAGAATCTAGGATATATGTCTCTGAAGCAGTTGTGCTCCCAGACGTAGCACAGGAGGCAAAGCTGCCAGCTGTAACCCAAACAAGAACACGCAGTGAATAAGTGGAAAACACAAAATTCAGAGCTCGTGGCAAACAGGCCCTCAAGAAGGGAGAAAAAATAAGAAATAAGTAAGTTTCTAACAGATGTAAATTACATTAAAATCTTCTTTTTAGATGTAATTTTGGACCATATCAGCCCCAGGTCATCCTTCTGATGACAATATAAGAGATTGTGGCAAAGATCCAGCTCCCAAGTAGTTGGGTCCTAAACTGACAGGGGTTGAAAAAAACCTGACATTAACTTAGCACTGACCACTACTTTTCATGCTGTAAGCAAGCTACTCTCTGTACAGATAGAGACATCATTCTATTAATATTTGATTGGTGAATATGAGATTATCTGTATTTAATGTGAATAGTTTTCATGAGTATGTTGCACTGCATAACCTATATTACAGGCTGAAATCCCAGAAGTATTCATAACTTAGGTGCAGTGGGAGTCTGTGACCATAACAAAATAATATGTAATATTGCATGGGTGTTAAGATTCAAGTATACAATACAAAAGTAGAAGAATATAGTACTGATATTTTGAAAAAATAGCAGTAAAACAAGATATTGTTTTTAAAGGTCCTTATGGAATTTTCTTTGGCAAAGCTGCTATCTGCCTTCAGATGTAGAATGATATTTTTGTCGTTACCTTCTGTAGGTTAGGAATATTCATGTTGAAAAGAATGAGAACACTACTTATCAACATTTAGATTTGAAAGACATGTGAGGAGGGTATCTGTATGAAACTCCCTCTCAAAGCATATAGGAACACATTTAAAATTTTTGAAATAGAGCTACTATTTGCAAACCTAAATAGGGATTTATCCTATATATCATGAAACATGTAGTCCCTTTTCTAAATTATTAGTGGATATTTTAATCAGTGATTTACCATCTTTCTTGGGATAGCCAATTAGAATATTTTGGGGGATTAATTTGTACAGCACTTTTTGATTGCCTCACACAAATGCATATATGTGTATGCTTCTATAAAGGTGATAGTTTTCATACATAAAGGACAAGTGTATTCTTTTAATCAGTATGGTCCTATAACTCAAGGGCAAAAATAAATTGCTCAATAAGGAGCCATGTATACCTCTTTCCAGTGAAATTCTATATCTCTCTGCCTCATCAAACAGCAACCATGATGTGTAGGCAGAAGACTCCTGGAAATTAAATAAATTGTGCCATGCAGAGGAAATAAAACCAAGCAGTTCCATAGCATGACATAGTGAAATGATGATAAAGCCAGATTTTACAGTGCTTCCATCTGTCACATACTTGTCACATGTCCATTGTCATATTCTTGCCATCCTGAATTATATGATACCCTATAAATCTGCTTTTCACTTTAAAAGTTACAGAATGAGCCTATGCTACTGCAGATTTGAATCTGAAGGGGACATATGCATATGTACTCATACATCCAGTGCTAAAAGAAAAAGATTATATTGCAAACAAACACCGAGACATTGATAAATATCAGAAATATTTCCATTTAGAATTCCTGACTATGTAACAGTGTTTAATTCCATTTTCACTTTATTTTCTAGAAACTCCTAAAACCTGACTCCCTGTTATCTTAGCTCATTGTCCTGATAAACTAGGTTCCCTAGGTCCCAGACCTGGTCTATCTGATCTAAGATTCCCTGCCCAATTAATTCTCATTTATTTTTACAGCAGGTTTTATTAGCTGAAGCATAATGACAAAATGAATGCAATGCCTGGCCAACTTAGAAACAGGCACAAAAATTTGTGTCTCACACCAAAAAGCTGTATGGGCACAAGCTTCATTTTTTCAGATTCTTGCCACAATATACTCTACCTTGGTTTCCCCACTGGCCAGCTCTCCCACACTTTCCTAAGCAGATCTTCTCCTTCCATCTGTGTCAGTCAGCTTTCTTATCCTTTCCCCTTCAGGCAGGAACAGCCAACACCTCCACTGCAAAACCTGAAGCATGGGAAGGCTAGAAAAAGTCTGCAGGGAACAGCAATGCTGAAAAATAAAGTCTGTATTTATCTGGGCAAGTTGGGAGAAATTTTTGGTAGATGGCAAAGGGCACAACCCTGATACAGCAGGTCCTCTCTGCCAAACCTATTTGATAGTCATAGTTCATAACTATTTTAAATTCAGACTAGCAAATATTTTTCTATGCTACTGCGTGAATACTTTCAGAATTTTTCAAAATTGTTCAGCTGAAGTAGTTACATGTAGGCAAAATTTGAAGCATCTGAAAATAAGTGTCAAGGAACAAATAGGTACTGCTTATCCCATCTCTGAAAAAGCTGGCCTTGAAAACCTTCTTACACAAGCAAAAGTAAATCAAGCATGTTCTTTTTATATTCTGCACCTTTTAATTTTTATATGAAGTGAACAATCATTATACAATATTGAGGGCAGATGTGCTGGGGATGGGCATGCTGTGTGGATTTCTGCACGGTGCTATTTCATGAAGACATCAAACAATTGTCCCAAAGAGAAAAGAAGGCATCAAATGGTTGTTGCAACTCTCTCAATGGAAGAGCAGCAACATTACTGAAAATTTCAGCGATCTATAGTTTATTTTTATTTTATCCTCATGTACTCAGGCAGGTGGACATTATAAAAGAGGTCTCAAAGCCAGGTCGCACAGGGAGCAATAAAGCAAGTGTTCAAATACTGCTCTGTGCCTGTATTTCAGGCATTATCTATTATTTCACAGGGACAAAAAGAGGACAGCAGTTCCTTGTCTGATCCTTCATGTCAGCGATAACACTTCAAGAAACGGTGTCAGTGCCAGTTGTGATGATATTTTGTAATAGGGAAACTGTTTCACTAGGAGATAGACGTAGGTCATCAACCTGTGACTCATACCAACATGCTCAGAGATGTTAATGCAGGGAGCAAAACCAATCAATTTTCTGAAGGTTTCTGTCATTTTTACAATCATTAGAGAAAGTTTCTACAAAAGGGAAATGCCACCTTGAAACTGTCAAACTCTTAAAGTCCTGATACAGGTACCACCACTACCACCCCCGCCAAAACCACTTGCTGCTAGGAAACTGAAGCAAAAGTTACCAAAGGTACATCCTCATTTGAAAGCAGTAAAATTTTATCCTGGGAACAAATGGGGTTCTTGCTTGTCTGGTTTTTTTAAAAGCATGTAAGAACCTAAGAGGAAAACTAGGAATAGCTTTGTCTTCATGTCCTAAAACTTTTCCAAGCTTTTATTTTCTTGTCTTGTAACAATGCAAAAATGAATTCTCAAATGTTTTTTCATGAAATAATAATGTAAACAGAAATGAGAGAGACTTCAATTGCTTCAATTCAAATTCTCAGCAATTATTTTATAGTACTTTGAAGGTCCTGAAAATTTTATAGAATGCATCAAAGTTCAGAGGTAAATGCAATCAACAGCTTTTGCACCTCTGGCACAATGTTTTTATATACTAATGGTAAAGTTCACTTTTACAGGAAAAAAGTGTACTTAGACTTGGTATAAGACCGTGGACAATACCAACTATCTACATAAGTTGTTTCCTTCCATCCTGCCTACTAAACATTTTGGTCTCTCTCTCCTGTCTGTCTCATGAAACCACACCAAAAATTCCTATTCACAATGGTGTCATGAAGAACTTGAATAGAGCACGTAGAACCTGGCTGGAGTAAAATGTTTACAAAGGTGTTAAATAGGTCACATTAAAAGCAAATAACATTTACCAGTAGAAAATAATCACTTAAGACTGGTGGACATACTCAAGAAATGCAAATAATTAAAGCTTTGCTCTTAAAACGTTAATATGATTTTCTTCATCGTCCATGCCTATAACATGAAATGTAGCTTCTGTTGGCTCTCACTGAAAATTTCAATATTGGAGGATGTTATGTACTACCATTTTAAGTACAAAGAAGTTGCAGGGGTGAGCGGTGGGGGAGAAGCACTTTTTCAGTACAAGAATACATTTGAAACTCTGATATCATTCCTGGATTCTATCTTAATTTCATGCATAATGAGATGAATAGAAGGCTATCATTTAATTTCAGTGGACAAGCGATCAGACCCTGGATACTGTTGCTGTAGTGAACTTCATACTGAATTTCAGTGGAGGAAACTTTCACAAGCCGATGTTAGATATTGTTCTGAAAATTGATTGGGGACAAGTTACTCACACAGCAATGTGGCAACATTTTCCCCATGGAAAGAAAAAAACCCATATTATCACTTAAATTACGAACTTGATATCTCCAGCAGCATAAGGCACAAGCAATCCAAGCTAACTCTTCCATCTTGGTCTCCTCTGTGGTAGTGTTATCAGGATTTCTAGATGGTTCTTTATCTTTAAATGAAGTAGGTACAAGATGCAGTGTTAAGTCTTATACTTGGGACTTGATCTTGTAAAAAGCTGAAAGTCCTGAACCAAAATAGAGCCAAAGAGTTCAGAATGCATTCTTGTTGAAAACTTTTACGTAGCAGACTTTTAATATTTCAAATAATTGTTTTTCTTGTCATTGTTCTGCAAAAGTCACTGTTTTAAAATTATGAAGGATGTTAAATAGAATTACACAATTTTTTTCAAGGCTTTTGATATGGTGCTTTTCTTCACAGAAGTTACTGGCTAAAATTTGGCCAAGTATGTTAGATTTATGAGATGTGGTACTGGCTCCAGCGTGGACGGTCAGACGGGAACCCTTATGAACAAGCCCTATAGATACATATATATATAGATATATAGATATATAGATGTAGTAATGTTGCATATCCTGTGTTCATCAAGTCTTACATGTTTTTTCATTCTTTCATGAAAACTCAATAAGCAACATCTAAATAAAAAAAAGTACACTTTGTTGAAGCGTAGGATAATGTTCCTCCTTTTTGACTGCTGATTGCTCTCATGCAAGAGTTGGTAAACATTATCTAGAGGCTAAAATTGCATTTCTGGACCACCTATGAAATAGATCTTTGAGTCCTAAATAAGCCTAGGGTGTTTTTGGAGGTATGTTCTGTGTGGTGATCAGGCAGTTTCACACACTGTTAAGCTTTCTGCTGGGAAAGGAAAACTTAAGACTACAGTTTGGGCTCCACAGTATGTCCAGGATTTTAACATGAAAAACAGCAGCTGTTTTTTCCTGTTATGACTTCCCAGTTGGCAGATTTTCTGCTCAGAGGGCCTACCACCTGGGTTTATGCCAACAGAAGTAGAAACAGTTGGATTTATTCTGTGATTAACAGAATAAATTCTCCTTCCTACAGACAAAAAGTCTAGATTTTATCAGAATGGACGTGTCACAGGAAACTGATGGCAAAGCCAGGTTCTTGTCTGTAGGTGCACTGAGGAGGTGACTCTTTCGGAGGAGGAGTCCTCCCTGCTGACCGCAGATGGTGCGCAGGGCCCTCAGCACCAGCATCCCCCAGGGCTGGTCTCAGCCGTCTGAGCAGTAACTCTCCTCATCTATGGGCTCCTGCCCCAATTACTGCTGCTCTGGGCTCTCTTCCCCATAGGTCTAGTCTCTAAAAACATAACCGACCTAGATGTTGCCTTCACTCTTGGTGAGACACATCTGCAATACTTTCCTCAGAAAATCTTTGGATGTATGTTCTGTACAACAAAGGTATTGCATTGTCTGTGAAAAAATCATGTCTTACGCTTCTTAGGGTAAATCACAATTAGCCGTACTTTTTGCTGTAAAAAACTTTGCTGTTCTGGTGATCACTACTCCTATTCAGCAACCATTTATTTCCTGTGCAAAGTAAAATCATAGTTGGAAAAATCAGAAAACATGAGTACCGTTATATAGTTTTCACTAATTTGGTTCATGTTGAGGATTGCCTAGATGCATCCACTTCATCTGAAGGACGAGAGCAAGTGTCCATTAGAGTTCCTGGACAGAGTCCATTCTCTGCAGGCAACATCTCATTTCTCTTTGAAAGAAGGGGAGGAAATGGCCGCATGTTATGATCACCTAGCTATTTCACATGTTCACTGTGCACATCTGATTGGGATCTGTATTGTCTGTAGATTTGTTCTGATCTCATTTGTTTCCTTTGGTTACTGTACTCACAAATTGCCTTGTTTCAGGGAGGCAAGATAAATTCAGAGGAGAGAAATCTACTTCTCCAGAAAATTATCTAGACCAGGAACCAGGTGCAGGCTGCTAGAGAGCCTGGAAAACAGTGATTTCTTTCCCCTAAGTATGTGGGAAGCTTGGAAAGATGCACCACCTTACACAGATTAGGTACTTCTATGTAAGCAGTTAGATTACTGCTGCTTCTTTCCCTCTTCTGCATGCCTCGCTACATAGGCCATAGACTTTAAAATTTAGGGAGAGTTGATTCATACGATTCAGTTGTAGGCCTCACTTCTATTTTTTATGAAAGATTAAGGGCAAACCTCTAGCATAAATGTCTGTTTTCTTGTCTGTCTCAGCTTTGCTGTAGCTATTTGTAAATACATACTCATTACTAGTGCTACAGTACTGTCTCTCTCATGCCCATGACAAAATTGACCTGGGCTGTAATTCAACAGTGCTGTGAAATATAAGAGTGCAGAACTCCCACGAAAAATCTCATCCACGTTATGTTCTACTTTACATCCATGCATGCAGCTGCTATGGTTGCCATCTGAAACTTTTCCCAAGGTTTATATTAGGTGTTACATTTCCCACCCCATTAAAAAAACCCCAAAGAACTAAACACCAAAAAAACCCCCCACAACCCAAAACACATATTCACAGCTTCCCTTTGGTGACAGATTCTGGGTTTTGGGCCATTGTCAGTCACAAGAAAACATTTCTCTAGCTACTACAAGCACTAATGCTCATTAAAACCTGAGCCAACTCCCATTGAAGCAATTGGGATTCTTTCAAATTACTTCCTTGTGGTTCAAATCAGGCCCTGAAACACCTATATTACTAAAAATCACTGTTCTTGCCAGTGAGGACCTTCTGTTGTTTCTATATGAAGTATTTATAAGAAAATATTGAACTGTATTTCACAGTGACTCAGTAAATATATCACGCTCAGTGCTTTTGGGCGGTAATTAAAGATTTAAGGCATTCAAAAAATTCTTAATTAAAACCAATAAAAATATTTCCATATTCAAATATTCGCCTGTTGCCACTCAGACTTTCTTCTAGGTGTACTGTAGGATTTTTCTAGCTAATCTTACTTAAAGCAAGCAGTAAGCTATTTTTCCATGGATGAAAGCTTTAAAAAAATCATATTGGCTTAATCTTCAGACTGTTAAGGATTTTAATGTGTATTTATTCTTCAAACATGTGGTCCCATATGCATTATTTAATTTCATTAGATAACGGGCAAATTGATACGCATTATACTTTCATACTGCCTGTGTTTCTTTGTTGGAATTGTGGAGCTATAATCTGGTTATTATCAGACAGAGCATTATAGACTACATTGGCCTCCAGAACCGGCTCTCGGGTCCCTCTCCAGCCATTCCTTGGTCTATAAAACACATGCATAAATAGTACCTCCAAATCAGCAAAACCTGAACTCCCTCCTCCCTTGCCCCTCTCTCCCCCAATACCATTGGTTTGATGAATAACACTAGTTGTTTAGTTGTCCTTGCAGAAGACCCAGTTTTATCACATGCTGAGCAACTACATACCCAGTGAAGCAAAAGAGATAGAACTCCACGAAGGAAGGAGAAACCTGGAATCCACATATATTGGCCTGGTGAGAAACATGAAGTAGGACCCTGTCGTGATGCAAGTTCACAGGAACTAGCTGGTGTCTTCAAGACCCTCAGATGATGTATTCTGGGGGCTTTGGAAAGAGAAAGATTTGGAAGCCTAGGCTAGATAACCTAGTGGAAAAAAGGTCACATTAACCTTCATTTATAAGCTCAAAAGTCTATCCCTTTGCTTTCTAATTCCTGGTTTTGAAGCTGTGCACACAAGATTAGAAAGGTAAATTTTGTTTAAAAACACATTCTCAGGTAAGTATTTGTATATCTTTTTTCCTGGATGAACAATGTTTAGGCCTGTTCTGAGCTAAGAAGCAGCAAGGGAAAATAACAATTTTACAAAATAAAACTTTATAAAATCACCTCGGTGAACCAATGTATTTTCACAGAACAGATGGATCATAATGTAGTTTTTTCACCGATACAATTACATCATAAAATATTCCTCTAGCACAGATATTTGAGCTAGTTCTGTTTGGGCTAGCTCCAGCACTGGCATTAGTATAACTATTCCAGTAAAATACTTAGTTCAACTCTGCTGAATCCAAGTCAGAGACTTTCTTGATGTTTAAATATCCTGTCATCAATTTCTTTTTCTCCATTACTACTTTCACATTCAAAGAAGTTTGAGTAATTAGTAGGTTGTGCTTTTTCTTTTACATAACTGTGATGGCAAATTCAATCATATCATGAATTTTCAGGTGTTATGTATGCTAGTATGCTATATTTTAATTTCAGCTAATAAAAGATGAAAAGATTATTAGTACTAAATATTTTGGCTGACCCTAGAATACTGTATTTAATTTTCCACTTTGAATGGCGGTATGTACATTTTCATTAATTTCTGTCTTTGCTTCTTGGCATCCTAATTTCCTCATAGGCCATAGGCTTCACATGTTTGATATCTTCAAGAAGCCTTTGATCTCTCTTGCAACTTAAAAATATTTAACCCTTTTTGATTTGATGTAATAATTTTTGGTGATTTCTTTTGATGTCTCCGTTGTATTTATTGCTTTTTATATCTCTTTATTTTTACTTTCAAAGAGCCCTTTTTGTTCAGAGACAGACGTTACTTTCCCAATGTTATTTTCCTGGCATGTTCGTCTATAAGAAACTTGCATCCTTTATTTTTAATTCAAGGGGCTTTTAGACCATGCCCGTTCATAATACTTATCTTCATTCCATGACATCCATGACTGCTAAACACACTGAAAATGTGGCCTCTTGTATTTGGTGGCTGTACTACTGCAGCTTCTTAAGATTACTCCTATGTTAATACAGGTTAAATAAAGACTAGCCTCTTCTTAGAATAGTAGAGCAAGAACTGCTTGAAATGTTAATAAAATGCCTCTCTGCTTTTTTTTGTACAGTGCTATTGACTGGTTGATATATATAGCTAGTTAAAGTCTTTTATGGTTTGCCAATTTTTGCTGCCTCTTAAAATCTAAGTCAGAACTATGCAGTGTGCTTCAGTTTTAAAAATCTGAGTGAAAATACATTGCAGAGTACTGACAGCAGTAAGTTGGCTATCCAACTTGTTGGCTTATCCAACTGCAAACTGCATACTCAGACCACAAATTCAGTGGCATGGTACTTTAATTATAGATGGTGGTACATAACCTTTCAGGAACAGTATGATTCCCTGATTCACCTGGTTTTCTGTAGCTTATAACATTCCTGATAGTTGCCAGAGACTGTCTCTAGGAACTGAAGGGTGGGAGGTTTATTTTTTTTTGTTGTTGTTGTTTGGGGGATGGGGTGGGGGGTGGTTGCCATTTTCACAGTACATCAAAAGTGTCATTCAGTCTAAAACCAGATAACATGGATAGTTCCAAAAGAGAGCCCAGAAGTTGTCTATGCCTTAAAGGTCATTGCAGAGCAGTCTGTGGTCATTTAAATGCAGGCCTTACTCTAATGTAGTGGTATATAGCATCATTACTCTTATTAGATATATAGATGACATTCCTCTGTGACAGTAGGATATATCTAGGGGAAAGGAATCCCCAGCTGATTTATTCATATAGCATTAAGGTCTGTCCTTATGAGCAGCTCAAAAGAGATTTAGGACATTCACGTTCATAATACACCAGAACTATTTTCACTCTCAATGAAAGTCCTCTAACAGAGGCAACCATATCAATTCTTGGGACTTGATTATTAAGCGTCTCTCTATAGTTGGTCTGAGCTCCTGGAATCAAGTGGCTGGATGAGAATTTCAGGTTTCATGGTAAGGAAATTCTAGGTTTTTATCCCTCATGACTGTCAACAACAGCTAGAAAATAAACCACCCTAAGCTTATAAATGGAAATTAAAATAAGACCTAACATGAATTAATAGTTTTAAATGTGTACATTATCAAAACAATTGCACTTTTAAGAGTCAGTGAAGAAATTATTTATGGCAATAAAATCTGCCAGAATGCAAAAAAAAAAATTAAAAAAATGCACTTTCACCCCACCTTTTGAAGTGGTCCAGCAAGGTCGATGCATATTCCCCATGTTCTACACTGTAGAAGTTCACCTTCTAGTACCTGTCATCTGTAATTCCCCAATGGTCCATGGCACAACACAGACACATTTCTTTCCCCAAGTGAAGCCAGAATTTGTAGAAGGGTGGTCACACTCCAATTTTATCCCCAAGAAAGAGAAAGGACATTTCTTTTGTGTTGGTTTTTTTTTTTTTTTGGTAAGAATTAATAAATTAAAAATAAATAAATAAAAATTGAGTGCTATTTTAAATAAACTATTTGTGTACCTTTCAGGACAGCAGATTCACATAACCCCTCCCTCATGTCTTGGTGAATGTTAGTTTTATCACAAAGGAAATAATAAAAATGACATTAGAACTCTGTACCTTGCTAAAAGCAAGTGAAGTTGGTACAAATGCTTCAACAATACCTGTACATGCCTTCTTTCCGTATAAAAAGAATCCTTATATTATATATGTCAGCCAGCCAACCCTCATTTATAATTTCAAGGGCTTTATTGCCATTTTAAAGGTAAGATCTGTGAAATAAAGAATATGGTTGAAGTTGAGCCAAACTTTTGCAACAGTGGGTAAAAGAGAAGGTTTTAAGATTTAATTCCTTGTATGACTGTATCTCAGCATTATCTTCTTAAGTAATAATGAGAAAGGTTAACTACCATATTAGTGCTGATTTTTAGAAAAACGTCGTTTTGGGGAAGCTGAATAGAAGGGAGTAACATCAAGATGAAATTACCAACAAAGAAATCGTTCTTTCACTGAAGTAAGCCCCACAGACATTGTAATGTAATTTCTTGTTAATGAATGCATTAATAGAACTTTACCACAGAAGAACCCTCTGAATTTTAAACTATCATAGATCTTTGTTCAAACTGTATGACAAAAACATTTTAGATCAATTATATATTTCATTTGCACAGTTGGATGAAATAATGATAGATTTGGAGTCTATTTCTCAGTAACTCAGAAACAGTAATTACAATAATTAAAATTCTTTCCACAGCATAAAAATTTGACAATGCAATGTCATTTGCAGACCCATCAGGAGGACCTCACTGATGGGGTGGGGGCTGCTAAGATCCAAGGTTTGAGGGAGCAAGAATCTATACAGCAAGTGTCTGAACCACAGAATATTCTTTCTCTCCCTTCTTGCTCACATACCCAAGAGTTTAGCGTGGAAGATGAACTAAAGGGGTTTCTATTAGTCGTCCTCCATTGCTCTTAAACAAAGAGCAACCCAGGCTCACACTGCAAGGCAGCCCCTAGCCCCGTGCACTAATTTCAGCATTAGCAAGAGGATTACCATCTACAGACCTGAAGGTTGTGCAGGTTACTTACCAGGAGCCCAAGGGCCACGTCCAATTTGCATGTAAACCACAGACATTTATTATAAGTTCATATAACCATATTTGGTATGCAGATGGAACATAATGTATAGCGGTTCAAGTTCATTAGCAACACCAGCCAGCAGTTCTGCTGTTTTGTCCCCATCCTTCACTTACAGGAAGATGGCAGCTGGAGCCCACATTATATGACTCAGCAGGTCTCATCTGGCCCTTGGGCTGCACATTACATGCCCCCGCTCTACTGTCTGATGTGCTGAACAATCTCCGATTTCCAACTGGGGATGTAAACTGATAATGAGATTGCTTTAATGCTCTAAATCTCAGTGGCATTATCACAAAGGCCATTTTCTGGCTTTTGCAGTTGTCTGAAAGGGAAAGGGAGATAAACAGTAGAGGTGAAGTCAGAATTGTTGTATAAGTTACAAGAGAAACACGAGCTGCTGATGCAGGAGAAAGTGTAAGCTGGTTGCAGTCAAGTAGCAATTTTGTTTTCTTCTGATACATGTCACATTGAGTATTTATTTAAAATGCTGTTCAGGTGGACAGGCTTGAAGGAAGTTGCATTGTATTTCCAACTAGAGTAATGGGAACGGCAGATAAACATTGCAAATGCCTTACAAACATTAAAATAGCATAGTACACCATGCGATCATTTTGTGTTCAACCACAGTATGCCAAGAGATCTGCTTTACATCAGCAACAAAACCAATGATCTGTTAAATGCAACATTAAACAATCTACTACCACTTCTGTTTCCAGGTGTTATGACAGTCCATAATTACTTCTCTAATTCTCACTTAACATTTGGGCTATAGCATAGATTCTAGTTGTCAGGCATCATGTAATTCTATTTTAAAATTTGCTAAAGAAGTATAGTCTTGAGAAACCATAAACAGCAGGGGCCAAATTTTAATAAGTATCTCTGTTAATGTCAATTCAGCAACATGATTCCCACTATTTTAATCACAGGGGGTCTTTAACATGCCTTCAGGGACACACAGTTAAAGCCAAGAAGAATGTCACAATTATTAACTGACTACAAGGAAAGAAAAGTAAGGAAGTTCCTTAAGCGTTGCTAGAAAATTACTCTCTTAATTAGAGCACTAGAACATTGCTATACTTCTCTCTTCAGTAGCGAGTGGTAATGATGTATTTATTTATACTGGGGTAAACACACAAGACATTGACCTTTACTAAAATGATCTGGTAAGGATTCTCTTGCAACATCCCTGAACTCCTGAGTCTGGTCTGTGCTGTCCAGCCAGGCTGGGCCCACCGCGTGTCCCCCGTCCACTTCCCCCTGCCCTGTCCCACCTCACACCTAGGACGGGGGGGGCACGTCTCAGACCCCTTCCTTAAGCTATGTGGGCCCCTATCCAGTGACATCCAGCCATGCGCTCGCAGGGGACTGAGCTGCTCTGCGCTCAGGGCTGTGTCGGATGCAGGCAGGCAGGGCGATACACAGCTGTACTAAATGAACATGCTGGGAGGTCTCCAGGTGGGTTCAGTGAGGGAGTTAAAAGGTACGTGCCACAAACTCCAAACTCTGCTGGGTGTTTTAAGGTCAGCTGGGGCCTTATGCAATGACTGAGAAAAAAATTAGGAAATTTAAATCTTAAATCTCTCCTGTCCCAACAGCCAGGATGTCCGGTTGTGCAGCCCTCAACTTCTTTTACTGTGAGAATGGCCCTTTGGCCTTTGGCCTGCTGGGACAGTGCAGAGCTGCAGTAGTGTCGTGGTTTCAGCCCAGCCAGTACCAAAGGACCACACAGCCGCTCGCTCACTCCCCCCGCCCCCCTCCGGTGGGATGGGGAGGAGAACCAGAAAGGG
>JANZLQ010000007.1:15767290-15804774 GCA_026212715.1 Elanus axillaris | reverse complement strand
CCCATCCCACCTGGGGGGGGGAAGGGGTGAGCGGCTGCGTGGTGTTAGTTGCTCGCCGGCCCTAAACCACGACACCTTCCCAGGTTCCTGTGAAAATTAACTCTATCCCAGCTGAACCCAGGACAAGTAGCAGGGCACAGATTGCAGAGAACCACACATTCCTAGACACCACCATTAGATCCTTATGTTCTGCATTGTTTTCAACAGTCCTTGAATGATACTGTGAGGAGGAAGAAAAAAACCCAACAGTACCATACAGAGAAAATGCCTCTCAAACGCTTCTACAACATACCAAGTGTCAGAACACCAGAATGGTGGAGGTATATGGTATTATGCTAACTCCTGCATGCTGCAAGTGAAGTCTGCTATGTCAAGTATCAGAGAACAAAAAAAGCACACACAGCTGAGAGAAAATACAGATTAGTCAGTGATACCCACTTACTTCCATGCATTGTCCTCATCTAATCCTTGTGCCAGACCTTAACTGCTGTTAACTTCAAGACATCCTGGCCTCTGATAAAGCCTCTGTCTGCTCTTTTGACACCCCTATGGTTTCTACAGGTGCCTCAATGCTTGTCCTTATCCTTTCCACATATTCTGTCCTGAGCTGGTTACCACCTATGGCTTTATTAGTGCCAGATACATCCAGCTGAGCTTGACCACCTAATTACAAACGTGTAACTCTTTTGTCAGGCTTTGACTGGCAATAAATAACAAGGGTAATCTTCAGTTTCCAGAAGCCACTAATAAACACTGTAATGAGCCACCAACCAAAAATCCAGGAAAAGGGAGCTCAGTGAGTGCAGCTACATCACTAATTTAGTTTGATGAAGGAGTTCTTTCAAGCGAGAGGTTGTCTTGCATCTGTACTTGGTGTCCCGTTATACTCTCAAGCACAACACTGCTCACTCCAAGCCCTTTCCCTCCTGGTGCAAACAAGAAACGTGGAGCAGCCAGCTCTCTAAGCATGCCCAGTGAATCTCAGAAAGGAAACTAGTGTGAAATTCATGCTGATAAAACACAGTGTGGACACAGGTTTAGGGACGTCACAGATGAAATCAAATCTAACCCCACACCAGTTAGTAAAGCAGACACACGGAGTGAACTCCACTTCTCCCTGCTCCTCAAGAAATGAATGAAATGACTTGACAAACTGTATTGAAGAGGGAGAACAAAGTAGAAGTAGGAAGATAAACAGAGTAATATAGTCTTTCCCATTTTTTGTTAATAATAGTCCTATAAAGGACAAAACTATCAGTCCTGTCACAAAACGGGGAACAGTATGTAGCTCAGTGAGAAGAAATACAGCCACCTGAGCAAATCAACTAAATGTGCCTCAGATTGAGTGGCTACTCTAATCCAATGCAAAAGCTTGCAGCCCTTTTGGGGAGGAAACACTGAAAAATTGAGCTTTTCAAGTACCCATACAATTTGATTTTCACTGATCTCTGAATGGTCTCTAAACGAAATATTTATTACTTTACTCTAGGAATTGAATTTGATCTCTGTTACTAGCAATCAAATCAACCCATTATTCTCCACAAAAAGTATAATAATATTTTAAGTCTTTCTGCTGTTTTCTTGGTGAAGCAACCATTAAGAGCACTTGCTGCCTTACAACCTCCTCTCATAATATCAACCTGCAAATTGTGATTATCAAATCATAGAGCTCTATTGCCTACCCAACTAGATAGCAAGGCTATCCAGTATTAGGCCCATCATCTGCTTCAGTGAGCCACTTCTTGCTTCATTAGATACTCCATTAGTCATTCCCGTCTTTCGCATCTGTAGCAGTGCTAAAGACAGAGTCCATATTGCCTGAGAAAATTTCTTAAACTTTTCAGATCTAGGACTTTGACACCCAAAGGCTGCAAAACCTTGCATTGGAGAAGGGGTGTCATTGCCTAGCCCTAGGCATACTTATTTTGCCTAAGCTTCATACCTTATTAATAATATGACTCACTCTGTTTTATAATATCGTTGTTTGTTACAGAAATGCTCCGAATACGATCAAACTTAAAATGAAAACTGAACACATTTGGGGCTTTCCCACTGGCCATTTTTATACAGTATACTCCTCCCCTCTGAGCTGCTGTCAGTCTGGAGCACTCCTGGAGGAGCCACTTGTTCCTTTTAAGCTTCCTACTGCAGCTAGGAGTGCCACTGTATGCAGAATGGCATTTCTGTGGAAGGCAATGCAAGGTTCAGAAAGCTGAAGAGACCTCAAGGAGGAACTCACTGTGTAAACCTGCAGTTTGGAAAATTTCCTGGGAGACGTGATCGGTGAATTAGAGCCTTCAAACATAAGTCTGTGGATTCCCAAGAGTGTCTGCTAATCTCTGGGCACATTATCAAAGCTAATCCTTCTTTTGTTCTCTGCTGAAACAAAAAGTAAATGCACATTCAATTCTTTCAAAAAATGGATGAGAGATTCTGGGTCTATGAGATCCAGGCTTTGGATCCCAGCTGGATGGAGTCACCTTCCAGCAGTCCAAAGGGTAGATGGAAGAAGGCTGGGGTTTGAGCTGTATCAGAGACCTTACTGCTGCTACTGGCTGGCTGTAGGTGTATCTCTGCTCAGCTGATTCCAAACTGATATTCTGAGCATTCTCTCTCTAACATGTCTCGATACCACATTAAATGCACTGGATCCCAGAGCAGGATCGATAAGATATTGCAGTGCTTATCTGTGAGTAGCCTAGGCCCTTCTTCAGCCGGGCTCTTTGCTTATTACAAGTGCTGTCCATTTTGAGACACTTGTCTGTTGCTTGTCTTTGGGCCAAACTCTTCCAAATCTTAGATTCAGTAATTTGGCCTTTATTCTCAACGTGACTTCTATGAAATTTTATGTGATTATACCAATCATGATTTCCAAAGCCTCTCATATATGAAAATAAACTAGAAAATTAGAGGAAAAATTAAATTCACAACTGCTATCTTTATGTAAGTACATAAGGGATTTTATAGCAACACAATCATTTTTCATATCTTGGGCTCCGTCTCCTGTCAGAAAGTGAAACAATTTTAATTATCTAGGACATCTCCTTCAGTAACAAAAGCAAGAGGTATTAAATTTTAGAAATACAAAACCAGTTGTGACTACCTCTAAATTTCAGTAAAACTATAGGCAAGTTTTAACATTATAATGAAAGTATCACCATAATAAGAAAATATAATAAACAATTATTTATGTCTCAAGCAGTACAGAAATTTCTTGCCTACAGGAATTTAAAATACATATATAGTGGGAGTAATCTCTGAAATCATTAGTCAGTTATCTGCCACTACTTTTTGTCAGCCATGCTTTGAATCTTTCAGGCAATAATGCATATCCTTTGGAAGACTGTCCTAGGCTAAAGAGATCTTGCAAAGTAAGGATTCAGAAGAAAGAAAAGTATAGATCTTAACGTATGAATCAGTGAAATTAAACAAAGTAACAAGGAATATTACCTTAGAGCATGTAGGGAGGAAATGGAGTCCATGTGAACTTCCCTGCAAGGAAGGGCTCAGATAATTACACTGATTTAGAAGTTACAGTAATGTATTGTAAAATCATACAAGAGAATGAACTTTATGCAGCTCCTGAAGGAGAGTTACTACTGTTAAATAAAGTACAAGAGAAGAGGAATTTCTGAACGATCTATTTCATTTCATGAAAGGACAAGTTTTGCTCCTGGCCTCTGTGAGCACTGGTTACCTGAACGATGTGGATCCATGCTTCTTCATTGCTTTAACAGGTACAATATGTTGGGCACCATGCTTCCATTAGTCAGTTAGGCTTAGTTTTGCAGAATCTTTCTGTGCACCCTTACTTTGATTGAACTGTTGGGCAGATTCAGTAATGTTAATCTGCTTATTCCTTATGAGATTGTACAATTTTCCCACTGTTTGTGATCCAAAACACCGCATGTCATTCTTTTACTCTAGTCAGTCAGCATGATCTCAGGTAAGTAAATTGAACACTCTCAGAAAAGATTTTATAAGGAATTTATTCCCATTTGGATTGTCACCTTCTGAGAAGGGTGTTACCGGCCAGAACACAGTAAAGAGAGTGAACTCAGTAATTTTGGGCCACTAGCATTATATGTGATGTGAGGATGTACTGACTTAATCCTTGGCCAAACGAAACAAATCCTCTAATTTACTTGTGGTTGGTTTTTTTGTTTGGGGTTTTGGGTTATTTTGTGTTTTTTTTTTTTCTTTTTTTTCTTTAATCTCACAGCTGATGAGTTAGCTGTGGGCCAGGAGGCTTTGGAGAGGGGTAGTATTTTTGATCCATTTGGGAGAGTGGGTGGGAGAGTGGGTGGGAGAGTGAGAAAAAGAAGGACAATGACTCGGCATTTATTTGAATTCCTTACATCACAGATCACATACACAAATGTAATTCATAAATTTCATTCTAGCAAAGGCAAGACATCTTAGCAGAAAATACTGTGCTATCTGATTACAGTACTAGTTGTTTAATTAATGTAATGGGTAGACAGGACAGTATCAGGCTAAGTAAACAAGCTGCTAATGTTAACAGGACTGTGTTTGGAAAGTGAAATGTACTTCTGATCAACTGATGACTTTATTCTAAGAATAATGATGGCATGTTAAAATATATTCTTCTGCATGCAATTTTGCTTTGCTTTCTTTATATTATTTTCCTTACAAGTTCATCTAAATTATTATTTAAGTGTTTATATGGTGCTCACCTTTGTGGAAGATAGTAGCTTACAATCTAATGCTGCATACTATCAAATTGGATCTCAGCTGCATACATCATCCATGAAATTTCAGCATCTTCTTCAGCTTTGTGCAACACATATTTATTCAGGTGGAATTTAATTAAACTGAACAAATTAAAGCTGACTACTGACTCATTTCAAAGCATCAGAGCAGAGAAGTAGACAGTGACACTGGAACAATTTGCAACCATCTAGGACACTGTCATCTCTCAGTAGCCCTCAATTAGCCATTAATAATTTTGTGAATTTTAAATTTGATTTTCGCTGTGTAACACCTAATTTGAGGAGAGAGCCCTGTTAAGCTATGCATTTCAACAAGTCTCTTAAAATGTGAAAACACCAAATTATGCACTTTTTGACCACTACAAGCAACTGTCTTATTGGCTTACATATGTATTTATCTATCTCACTTCAACATCTTTGCTTTATTAGCTTTTCCTTCATCTACTCAGATCATGACATAAACTGTGCTGACCTGTAGTCTATATCCAAAGTATACAAACTGAGGCTACAGCTAAATGTACACACATTTATGTACTTATCAAATTATAATTACAGGAATTGCAGAAACAAAATGGGTATTAAAAAAATATTTGCCTCCCTCGGCTTTGTATTTATGTGTTTGATTGTCTTTACCAGTCAGATGTAACTCAAATTGAAATCTGCAGCAAGCAGTTGTAAAAGGCCAGTACAGAGGCCATATGGTCTCTCACTCCACATGCTCAGACTGGCATACGCACTGCTGGCTTCAATATCTGCACAGTACTTACCCCTGATCAGCTGATCTACCTCAGCCTCTTGCTTGTATAGGACCCCTCACAACCCCATGGCATTAGCAACTATATGAAACCACAGCCTCCATGAGTAACCACGAGAAAGGCTTTCTGACTATTGAAACTGATCTCCCCTGGTGCAATTTCAGGCCATTATTTCTTCGTATGCCACTGAATGTGAAAAATAGGTCATTCCTTTAGATCTTGAAACAATCTTCTACATATTTGAAAACTGTTAGTGTGTCTCTTTTATGATCCTTTAGAAAAAACAACCCTAGTTCTGGGATTCTCTTCTCCTAGATGTGCTCCCAAGCGTTCTTGCAGCGCTCTCTTAGAGAATAACCCCTCCTTGTGTTCCCTTTGGAGCTGCTCAGCTCTGCACTGGGCCTGAGTTTAGAAGCTGTGTGATTTCCAAAGTAACCCACAAAAGGTAAAAGAATTGACTTACAAGACTGGATGCCCAGAAAACTCACTTCATAAAAATGAAAGTTAAAACAGCTTGGGCTCTGACCCATGGTAGGCTCTCTAGATACCACCAAAATGCAGGAAATGCATTAACTCTGTAGTAACTGAAGAGTAGGGATAGATGAAATATTCCGCATTTCCTCAGAAAAATGGAGTACATAAAATAGCCCTGATATGATATGTTCCCATAAGTTTAAGCATTTAACCATATTCAAAATAAAATCTGTCTCTAAAATAAGCATTTGGAAAGCAGAAGGAAAACATAAATCACTGTGATTGCTAAAACAAGTGAAAAATAATAGTTGAAACTAAAAATGAGCAACAAATAGCACAGAACATTTCAACAGAGTAAAATGGTGCTCAGTAAATGTTCACAACATTTGAATAACTGAGGATCATTTTCCTTTTACTGAAAAAGAACCTGTATAGAAACCATTGCAGGAAGAAAAACTGCTAAGCAAATTTACAGTCAAAATCACAGCAGAAGAAAAGAATCAGAGTTGGCAGTATCAGAAACATAGGAAAAAGGAAAAGTTCTGATCAGGAGCACTTAATTGACAAGGCAGCTAATACATAAACAATTCCCAATGTTAAATTTTTCCTGCATGCTAATGGAGCCATCTTCAGTCTGGTTTTATAGTCTCACATGCAAAAACACAGAAGCTGTCCATAGAAATACGTGAGAGAAGAGCAGACCTCCTGTGTTTTACATGGTGGAGGTCTGTGGAGCTGCTCTATGTGCTGAGACAGTTGAGGTTGTTCAGCCTAGAGAAGGGAAGGCTCCGGGGAGACCTTATTGCCATCTTTCAATACTTAAACAGGACTTGTAAAAAAGATAGAGACAAACTTTTTAGCAGGGCCTCTTGTGATTAGACAAGGGGTAATGGTTTTAAACTAAAAGAGGGTAGATTCAGACTAGCTGCAAGAAAGAAATTTTTGACAATGAGGGTGGTGAGACACTGGAACGGGTTGCCCAGAGAGGTGGTAGACACCCCATCCCTGCATGCATTCAAGGTCAGGTTGGATGGGGCTTTGAGCAACCTGATCTAGTTGAAGATGTCCCTGCTCATTGCAGAGGGATTGGACTAGGTGATCATTAAAGGTCCCTTCCAACCCAAAAGATTCTATGATTCTATGTGTAGTCCTATACTTCACGAAGCCAAGAAATACTCATTACATGAAGAAAAGCCTAGGGCTGCCCAGAAAAACTGTAAACAAAGTTATTTAATTTCAGTCACAATTTGACTATGCAGAAGCCAAATAAGGACAGACTTGAAGAGCACAGCTGTATGCAGAACTTTCCATGTACTTTGATGTCTGGAAGTTAATAGAGCTATCACTCTCTTTTGCATGAATAATATTTGTTACCAACTGAGTTCTATTAGATTTATGAATTGTTCATGAGCAAAGTCTCATTGTCTTTAATACACTTGCTACGTGTAAGTTCTCCTGGAACAGTTCAGAAAACTAATTTTCAGGCTACTTATGGTTTGGTTTATGTGTTCTCAGATTCAGATAGTGGGTGGTTGCTGCACTGTTTCAATTTTAGTACTGGCTGACAAACTTCTTGCAAATCATAACAAATCCTCTTCCACCCCCCTGCCCCACCCTGCATGTCCAAGAGGAATTCCTAGATGTGTAATTGATCCATCTCAAATAATTAAAACATCTGAGACTTGTGAACATTTGTACAATTAACCAGAAGATGCTAGAAGGCTCATGATGAATGATTAGTAACCCACTATGGAGCATAACTATTCAAAATTTGACACCTGTCCTCAGAAATGTACTTGTATTTATGAATCTGATTTAAATCCTTCGTTCATTTCTGAACCAGCTGTGGACACTGTCTTGGAAATTATTTTTACTACTACATCGAAGTACAAAAACCAGACAGTGCAGATGCTATGGGCATGATGTTTGGCTAGGATAAATCAACAGATTTTATACAAAGCTGTACTCCCTTTGACAACTGCAGAGATTTGGCCAAAGATATTGAACAGACAGTTAATAGATCTTTTTGAAGCTAATAAGAAGTTAATTAGGCAATGTCTCCACCTCTTTACTTTTGTTATTAATGACATAAAGGCATATAAAAGCGATGTTCCAAATTTTTCAAATTATCGCTAAGCAGGAGAAGGGCAGAATGATATCTATGAATAGACATAGAAGGAGTTAATACACAGGCTCACTTGATGACTGGGTCAGAGTTCAGTGCACATGAATACTTTGGGAATGAAGCATATAAATGGAATTATTTACTAATAGAAGAGTGCATTAATGCAATCAATAAGAATAGAAGAGATTTGAGAGTTAAAATACCAGCAAATCATCTCTAAAGACTGCAGAGATTTGCTGTGCAAAATACAAGCAGTGCAAAAACTATGAAGCTAAACGACTGAGCCCCTTCCCAGTGTCGTGGCTGAGATGGGCAGGCACAACATATACACACACACAGCAATCTTTAAGAAGATGGATAGATAGAGACTTTATTGTTTTAAGCAAGCCCTTTTATATCTTTCTAAGACTATGTGTACATATATGATTGGTTCAAGTAAAAACTAGCAGTTCATGATTGGATGACTTTTTCTCTGTTGTAACTTTGATAAGCTTCCTCTACTTGCAGTCTGGCAGTTCTCTAATATCCTGTTTACTCAGGTCTTCTCGGGACTTTCTGGCCTCTTCAAGGGTACACAGTTATCTGCTCAAGGTCAATGTTCAGCTTGCATTCCAATCCCTCGGAACAGCCGAGGTCTCCCATATCCCAGATTCTAGAAATGTGACTTTTCAACTGTGTCTTCTCTCTCAGAAATTTGTAATGTATTATATCATGGAAAGCATACTTATGTGATGTTCAATAATGTGCAAGTAGTAGAATTCTGCATTTACATGGCACTATACAACCGTTTTGGTGTGAAATGCTGAAAATTTAAAGTTCTAGTCTGACAAACATTTCACAGAGCTTCTTACCAGGTATCTTCCCAGCACGGTTAATTGGGCTACACAGAATGAGATGCCTGGTTGTAAGTATTTGCGGGATCATCCCTAAAAGAGATAATATGACAGGTTTGGAATCCAGTATTAAATGTTACCTAATGAAACACAAAAAAATATTGTAATAAATGATTCAAAGTACAGCAGGACTAGATGATACTATTCAAGATAAATTATATCTGACATATAAAAATAAAATATTAACTTGAGCCATTCAGCATGGTACAAGTGACTGAGTATAAAAATAACAATCAAGGTAGTCATTCAGGATTCAAACCCAAAAGAATTTAAATTAAAAGCAATGGACATTATTCTGATAGAGGTTGTATTGATATTTGCACTGTTCAAGGTGTCTAGCATTTTCCCAATAAAAGCTGTGTCGACCATTCAGCACCCAGAAAGATTTTATTGAGGTTTTTTTCTTTCCAATGATGTCTCCAGTTATAACTTTTAATGAAAGAGTGAAGGTACAGGTGTCTGCCTGCCTGCACTTCCCACAGTTCAGATTAGGAATTCTTTCCTTGCATTACACATATTAACATCCTTGGAAGATAAACAGATTTGTTAAAGTGTCCTTACAAGGTGATACAGTTTAGTATTTAATCAGTTATTCCCCAAAGTTTAAACATTAGAAAAGACATCACAAAAGCAGTGACTGGTAATACTTTCATTTCTATGGCCATCGACATATTCATATTTATCTACATATTTTCAAATTCTATTATCATGTACATAGGTTTTTTTGGAAGACAGAAATACATTTTTTCAGTAGATTATGCTAGAAAAATTTAAAGAGATACAGCCAACCTATTAGCTTCTCCGTGTTATTAGATGCAACCTTTGAAATTTTTATAGCCTTTGGAGATTAGCAAGGAAATAATTTTTCCATTCTTTGTTTGTTAAAAAGGCTATTTATTTTTTCCTGTTGACAGACTACATGTAGTTATTTTCCTTGCTCTCTCCACATGTAACAGGTTAGTGTTGTTGTTTGTGTGTCCTTCCCTACAACGGTAGAAAGAAAAAAGAAAAGTGAAGTGTAACTGTAATTCTACAAAAGCTGGCTGACAAGACCCTCTAGTAGGTAAGATGCTTCTAAAGTTTCTAAGAATGACTAGATTTCAAGTTCATGGTGTTCTCTTAGTGCTTGTAAAAGCTATGACTCTGACAGACTGCAAAACTGAAATCTTTTCTCATTACTTCTTCTGTAGAACAAGTGTGGCTGTAGTACAAGATTTTCTAGCTTTACACCCAAACACCTTCCTCGTTTTCAAAGGATCACTTCTACAGGAGTGAAACAGTAGTAAATTCTTGTGGTATCATTTCCTAGGGTGCCAGTGCCAGCTGCAGTCCTAAGAGGCATACTCTCGGCTAGCTAGAGAGTCATCACATTGGTCTTCAGAGACAGAGTACGTGTCTGGAGATCTTCAGGAGCTGGAAAAATGGTTAAAGACATTGTAGAGATTATTTCAGCTTGAAATATATCTACTTAGATCTTATTTCTCCAACCCTTTTGCAGGCTCAATGGAAAAAAAAAAAACACCTGCTGAAAAGGAAAATCGATTACTTTGAATTTTCAGCATTGAGTAGCTATTCCCAGCTGCTGAGCACTCCAGAAGTTGATGAAGCTCACATGCAAGAGGGAGGAATACATTGGCAGTTCCTCACCAGTTGGCAGCAAACCTTCCACCCTTCCACATCCATATCTTTAGAGGTGGAAGAGTGACTGACACAGTCCCCTGAAAGATATTAGCTTAAATGATCAATAAAAGTCTCTGTTTTGGCAATGCTTTCTTGCTGCTTCTGTCAACAGCTACAAGGATTGCAAGCTTCTTTTTTCCATACATTTTATCGATGGGTAAGATAACCACAAACATATACACTTTCATTTTTCAATAGGATCAATACCACTTTAATGTTACTTTAGCACTGATTTAAAGTCGTTTTATTTTTAGAGCTTCTAGTGAGGAGGAAAATCTCTAACAAGCTATAGATTCTGAGCCCTTAACATAACATGACTACCATTTTTATTACAGAAAATCTGGAGCAGGAAATACAGCTAAATTTTTTATTGACCAAATATTGCATGATATCAGGTTAAGCCTATAAAAGACAGAGTAGCATTTATATTAAAAAGAAGTTGCTGTGCATTGATTTCATTGACATGTCTGTCACTGATTCTTTTTGTGACCTTGGACAATTAATTTACTCTGGTTTACTTTGTTTCTCTATTGAGAAATGAGTTCTTAACATTCAGTTATTGATTATTGTAGGACTGTGTGAAAAGGGGGCTGGAAACTGGTTTTTGTTCATCAAATAAACTAGTTAGGCTTGCATTTTTATACATTCAAATGCCTAACAGTTCCCTGTGCTCTTTACAAAGAACCAAGGGGAAAAAAGGTCTTCTGATGTTCAGTCCTTTCAAAAGTATATTCAGCAGTGTCCATAATACATGTAATTGAATAAATCCCTAATCAGGAATATTTGTAAAAAAGCACATATATACAGTAGGAATCTTTCATTGGGTGTTTTGCCATTTTTCAGATAAATTTCTGAATTCATTCACTGCTCTATAACAAAAATTCCTGTTTATCCAGTCCTTTATATCTTCAGCCTCAGTAACTATTCACTTGACCATACAAGATGTGATGAGGTACCAGGTTTGTTTCTTTCAATTTTATGGCCTACAAAGCAAAATTTCACAGGCCCTGCTACCTAACATTTTGAAAAAAAAGGAAGAGAGGGAAATAAAAGAGCATTTATTTTCAGAAAACTTGTAATCTGATATATTTGCTTATACTGACCTGAGCCCATGTCTAGGTAGTCTTCAAAGCTCACAGACAGGTATGTGCAATGGTAAATAGTACTATTTAATTTCACATTTTATCATTTTCCTGCTCTCTGATCCAACAGCATTTGGAAACTTACTAATGTAATATATGTGATTTAATTAAAGGTTCACAAGATCTGTGTCCCATTGTCCCTCCTGAAGGGTTACTAGCAGTATGAGTTAGATCCTTGGAAATCACGAGCAACCCATTCATTTTCAGGTGGTAGCACTGAAGCAGAATATTCAAACAAGGGAAAAGTGCACAATCTAAAGAGGAGGAGGTCTGTTAAGGTTGGTTTCTGCTTCCTCTGCCCTGTGTGCCTACAAAAGAAAGCTCTATTACGTGCAGGGAGGAGATTCATTGCAAAACCAAAGTCTTTCTCTGATACTCACATTTTTCAGATATGCCAGTGCAAACATTTCAAGGGATACAACTAAGCAAGAGCAAGCCACGGTAAAGACATAAGGCAGGCCCCAACCTGTGATTACAAACACAGTTTTACAAGCAGGCAGAAATATCACCAAGTTGATTTCTGCAGCAGACAGCGTCTGTGTTCCTCTAGATATAACTGAAATAGGAGTGTACAATTCCCCAAAAGGAATATATCTCATAGACTGCAAACAGACCGACACTGATGCTGTCATACACAATGCTGTCCATAAAGTAGATTATAAAGCACAAGTTTTAGAAAGAACACCTGCAGCAAGTTCAATGTGGTGTAAAAGCTGATGGTGACTCAGCTACACATAAGCAACATTAAAACAAACGGGGGTTTCAACACCATTTGGAATTACAGCCTTAAGGCAAACAGCTGAGGTCCCTCATATTGTCACAAACCTGCGGCTAAATTATACTACCAATTTATCTACAATAATTTGTGTTCATTATACCATGGTATTTTTGCTTTTTCCTAATGGCAATATTCAAGCTGATATCCAATACCTTATATACAATCAGAACAAAGAGATTATACTTTCTTTTTTTGCAAGATATACCCTTTAGATTTCATTTGTCAAAAAGGTAGAGTAATATTAGATACAACAAATGCTAAATTTACCTTGCATTCACTGTATCTCCACTTCCAGATTCACTATGTCTTCTATACTTACAGGTTCTTTAGAGTAAATGCATAGCAGGATTAATTCTGCAATTTCTCAGTAAATATATTAATTTGGATCTCTTCCTTCTCTGGCATTCTGTCAGCGAGGCATAGCAACATAACAAAAAAAAAATGTAACTAGTACAAAACTTTTTGATGGCTATGACCTCAATATTTTAAAAAACAATGGCTTGACAAGCAATACCAGTTGAGATTTTTACAAGTTCCAGTTCATTAACGAGTAATATAAAGAAGTAATGAAAATCTTTTACTAAATGGAAAGCAGTGAGTTTCAAATATCTATTGTTTAGGCATTTATCTGGATTTTCACATTATCACATATAATGCAAACATTATAACATAAAAACCTAGAACCCAAATATTTAAGCTCTACACGGACAGAGGGTGGAGAACATAGGGAAGAAAAATTAACCTTTCCTTTTCCTTGCTACTTCTGCTAGTCAGGGGCCCCACGCTGACTCTAATGTCCAGCACATCCCAGGCTGCTGCTCAAGCCTGGAATGTGGAATGATGGATCCAAATTTTCCTGTGGTAAGTCAGCATGAACACACATCCCTTCTACATGGCTGGCCTGCTGTCAAAATTACCTTTCCTACTGGTCTGCAGAGGTGTGGATATTATTGCCATGGCTCTTGGCAATTGTGCAGACAGTCCTTTACTTTGTATCCCACAGTTCTGAGAAGAGCTCAGCCTTGTCTGTGTTTGTAATTTTGAATGAAAATTTTCTAAATTCCAGAAATCAAATGCACAGCACAGCAAGGTTTGCATTCACACTGGTTCTAGCATCCCTACTCAGCAGTATGTTCAAATAGTAAAGAAATTTCTCTGAGCAGATTCAATGTTTGCTGAATTCTCCTTTCTCTTCCTTCCAGAAGCTCATAAAAAAATATAATAATGAATGGAGAGGATGAAACCAAATAAAAATCTTATTTCAGAATTATTAGGGGACAGGAAAGATGGCATGTAGCTTTTTGGAATAAAGTAGACATTCAAAGCTCCTTGTGCTGTGAAGCAAAATCATGTAAATGCTTGCTTCACAAATACATCTGATCATGGGGATAGAGCTATCCACCGTAGACACATTGCTTTTGGAGCTGGTTCCTGCACCTCGTCTCTTAAGCCTCTCCAATGCAGGTAATGCAGGGAAAGAAGGGGATGTCAGGGAGGAGTTTCATTTAGATCTGTTCTTGCCCAGCATGGAGTCCAACAGAGACAATATGTCGCCAGCTTAGGTTTGAGGAGCTCTTTGGCTATTCCATTTCTGCCTGCAAGTGATTTAGACTATAATAGGGGTTTAGAAAGCTGTAACTCAGTTTCCTCCAGCTGTAGGACGAAATGTTACTTTGGGATGGTGATTTACATTGAGATTAATCACAACCATGGCCATGGCAAATTGTTACCCTGTTTTGTTCTAGAGATTTCATTGTATTGCACATATTAAGTCAAAGATGACTGAGTTTGTATTCTTGGTATTGCTTGAAAGTAACCATACTGCTGCTATTACACATTGGCTGCCTGAGTTAACTGATTATATGGTTATTTAATGTAGCTAGGTGGTAAGCCTTATGTCATTATAATGATTCAATTGTTACAGTCCTAAATAAAAGTGGACAATTTGGATCAGGAGCCTGAACATCTGACAAGCTGTGTGGTGTCTAGATCCAAAGCTGTGGTTTAGCACGCTATACATATATGGGCAGCTGCACCATTTAGCTGTGGATCCAGGCTTGGGCTGGAATACCTCAGGCTGGTTTGAATGCTTCCTTCCAAAGTCTGGCGGGTTTCAGCGTGATGGTTTTTAGTTCGGCCCGTTTTTAACAAAAGCAAATGCAAATGAGAAGCTACCCAGAAATAGCACTGCATATCAATTTTCTACATCAATTTATAATGCAATGCAAACAGATGGTACATTCAGGCACTGTCACTAGTGACTATTCCTTTTTTATATTTGATGGTATATTTATTCTGTCTATTTCCATTGCTGAGTTGTTTCAACACCTGTATAAAATAAGATACCACTGTAAGTGAGAGCTATGTAAACTAATCTTGGTAAAATATGCAGCTTTCTCAGTCCCAAAGTGATTTTCTGACCAATGGTGTAAAATTTAAAGCATACCACTTTTTGATGGCAATCAACACCAGTCTCTTGGTTTCTACTTCCAGAAAGAGGGAATAATTTATCAGGGATCATGAGAAGCCATTTCCAAAACCATGACAGGTTCCTTCTATTTTTAGGAGGCATGTTTTTTGTTAAAGAGGAGTCAACAAATCATTTGTTTTGAAATTGTATTCCACACAGTATTTGTATTCTACATTTTCTACAGTATTTACAAAAAAAAAAGGCCAGTATGGTGATCTAAATTCAGGACACATAGCTCAGAGAAGATTAATTCAGATAAGGCTTGGGGCAACACACAGCTTATGCAATTTACTGCCACCATTCGCACAGAATCTTTGCTGATTAATTCAGCTGCAGCAAAAAAAGTAACCATTGGTTTTTTAAGGGAGGAGCATGGCTGCTGGGTAGTATACTGATACTGTATAGATCTGAAGTAACTCCCCCTAGTGCCTACAGCCAGTCAGAAATTCTCCAGTTCAACATTTTCATCAGAAATTGTTCATTCACGAAGAAATTCAATTACTAAAATCCGCCAAATATCTCATGCCCAAAATAAAATTTATGGTCATGATGAACAACAGCAATGCAGAAGGTCCAGCTGTCTATTGTTAGCACACAAAGAAGCTGATTTAGTTTTGAGCACTGAACCTCATTTTCCAGTGTCCCCCCACTAGCTGCTCTCCCTCGTGCTCTTCAAGTCTTATTCTACCTTGCATTTAGTATTTACTTCCTGGAGCAAATACTTTAATCCCAGTCTCAGTACAATAATAAAATTGCCAAGCTAGGAAGTATTTAATCTGCTTGGTCTTCCGTTTTCTACCCTCCAGCCCACATTATTGAATCTTTAAGCTCACAAAATTTTCTAAGAACAATAAAACCATTTTCCTTCAAGTAAAGTTTCTCTTTGGGTTACACAGGCAAATAAATATGCATCTTCTTAAACTGTTGAGTGCACACCTAAAACCAACTCTAGCAGTATAAGATTCTCAGTATCCTCTCCGCTGTACAGCAAACATCTACACTGGATAAATGGATACAAGCCTTTTATCATAAAACTGTTTCCCTGTATCCATCAAAGAGGTAAATTAAGACTAATGTGAAGTATTGCAACAATTCTCACACCAGCTCAGACATATAATAGCTTTGGTAACTCAGAGAAGGGGTCATTGGGTTGTGAATGACATCCTGAAAGGTAAATCCTGACAGCTGGGGGGAAAAAAAAAGAAAAAAAGGGGGAAAAAAGAGAGAGGAAAAAAAGGAAGAGCTCATGTTCTATGCTTGGTAAAGAAGGGAAGGAAAATGACTGATAGTTCAATATAGCGCACAAAAGGGGGAAAAGATCTGAATTAAGTGAAACAGTGTAGTTAAGAGAAGGATCAAGAAATGTTCTTCTGCGGGATGTAAAACAAATTATTTACATTTTATATGACTCGTTTTTCCCATTTTGTAAAATGGAGAGTATATGCTCTTGTTTTGTTTTGTCTGTTTATAATGTGAAGCCTCCACAGCAGGGTCTATGGAACCTGTCTCAGCCAGACCAGATCACAGCTGCAGTCTTTAAATTCTACAGTTTTAGTCAATGAACCTTATTTATTATGTGTTTATGATGGCATGGTCTTCCAGATAAGTGCTGTTGGTAATACCATTGAATTTACTAGCAATATATGTCAGTCGGGTTGCTGTTGAGAGTCAGTATAGACAGCTCCTTAGCAGCAGTGTGAAGACAAGAACTGGATGTGGTAGCCACAGAACCAGCGTGTTGACCTTTCGCTGCACAACCACTGTTGGAGACAAAAAGAGAAAACTACATAGTATCTCCTTCCCAGTGAAGGGCGTGATTAAAACAAGATTTACATTTAGAAGAAAATTAGCACATTATGTTATTCCCATATATCAGAAAATGGATGACTGTAAAAAATCTTTGTTTACATACTGTAATCTATTTACCTGATATTTACAGATAAATAAAATAGACACAGATCAGGCATAAATCAATGCAAATCATATGTTTATGTTCAGCAATTGAACTGTATTTTTTGTGAATTTGTTAATAACCTATTATTTCCATAATGAAAAACATGTAAAAATTTCCCCCAAAAGAGCAAGTTATTTTTCTATTTACCATGCAAATAGAAGCAAACTACATTTTCCATTTCTAATTAAATCTCTACCTGTTCCTCAATCAGGTAAATTGCTATTAGCTTCTTGCTAGGTTATTTTTGGGACTATTTTGAACAGAACTATTCTGGTTGCTATAATTAAGACTTCTAAAATTAATATTTAAATTTTGTAATTGCTGGACTATGGCATCCTGAGAAATAATAATTACCTGTCTGATTGCAGAATTGAAGTGAGTTGTTACATGCATTTGACTCTCTTTAATCTTGCAGCCTGTATCCCTGTTCACTTGAACAATGTTATTAAGTTCTGAAGCTGATTACATGGGTTGGTTTGTGAGTCAGACAGCCAATGCTTCAGGCATCTAAAAATAATGTTCTGTTTCTTTTGTTAAGGGGGGAAGAAAAAAACTCCTGTACCAGTTTAAGCAACCTTGAGCTAGACCTTAGAGTGAAAGCTTAGCCTCATCCAACCAATTAAAAAACCTCACATCAAACCTGAAGTTCTTTTTAGGTGCTAAAGGCACGGAACAGAAAATTCTTGATCTCATCAGCTGAATGTGAGCTGAGATAGATGTCAGTATCTCATCAAGTCCATCTGCAGTTCCTGTCTTGAGATCTGAGACTCTCTGTGCTTTGATAACAGCAAGGAATTCGGAGTGGGGAACACAAGAAATTATTAAAGTAATTGCTAAAAAATAGCAAATAACTCAATCACAGGTTATTATCTGCAGTGAGGTTATGTTTGCAAATGCGAGAGAGAGTTCAGTGTGCATATGTAACTCAGAATGACAACATTCCTAGAAAACAAGAACAACTACAAATTGCTTTAAGGATGAAATACCCTGAGAGAGCTCAGTTCAAGACAGAGAGTAGGTGTCCATTACCTTCCACACCTGTCTAAAGGTCTCTAAGAAAAGAGTGGACTTCTTCAGATGCATTAAGGGACCGATGTTGCAATTTTGTTTCCTTTTTTTTGTTTTTTCTCCTTGGAAATCCTGTTCTGAGTCAAATGTTTTGATTTCTGTATATTCACCCAAACATGAAGAGCAGCTCAATTTAAAGAGTAGCAGAAAAGGCAGACAGAGTAGAGAACAATTTCCTGTATGGCATGAAAAGAAAAAATGAACCACTTCAAGAGTCTGGTTTTCAAAACTAAAGGTCTACCCTCACCCTCTCTAATGTGAAGCAACCTAACTAACATTTGTTAGTAAAAAGCTGATTAAGACTCAGTGGAGAAAGACTGCTACTCCTGCAGTGATTGAGTTAATGCAAGACTTGAATTGCCCTCTAGAAGCTTCTCTCTATTGATTATACACGAACTTAGGACAACTACACTCTTAATTAGGATTCTCAATTAAGTACTTAAAATTTGGTGGGATCAATGCCAACCAAAGCAATTACCCTCACTTTTTTTGTACAAATAGAGTGCTACATCATGTCTTGTATTTCCTGGGAGACTCATCACTGAAGGTACAGTTCTTGAACTGAAAACAAATGGGTTTTTACCACCTTCTGTGTTGTCCTTATTCAGGGACCTTTTGGGGAGCTAAAATGGTCTCTGCAAGACTATTATTTTTTCCCTTCTCTTCTGCTGAAGGATTTACCCCCATTCTGTGTCTTCAACTGCTCCTGTATAAAACCACAGCAATACAGAGTGCAAGCAGACAGACTCACCCCTCAATACCGAAATTAATACAACTAGGCAAGCACATTTGCAAATAGTCCCCAATGCACCTGCTCATGTCCTCCCCTCACCTTTAGTAAAAGACCTGTAGTCTCCTCCTACATTAGTATTTCTGTTGCTCTGTAATTTCAATTGCTTATTAGTATTTTTACCATAGCTTTCCTGGAAGATGGGGATAGGAACTGAACAGTCATTAGGTTCTCTACCACATATTTGCGGAATTTCACAAATCTGAGTTTCGTTTTGCTTCTGATTGCCTTTTTTATTTTCTATGCTTACACTACAAGCTTAAGAACATACCATGTACTAGCTAATAGTTTACATGTTGCTACGATCAGTGCACAGTAAATCCATACACAACTAATTAAGCATCAAGCATCAGTTTTAACTATAGCTCATCAGTTCTTCAGAGAACATTTAAAAGGAAACAGACTTCAGCCAACTGTTCCTTGCTTTATGTGATTTAACTTGTCAATAAGAGAGGCTATATTTTCATCTGAATTATCATAATTTAAAAATTCCTTTTTCAAATCAGAATAGTATTGCTGAATGGATTTCATGGTTTTAATTATTCCAAAATCATGCACTACTTACAATAATTAACAACTGTCTGTAATTATGGGAACATAGGGGTTTCTCTGCTTAATGCAAAGTGCCCTGTTGAAAGTCAAGGTATTTCAGTGAGAGAAGGACATAAAATGTCATGGGATATGCTGAACAGAAAGCTTTGCTCTCCTGATAGAGAGTAATATAATTTTCAAATTAAAGTTTAATTTTTTTAACTGCCTTTAAATACTGCTGATCTATTTTAGGAACCATAAAGAAACATATATAGATCTACATATATAGCTGTATTTATTTCAAGTGTAATAATTATACTCAGCAGAATGGACTGCCAGTCTGTGTTATGTAGTCTGGTTATTACTGAGAAAATAATAACACTCTAATCTCTGTCTGTGGTGGGGTGGTTCTGGTAATCACTTTCTGTTATTTTCTGAATCATAAATTAGAAGCATCCATAATATTTACATAAGATAAGACAAAGCACCTAGTGAACTAATGACTTTTTCAATCTGACAAAAAGGAGATTATTCTGAAAGTGATCACAAAATTGCCTTTGTTTTTATTTCCAAGTAGAATATCTTTCTTGCTCTAAATGTAGCAGAACTGGCAATCAGAATGGTCAATGAGTTTGAAATAAAGTATTTTCTTCAAATAAAATTTGAAGATCAGTCACCTAACGTTCAATTTTCCTCTAAATTAGGAAATAACTGTTGTTGTCAAAGTTATAAATTATTCATAATTGGAGTTATCTCTGATCTTGAAGTGTTCATGTTTCTGGTGTTCATCTTTACCTAATGTCGAGAATTCAGGCCTATATAAATTCATCTTTCCTAGCCTAAGAACTTGCATTCATATGCCGATCTGTTTATCTTTCTTTCCAAAATAATAGCTGTGCAACAACAGTATATTTAGAAACATTTTTTCCTATAGAAAAGGATGTTTCTTCTCAACTGACATCTTGAAGACTTCACACTTGTGTGTGTGTGTGCCCGCACATGTGTGTTCACAGGCATGTACGCTATCTGCATACATATTTCTAACTCTAATAGTAGAGTTGAGCTTTCCTCTTTCTAAGCTTTTGTTCAATAAACAGAAACAAAGCCTTTTCTAGTCAGGAATCAATGATCATTTGGAACCATTCAAGCTGTACTTTTTAATCCTGATTAGTGAGAAGAGCAATACTCCCAATGAACAAAATTGTGATTGTATTAAGTAGAACTGACAAAAGTCCCATTAGAAAACGATGCACTCTGCTATGTTTTCCTATAATGCCACTTTTTAAAACAAAAAGTCCTATATTTCTTTTGTCAATTGGCAGCCAGAAGCTGAAATTCATCCCAAATGTCTCTATACTGGCTAAAAAAAGTATTTTATTATAAAGATGATACTGCCATCTATTGGGTGACATTACTATACAAAACTATTACGTCCTTTCTCTCTGGATTCAGTAAGGACAAATAAATTATGTGATTCACCTGATTTCCTGTGGAGTTTTATTAGCAACTAGATTATAACAACCTTTATTTAGTGTATAATGTATGTCTTACACAAAGAGCTTGGTCCCCTCTTTGCTACAATTACCAGTTACGTGGAGAGAGATATTTTAGCATAGTGATAAACTTAAATTTAATGATGCGTCATGTTACTGGAACAACAGCAAAATAACAAACCAACAAAAAAACCACCAAACCCACCCCTTAATACTGCCTCACATCTCAGAAAGATGTTATAGAGATGTTTTCAGGCACAGTGTCAGTGAGTGGAACTGCATCACTTACTGTGCTGGAATAAAAGAACTCATTACCATGTAAGTGGCAATCTTTTGCAATACAAAGAGATTCCTGTGATATACAGAGACTTCACAGGTTTTTTCTTAAGTAACCTAGTGAAGCTTCAAAGAAATATTTTGCCCATCTAAGATTGATTTTATTTTCTTATAAAATTTTAATTGAAGTTCTGATTTCTTTTGCGACATCCCTGCAGCAGCTATCTATATCTTAGGCATACAAAATGTACATTTTTATGAAGAATGCAGATGTCAAAAGTATAAGCATGGAAAACTTATATATGAGCTTTGATAGCTGTAGTTCAGTCTTTTACTTAGTGGGACCTCATGGAAGTAACTGCATACTGTAAAATAAATGAAGGAAGTTGGAGAAGTGTCCCCCTGTGTTCTGCCTGGAAAGCATTGCTCCGCTACAGGAAACAGACAAACAAATAATAATGGCAACAGAAAACAATGACAAAAGAATGACGAATCTCCTTTGACTTCATCTACTGCCATATCTTTATGACACTGACTAATCAGGGTTTTCTTGTTCCTTGTCTTTCTTAGCTTTCAGAAGAGCAAGAAGTCATTTTACCTTTCATGGCCCAGAAGATTAGCTGACTATAGTAAATATCATGTACATAACTTCTGTTATTGTTGATGCACAGACCACTGGTAAGTGACTTGACTTTTTCCTTCTGAAACGGACTTGGAAGGCCAGCAGTGGAAATCAGTAGGAAGAAAATTCCACCTACTTTTAAACAGAACATATGTGATCCAGAACCCTGAAGCAGTAGCAAGCTGGAACCTCACAATGCCAATTGTGCCGGCACTGCTGAGAGCGGAATTTCACTTTGCAACCTCTTCGATGTTTTTTACTACTGAGGTTAAACCCAGACAAGTTTAGCTAACTGTCTGCTAAGGCCAAGAGGAGCCATCACAGAAAGTACAAGATTCTAGCCTGCCATGCTTGGAAAAAAAACATTTCTTCAGGCTAGTGTTTTCCTAGGTAAGTATAAATGCCTCCCATTATCATTAATGGCATAGAAAGGAAAGCTAGTAAGTATTAGACTAGAACTCAGAAGATCTTGTATCTAATTATACTTCTGCTACAGCCTTCCTGCATGACCTTGGGCCAGACACAAAAAAATCTATCTATGCTTCAGGCTACCCCTGGTAAATGGAGATAATAATATATACGCCCCTTACAGCACTGTTGTGAGGTTAAATTCAGGTTACCGTAATACTAACATTTGTTTTCCAGTATTGAAATGATAAAAGCCATTAAAGGTCTATTGCAGTAAGATTAGAAAGGAGTTTGACTTTCATTTTTTGTATGCTTACCTTTCCCTGAATACATAATTTAAAGAAAAAAGGGGATTCTTTTGGAAACAGTCTCTGCTAAAAAGCAGCAGGAAAATTTGTGTGTGGCAAAGCACCTGTAGAAAAAGAATGTGCAGTAAAAGGGGAAGACAGCTACACTCCTGTTCTGTGGGAGATGGCAGAACCTACCTACAGAAGGGCTGATAATGTAAAATTAGTGTATTTTAACAACAGAATTTTGCTATTTTTAAAGGGGGAAAGTCTGTTGATGGCAGTAGTATGAAATTACAATCTCTGCCAGCTCCAATGGCAAAGGGGATATGGAAAAGTGGCACCAATGTAATATCAAAGCTGTGTTGTGGGGTTTTTTTTGGACAGACAGCAGGTGAATTTAGAGAAAATGCAATTTTGATATGCTTTAATACTAATTTAAGGCCACAGTACAATTTGAGTTATACTGTACCATGCTTCCAATGTTTCTACTGCCCCAACCAACTGTCCTTTTTATTTAAGTAGGCAGATGTTTTCCATAAGGATTCTTGTCCCTTTCTGCAGTACCTATGGATTAGTAATGCTGTGCAGTCCCCTTGATGGGTACCAACCAAGGTCTTGCTTTAATAAACTCTTGGTCTTTGGTCGCACAGAATCTTCTTTTCTCCATCCTAATCCTAACTTGACCAAGTACCTACTGGTTATAAAGTAACTATGCCAGCAGGATGTCTTAAAAAGGAAAGAAAAAACAGCAGTTTACATTCTGCAGTCTCATTTTGTGTCTAAACCAATAGTCGATTGTCTAACCAAAATGGGATGTTCCTCTAGCAGCAGTAAAAATCACAAGGAGGAGATCCCACATTTTCTTCTCTTTAAATTCAAGGGCTGCAAACACTAGGACCACTGCATGCTGAGGTTGCCATTTAGCTACTCTAGAATATGCTGCTTGCAACCTAATGATGTCTAACAAAGCAAATTCTGGCTTTAAAACTGATATTTCGAATGCTTGGTTTAGTGCCGTACAGGTTATACAGACACAGGGTTGAAGATAAGGTTGCAGATATCTGTTCAATCTCATTTCAGCAGCAATTCAATCTGCGGATGAGTATCAAGTAATTTTGAAACACATTTTATTCTAAATCTCCTGAACTGGAATCCTGTTTTAATTTGTACTGGAATGTGGCCATTAATATAACACATTCTATTAGCAGTACTAGAAATGTGAACAATCCTTACCCATTAAACTGGCATTAGGCTTCCATTCTCCCCAAGAACTGAATGACAATTTGTAAATGTAATGAAAAACAGTTCTTTTTATTCCATTTCTGACCTGAGTGGAATGCATAAAGAAACAGCACATGTGAGTGTGATGAGCTAGATGAATTCAGTATTGGACTAGTACATTGGGCTTGGTTATCAAGAAAAGGAAAGGATTAACTTCTGGTTAAATAGCAACTAAGCAGCATACTGAAAAATTTGTGTGTGTGCATATATGTATAAAATGCCTTCTTTGTGTCATATAGTTGTTCTGTGGTTCAAGGAATTAATTAAAATCACGCTTTTCCTCTAGTGGCTACTTCATATTCCTCCTTTTACGGTACTCCAGGGATTTGAGGTCTGGTTTTCTAAAGGTCTGAAGACCAATAGATAGAACTACGTCAGAAGCATATGTATCCTGAATACATGAAAGACAACTTAAAATACTGACTTTGCTAAAACAGTGTGAGCCAAGCTCAGTAGCCAGTTATTTCAGATCTGAGGACCCACCATTAGCCACTTCCCCTCTTGGAGGAGAGGGAACTTCTCAGCAAAAGTGAGTATAAAGAGAGAAGACTCCTGCACAGCAAAAGCCTTATTTACAGTAACTTTGTCTTCTTGGACAAGTGATAAAACCAGCCACTGAGGCAATATGGAGCCAAAGTCATCCTTTTGCATGTACCACAGGGTGAAGTGGAGGGCAGCATTTATAATTGGTAAAGGTTTATGTGCTCAACAGCTGGAATATGACTAGATGTAGAAGAAGGATATATTGGCTGTTTATATTGCATTTTGTACTCAAACAACAGTTGTCTGTCTCTCCAACAGAAAAGACAAGAGACCTAACTGTCCAGAAAAGCAGATGTGGCTGAAAGGTCATTAGCAGGACCTGGCATACCTAAAAATTCAAGTCCTGTGTGCCTCAGGTCAGATATTTAAAATTAGTGGAAACCTCATAGTTCAAACCACAGTCATTCTGAGCCCCAGAGCCTCCTTTAAGAAGAGGAATAGCAATGTAATAATGAATAGAGATGGAATGTGTATAGTAATGGAAGTGAGGAAAACTCACAGCTGAATATAATTTAGTATTTTCATCATTCAGGATGATGAGCAGCGACTATTCTGTGATCTTTATCCCATTCAATGCGTTAGAAAACATTAAAAAATTGTAGAATAAAATTACGAAGATACAGTGTACTTAAAGAACATACCACACAGCTTAGACACCAGGGATGGTGAGCTGGAGATGAACCTTAACTCTTCATTATGATAATTCCTAAATTTCAGTGGTTGAATGTATTCAGTTAACAGAAAGTTTGGGGATATTTTTGAGAAGAGAGGGAAGTACTTTAATAATTCACACCCACATAGATGCATTCATGACACTTTTTGTTTACCTCAGCTTCTTAGTGTATCCCCCTCCATTTTTCCTCATCTGTCTCTTTCTTGTCTGTATTTTTCCAGGCTCTTCCTTTTCTTTCCAGGCTTCCTCACTTCCAATCTCAGTAATCTGTATTGAACACAAGTAAACCCAAAATTTAGTAACTTTTAAAATAAACAACAGTGACCCCCCCCCAAAAAAAAAAAAAACCAACCAAACAACACCCCAACAACCAAAGAACCAAAACCCAACAAACCAAACCAGAAGTAAAACAGAGATTGAGAGAGTTCATCTAATGGTACCAGCTTTTTTATCTACTTTTTATTTCAGTCTGTAAAATAGTACTATATGTGGAAGGAGATAAACGACAGAATTCCTGGCATAAAGGTTTTTTCTTCCTTTTGTAGCAAACCCTCAGAGAAACAATAAGTGAAGCAAAAAGAGAGATTCTGTTCTATAAAGTCTCTAAACTTCAACTTACAAAAAATACTTGTTCCTTTATGTAGTACAGCCTCCTCCAGAGAAAGCAGAAACAAGACAAGAGACGCATCCTCATTTACAAGGCCACTGAAAATAGAAATTATTTTGTAACTTTCATCTTTCTTGTGCCTAATCCAAATGCCTCTGACTCCCATTTTCATTTTAAATGTGCACTGGATTAGTCCCCTTTCTTCTTTTCTCTCCCTTGACAAGCATGAATTATTTGCATACCACACATTCCATTCATGTTCTTTTAATGGGTGAAGGGAGACAAACATTTCAAGCTGGGGTGAAAAGAGGAAAACTTTTATTATTAGCCCCAAAAGTTCACACTTTGCAAGCCAGAGTTAGTAATGCAATCATGCTGATCATAAGCAGAGATCATGGCAAAAGGGAGCAGAGGACAGCAGTCTTCCATCATCCCCAACTCCATCCACCCAGCAGCCATTTTGGAAACCCCTTATAACAACTGTATAGCCATTCCTGTGGGTGCCAAGTGCTACTTGAGAAACATAAAGAAGTATATTAAAGGAGAAGATTATCGAGAAACTTTGGAAGATTTTAGGTCATTTTTTCTGTCAGCTCAGTTTGATGTCACTTCAGAAAATTCACTAATTCCACTGCATACTGTAGATGTCTCCATACCTTAAGTTATATTTATCCTTTACAGAGCCAGCTTGAGACCACAGAATTGACTGATGTAAGCCAAGAATGAAACCATGAGGAAGAGAAAATAATACTAGAATCATATTCTTGAAATATAGATACATAATTGAAATTATTAAATTCCTTTCAGACTAAAACAAAATAGGATTTGTCCTGTGTGGTTATTGTGTGGGCAAAAAAGACATTGGTTTTAACAACAAAGAGGAGGTAGGTGTTAAGTTGTAGCTGAATTGCGAGACCCAGATCTTGTTTTATATTGGACTCGTTGTGGATTAGTGAATTGAAGCAAACGACTACCGCTTCACATTAAACAGGACAAATCCTGAAAGCGTTGAGGACCCATTAACTTTTGGGAACTGCAGATGCTCAAACTGCTCCTGATCTGGCTTGCTCTCCTCCCTTGAGCCCTGTACTGTGTAGTGCTGGGTGTCCCTAATTCCAGGAGAGGCAAGCAGCTGATGATGCTCAGAAGTATTACTGAGGTCCCCCATAGCTTATCTTCTAGTAAAGGCAACATTTACACAGAACATATGTGTGACTACACAGCATTTTAAAAGTTCCATGTAGTTTTATAGCCAGTGCTTTAGGTGTTACTTCAAAACCCATATTCACTGAATGAGAGGAACCTGCACTGTAATAATAACAAAGTATTTGTTATTTAGCTTACATCTAGGTTCAATCAATTTTTCAACATCAGCTCTCTAGAATAATACTGTATGGCCTACCATAAGGCAGTTGATAGCTATGCAATTATAAGAATCTATAGATTTGTATGTTGTTTGAACCACAGCAACAACTCTTCATGATCACTCCAATAACATTCAATTAGCTCTAATGAGTGTAAGTGTTAATGCTTAACCCAATGCCTCTAAGGATATGCTTGCAAGGAGGTGTAGCTACTAGCTGGTAAAATATAACACCATCTGATTAGGACAAATTATTTTCAAAACATAACTGCCATAAAAAGCTAAAATGAAAGGTAAAGTGACAGAACAACTGCTGCTAAATTCTATTTTCAGCATTGTAATTGGGATAATATACCATAATTTATTTTAATGAGTAACAATTAAGAAATGGTTTCTAGAGTTGCATGTAATGTCTTTCAATTATTAGTTATTAGTTGTTCATGCATAAATGTGTTTTAATATTGGCTTCTCTGAGCTCTAGTAGGTGATTAAAGCCTTTCAGTATATTAATTTTTTGTATGTAGAGTTGTACATTGCAGGGACAATTCTAGCACAAAGCATTTATAAGAAAGCGATTGGTGACATTTGAGAGAAATATTTCTTAAGTATTATGTAAAAATATGTAAAGCAATATGAGAAAGGTGTCATGATATGGTTAACACTGAATTTTGTTTTATCTAACTGCAGCTACAGTTTAATGGCCTCTGTCTTAATAAAAGATTTAAGTTAACCTGGTTGCAGAGTGACATATTATACTACTTATTCTTTCACTTTATTAGGAAAAAGAAATATTATCATGGGAGGCTATGCTAACAAGCCTAGACATTGCTTGTATTGTTAAAGAACAGGTTCACATCTCAGAGGAGTGTAAATACCTAGAGAAACTGGCATCTCTTTAACTGAAAAGGCATTCTACTTATCTTATAGAATGCAGTCAATTTTGTGCTAAGAAGAATGGCTTATAACAACAAACAGCCTCTCTGCTATCAGTCATTCTCGTATAACACAATATTTATTGTGCTTGCTCTTATCCAAGCTAGAGGGGGTGGTGGTGGGAAACAAATGCTGAACGATTCTCCTCAGAAGGCAGACATTAACCTGACCTGAGCATAGTGCATCTTAACCTCATCAGCATGAATCTCATGGGAATCAATGCCTATTCTTACAAATTCATCCATGGAAATGTTCATAACCAGTATGTAAGAAAAGATCTTGGTATAGAGAAAATTTTTTCTTTCTTTTTTTTTACTTAGAGTGTTCTCTCAGGTCATATTCATTTTCTGTAGGCATCCATGGATCCAGAAACTTGGATAATTTTTAACTATCAGATGAATTGAACAAAAAATAAGAAGCTATTTCATTTTTACTGTTTCTAAACAAATTAAGTTTTGTCTGGAAAAGACTGCTGTGATCAGCGGGAAGGTTTCATGCATGCTATTTCTCAGGATGTCGAGGATGGGTTTCCATGAGGATTTGTTACTTGTTTTTCCCTTGCAATGAAGCAAAGCCTATTTTGTACAGATGCAAGGTTGACTTAATCCTTCTTAGACAGCAGCACAGAATACATGAGCAACGCAGCATAAGGAGTATTACAGTCTGCATAATAAATTCATTGAAGCCTTTATTTTTCTGTACATTTAAAATCTTTTCTTTTCCTGCTGAAGATTATATTCATCCTGAAACATTACCCTTCAAGTGTTAAAATGACAAGTGCTGATGAAGGTAAAGCTGATCAGCTGCAAGACTCCCACTGCTGAACATTATAAAGTTTCTGTTGTTCAAACAGCTCAGTTAATTATCCAAATGTGAAGGATATCAGGAGGGGACCTGCTGAGCTTTACAGCTGAATTCCAGGGAATTACCCATAATAGAGCTGTTATAAAAAAATTATGACAGACCCAACGTACAGGGACCTCTGCTTACCTCTCTTAAGGATTTGTGCAGGACCTTATAATCAAACAGAGTTAGGACTTTCCTCAGAATCAAAGGGAAGCTACATTTTGCAGAGGAAAAGCAGTCCAATCAACCTCATGGTGTTTTATCACAAAAACCCAGAGAGGATTCCAGAGTCATGCATGTTAATTGCCTGCTGTAAAGATGACTGGCATTCCTCTGGTGCCAGGGACTACTTTCTCAATTTTAGGTTCTTAAAATGACTATTAAGCCTTGTCCATGGTTAAAAATGAAGTCCTTGCTGCCTCTATGCACATATTTTTTTTGAGAAGCCATATGATCCCTTTACAATAAGCACTCATAATGGGTGTTTATGTGACTGTAATTTGGTTTTAAGCTGTTACAGTCAACATTTTGTGAACCTGGGACATACAAATCCCCGGAAAAAAAAAAAATCACGGTCAGGAAGCCTCAGTGACTACTAAAGAGTGTGAAAGAACAAGCAGTATGGTGGTGAATTGGGTAAGAAATGGAATCTGCTAGAATCAGCTGCTAGAAAACAGACCTCTGATAAATCTGCACAGCACTGGCTGATCCTGCAGGAGCTAAAGCTCTATGACTCTTTATTTCCCAATCACACTCACTTGGTCTAAAGCAAAAGATATTAACTCCAACTCTTTCTTACCCTCTCTGAAACCTAATTTGTGTACATAGCACAATGCTGTACTAGCTCAAGGACTGGAAGCACAATAGTTGTCTCATCCCATCTCACTTAGCAATATGCCTTGTTATTTTTTACTGTTTCCAATAATCAGTCTCCACTATAGCTGCCTAGTATTGCATTCACCTGCGTTGGCATGTCCTGACTAGAGAAAATAGCATAGACTTGTGATTAAGCTATGGAAGAAAAACTGAAGGCATTGGGGAAGGTCCTACTGAGGAGTTAATACTTGAAAATGAATGGAGTCAGTTTATCCAGAGTAAATACTTAATTACAATTATATAAGCTTTTTTGAGAGGCCTTTCACCATAGCATCTAGACACTACCAATTAATCATTTTAGACATTCATAATTTTTCCAGACATTAAGTATCTCTCTCTTTGAAATATTATTTAACTTTGCAGCATAAGTTCTAAGCAGGTGCACCTAACAGCCTCTATAAAATAATGTGCAGCAGAATGAGCAATTTTGGGTGTGATAATATCAGTGAAAGTTATGCCCTGCACTTATTACCATAAAGTCATAAGTGGGATGGTATAATAATGGAATAGTAATGGAAACCACATTTCCATAATTGAGATAATCCATATTCTGTAGCACCACAGGCTAATTTGCAAAATTAATTTGATGTGATAAATGGTTATAAAGTTGTCATGTGACTAACCAAAGCCAAAATCACTGAAAAGTTTCTCTTTTATAACCATGCAATTTACTATTTTTCTTTCTTCTTTCTGTCCATCCTTTTTTGCAGGCTTGGAGACTGAAAACTATATAAATTTTTCTACCAAATGCTTCAGCAGTAAGACTGGAAAAAAGACATCATTGTCCTGGCTACAAAGCTGATGTGGCTATACTACTTCCAGCATGGCTGCTAGTATTGTGTTGAGCACACTGTCTTTCCCAAGAACCTCAGCTTATGAACCCTGACTCCAGGATCAGTTCAAGGTTCAATAGCCTAAGCACGGATGGTATTGCCTGTAAAAGTCTTATGCCAAATCTGAGAGTTTAGTACTAGTTAGTTTTCCCTCTTCCAGTTGTATTTCTGTGTATCTCTGTGTGTCCTGGAAAAGGGACATTCCAAACCTGGGAATGACCATATTCCTCACCAAAACAGAGAGTTACCTCTAGACCGCCTCTAGAAAAAGAGTCTTGGAATCAAGCCAAACCCAAACAGCAGTGGTGAAATGCATCAGAAATTTGCAGTATTCAGCAAAACCTGCAAACCTTAGTAGAAACAGTATTACAGTTCCCTAACAGTATTATATAAACATGTGCTCACATCTATTTTTGAATTTAATTTAGTAAAATAGTAAAACACGACTATGATAGTGACACATCAAAGCACACACACAGGAGTTTTACTCAACTCTTTCTGTTTCAAAGACAGTTCAAGCTGGCTCAAAACTATGCCTCTAACTGTGAGCAATAGCTTCACTAACTTAATGCCATGGCTACTCCTCCCATATCTGTGATCTCACCACAGATCAATGAAGAGAAAGGCTGGAGATGGATGTCTCTAGCCAAGACATCACTAACTGTGTATCTCTCTAGCTACTACTGTGCATTTGGTCCCCTCAAATGACAGGCCCAATGTATTTATCTTATTTTCATAAAATTAATTTGTAGAGAGCAAGTCTAACTCCTTCAACCCAGAGTCAGCTTGACTGACTGCAAATTCTTGCTTACAAAAAGTCCCTCAACTATAATTGTAACAGCACAGCCAATATTTTTAAAGCAGTGACTTTTCCAGGAATAACTCCCCTCATGCTCATGTTTATATTCCTATAGGAATCCTTTCCTAACTTTGCTTATAGCAGTCTCTTTAAGGCTTCAGTCTGTGGTCCTACTAACACTTGAATACTTTCTAGCTGCTTGTCTTTTCTTGCTGTAACAATTCCACTCACTCCTTCACTCATCTTTTTGTTATCATGCAGTATTTCATATACAGTATTTGTGTATAACACCACTGAGGTACTATATACACTACTGTTATAATAGCTGTTGATAAAAGTCAGTATTTGCTGGGTGGTACTGCCTACGTCATGGATCATGCAGTATTTTGCAATTCAACTGAAACTGTGGAATCACATTTTAAGTAAAAAGAAAGTAATATTTCTGGAAGAAAAAAAACCCTATACTGAGTTTTATAATAAATTATCCTGGATGATTCATTACCCAAACCACTCAAGAAACACAAGATGCTTTCCAGATTTTATGTTACAAGCTCCAGACAAAGATTTTAAGGGTATTGTTCATTAGATATGAAACCTAAAATGGTCCTAATGCTATTAGGAATATCTTGGCTGTTTTGACAGAGTCTAATTGTAATTGATATCTCTTTAAACTTCAGTCTAACATAAAGAAATATGATTAGCTGTTTGTTCCCTGAGCCCTCTACCTGAACTGCTCCTCCTCAGTAACTTTTTATTTCAAATTGCCTTGTCAAACTACCATACAGTATGTTGCAAAAGCAAACTTCTTGAGATATGTGTACATTAATGCCCTGTCAAACACAGGATCTGAAGTTGATGTAATGTCCAAAGAAACACCTCAGCTGTCACTGTAGGTTAAGAGACCAAAGTTCCAGGTTCAGCCATTATGAAATAAGAAAAGGGCTCACAGCAGGAAGCTTTTGGTCTCTGAAAGAAAGAATCACTCTATTACTATCTTGAGCCTGGGAAACCATCTAGCTAACTAAAACTTATAGTTGTCTTAAAGGTAAAGAACATGCTTTAAATATTTAGAATATAAAGCCACAGCTAAAAAAAGCAGCATACACTTATTTGGTTCCATTTTTTTCCAGAGCAGTGGCCTGGCATCCCAATTTTTATCACTAAATTAGAGGATTAACTGATTCTTCCCTTCAACAGTTGAGTCAAAAACCCAAACCACACTACCCCACCCCCCAAAAAGGGGTGGTGGGGGCAGGGAAGTCAGGACAACTGATTTTAATAAAATTCTATGTATTTATTGTTTCCTAAACATAAGCCATAAACAGGAAAAATCTGTGTTCTATAAAATACTCATATTGCTTTAAACTTAATTTTCATTTCAAACACTTTGTAAGAGGGAAAAAGCTGCTTTTATAGAATTTCTTAAATCCCTGAAAAGGAATCCTTCGTATTTCTATTTAATAGCCCAGTGATCCAAGTACCCATTCAATCTGACCATGAGGCCTTAGAGTTCAATTCCTTCATCCATATTAGTGAAATAGAGCCTAATTTTCCAGTCATTCATGAAAGTACTTTAACCACTGAGCTATTGGTTATATGCAGATCATAACACTGGGAAGTATTGTCTTAAAAGGTGGGCAGGCAGAATGCCTTTGCATATTACAGTTTTATACTGCAGAAAGAAAAAAGAAAATTTTGACTCTACTACCTGCAGTCTGGCAGATTGCACGTTCCTGAGCAGTAGCTATTAGTAAGACCAGTGAAGACCAAAGCCATTAAGCTATACAAAAAGCCTGCAGCAAACACTGTTTTTAATTTAGCCAAGCCCTGACAAACATCAGCCTTCTCTGTCCTATGAACTTAGGAGATGATACCCTTTTTTGAGAGGACTCCCTCTTGACTTCAGCGATACGCTTAGCTTACTGCTTTACTCTTCTCCACCTGTTCATTTAATGTAATTCAAGATGATTGCAGTGTTCTTTCTGTGACCATAAAATTAATCCTATTCTAACAGGAATGTCTGCAAAGTTGTTAGTGTTTTCACTGAATGCATCTTTTTGCTCCTGTTTTTCTAGAAGTATAATTCTTTATGGTAATCTGTACACTTTGAACCGAAACATCCCATTTTCAAGCATCAGTATAAGTAAACAGGGTCTTCTGAAGCAACAGACAAGGTTTTCATGAGAAAGAATTTTATGGCTAGTATATTTCCTCAGAGACCACACGAATTATTTCTAAAATACACCCGGTATCCACCATCCAGGAGAATAAAAATCCAGCAGCTTCTCATGAAACAAGGTCTCTTGAGGGCCAGCTCTCAGGGCTTCTTCTGTGCTATCTAGCTGTTTTCTCATACTAAATTCACAAAACTGAAATTGATTTTAATCAACTTTTTTTCAAATCATTCCACATTCACTCACTCTCTATTTTTATTTATTTATATTTTAAAGTCCAGTGCTTTTGAGATATTGCCTTTCACATTCATAACCTCAAGGGCATTTGAAGTTCTGATGACATTGTGATCACTAGACTTTACATGTCTCTCAACTTTTATCTTATTTATCATCCTTGTCTTATTTCCCAGCAATATTAGGAGTAAGTACAAAATAGCCTATACTTCTACTGGATAGTCCACAAAATGTATCAGAAAAGAGTCCTGTATTACCTCCAGGAAGAGGTACTCTTTCTTATCAATTCCATAATTGCCAGCCCAGTCAGCATTAACTAATTGAATTTCCAATGATTAATGATATTTCCTTTTTATAGGCTTTCCTTATCTTCCTTTTCTTTCTAAATCTTACCTAGGAGGTCTATACCAATTTTCAGTGATTTTTAGGTTTTAATTTGCCTATCTTTCATCTTCATCCAAACTGTCCCTACTCAGGTGTCTAAACTACATATGTCATTTATTTCTTTTGTCAAGTAAGGTTCTTCATACTTATTGCCATATGTCTTTCTGTCCTGCTGTGTCTATGCCTTTTATTACATATATTTATCAAGGTGCTTCAACCTTTATACTGGTTCTTGGGAGATATTTACAAAATAGATATTAGGAACAAGACATATTTGTGTACTTAATTAACATCCTACTTATAGAGATCTGCTTTTATAAGAAAGATGGCAGCTCTGCCTACAGGTCATAAAAAGTACTCTGAAAATGTATGTATTCCTGAAGAAATGAGTGGAATAAGTGTTGTTTTGCTGGATAGTCTCAGTCAAATGGAGGCACTTTGTATTTCAGTAAAAGCTGTACGTACTCACCTCATCTGAAAAATCTGACCCTGAGTTGCTTAATATTAGGCAGTCATATCTGAAAATCATCATTTCAACAAGTCTGTGCTACAGTTTCTTTGTCTGCATGATGGGATTAAGAATGCTTTTCTACATCACCTGTAAAGTTAAGTTTATAATTGTTATAGAACATTGAAGATATTTTCTGCATGACAACAGTAATATTTCTTGAGCCAATTGTTATGGTTTAACCCCAGCCAGCAACTAAGCACCACGCAGCCGCTCGCCCACTTCCCCCCACCCAGTGGGATGGGGGAGAGAATCAGAAGGAAAAAGGTAAAACTCATGGGTTGGAATAAAGACAGTTTAATAGAACAGAAGGGAAGAAACTAATGATGATAACAGCAATAATAATAATGAAAGGATTGGAATATACAAAACAAGTGATGCACAATGCAGTTGCTCACCACTTGCTGACCAATGCCCAGTTAGTAGCTAACTCCGATCCCCGCCCCTGGCCAGCTCCACCCAGTTTATACACTGGACATGACGTCCCATGGTCTGGAATACCCCGTTGGCCAGTTGGGGTCAGCTGTCCTGGCTGTGTTCCCTCCCAACTTCTTGTGCCCCTCCAGCCTTCTCGCTGGCTGGGCAGAAGAAGCTGAAAAATCCTTGACTTAGTATAAACATTACTTAGCAGCAACCGAAAGCATCAGAGTGCTACCATTCTTCTCACACATTCTTCTCACCCTGAATCCCAAACATAACACTATAACAGCTACTAGAAAGAAAATTCTCTCTCTCCCAGCCTAAACCAGGACACTAATGCAAATAAAGAAGTAACTATTGTAACCAAGAACAATTACACTATAATCAGACATAGACTAAGCCAGAAAGATCTGACCCCTCTGCATGTTTATATTATTTGGTGCTAATTTTATCCTAATGGCATGAAGCAAGATTAAGTCAAATGTGAAGATTTCTCACTACAAAAATTCCATTTCATTCAGAAGGTCAGATAATGGAAAACAGAAATCAAGTCCATGCTGCCGTCCATGCAGCAAGCACCTGGGGCAGTCAGCATTGTTAAGTGTTGTAACTTCTGCTTCCCTGCAGCATCTAGGCTACCTTCAGCAACGCATTGAAACATTTTAACCTGCAGAGCTCAAGCAAAGCAGAACTTGAACTCTTGAGACTACAGGCTTGCCTCTGATAGAAACCTTTGAATGTCACTAAAAGATTTAGTGTTGCTTACCTGAGCCACTTACATAGCATTGCACAATGACACCTTGATTTGTTTAGTTGAAAGCTTTGATACTTTTTATATCCATCACCTTGGAAACAAAATGTGAATAGGTGGTTGTTCCCTTTAAATCATGAAAAGTGCTGGATTTAGAGCCTTGATGGCTGATGCACTGTTCATAGTCATTGACACGTACAGTTCAGCAGTAAAATGTTGGAGATTTCTTTTACTGTCCTGCCAAGATACCTCAGTCCTGATCTGAAAAGAAACTGCAGATGAGGGCATGCGCTTCCCTCCACCTCCCCCCTCTGCCCCCCATTTTTTTGTTAAGTAGAGTGGTTCTATCTGTGATCTTCTTGCAGTTTTTGTGACATAGGGGTAAGACCCCCTAGTTCATACTTATTAAAGTAAGTGGTTGAAATGCAAGCTGTAAGAGTTTCAGTATGAAGACTCTCTTTTTTATTTGTTATATATTAAGTGAGCCAAAAAAAAAATCTTCTAATGTTGGCACATCATCATGTCATATATGGCTCTGCTTTCATCGTCAAATATGATTCTAATGGAAAAACCACCTGGTAATTCTGCACATCATCAAATTACATTATATTAAAACTGACAACTATAATTGAAGAAATACATAGCCTATACTCAGTCCCCCAAACTGAAACTTACTTTGTTTTGAAATCACTTTAATCACAAATAATATTCATCAGGGAGACGTTTGGAAGGTTTGCTGCTTGATATCCTGTACAATAGACACCTGGAGAGATAAATACGTGCATGGAGAAAGAGTAGCTGTCATCCCACACGATTGTTTTGTGCTGCGTGATCTGGACAGTCTGGATGAAAGGCCTGCTAAATTGTCTGGGAAGCCTCACCTTAGAGCTTTTACTGGAGATTACACACTTCTTCCTTCTGCTGCTGTAGCAAGGAAAACAAGGCCAGCTGTGGATACATTTTCAGTCACTTACAGCTAACAGTGAAGCTTAAAACAGCCTTAAGGTCTGAAATGGAGCGCTAGGTGAGCCTCCATGGAAATATCAAGAGGACAAAAGAAGCACAAAGATCAATCTTTTGCATGTAGATCGCTGAGTTGTCATTTAAGTAACAGATCATGCCATTATAAATATTTAAGCCAGCAGAAAGAAATATAAGTCTTCAGTGTTTAAATAGTGCCATCAGGAGCATTTCTAGTTGTAAGAAAACCAGGAATATATATTGAAGATCCTGTGAACTGCTAGTAGCCATCACGTACATACCTCTCTATTCTTTACCTGAAATTAGCATGTAATAATAAGCAAGCTGCTTCCGGGCTAGAGTTTTTTGACTGCTATATAAAAAGTTAACTCTGAATTGACTTTGAGGAGCAATTGAGAAAGAGTATAGAATAGTAATCAGGATCCCCTTGAGCATAAACACAGACCGATTTGGGCACACGGTGCGCTCGGGAGCAGGGTGTACTCCACTGCAGAGCACTTGTTGCCAGGTTAGATCATTTTTACTGATAGATATGTGAGGTACTGTTTAGTAACAAAAGACGTGATTAGTGCTCAAATAATCCAGCTGCCCTAAAGTAAAACAACAACAAAAAAATGGAGTAGACTAGATACAAGCCAAAATTTGAGGAGATTGAAAATGTAGTCAGTTCCTTTAGTGGAACAAAAATCTTTGTTATATGGGAAAAATCACTCACAAATATTATGCATATATTAAGTATGCAGTGAAGTACCCAGACTAACAGCCCCTTTTTCCCATGTCCAGCCAATTTCTCCCC
>JANZLQ010000007.1:15726867-15747598 GCA_026212715.1 Elanus axillaris | reverse complement strand
TCCTGTTGTATGTTGCATATCTCGGAAAGGAAGTATTCCTTGAAAAAAATGCTGGGCTTTCAAATGGTTTTAGAAAGAACTCTTACCTCTTTGCAGAAAGCCTTGCTGTTGACAAGGCTCCTTCTACATGTACAGGCCCTGGGAGAGGATTTCCAGACAACCAAGGCAGGCTGCACACCATGCTGCTCTGCTGTACCCATTGTATAACTCCAGGCAGAGCTCCTACTGCAAATTATATTCACTAATACTAAAATACAAGGAGCTTATTGTTTACTATACAAATCAAAGAATTCAGCTCCCATTTTTTCTTTTTATTAGCACTCCATTGCTATACAGCAGCAATTTGAAATTAAGAAATAAATTAGCCTTCACAGAAACAGCCAAGTATCTCTTTTCCTACACTCATGGAAATCTATAATCTATGCAAACTCAGGCATTGTATAAGCCAGTGGGACATCCACACCTTGCACATACTCCGCAAGACTTCACAGAACTTCCCGCACACCCATCAGGGCACTACTGGACTTCTCCCAGCTTGCAAATTCTATACTAGGGCCATAGCCCATCATTTTAACTTACATGGACAATATCAGGACTTTCCAAATAGAAGGAATGTTGTCTGTTCTTCCAGTTGATGTGTCAGTAGTACCAAGGTACTGAGCTGCTCAGTTCCCTTCTTCACACTGCACAACTCGGGGATTCTGTGAAACAGATTACAGTCTGAGCATGCTTTGTAAAAACATGTGCATATTTCATAAGGCATATGAAAAAGCTGGGGTTGAACAGGCTACTTCAACTTCGGTTTTGCTTAATTTGAGAATACTTGTAGGCATAACTACTAAGAACAGTAGGTAATGGCATATCAAAGTCAATATTTTGGTTTTTAAATTGATTAAGACCTTTTAGTATTAGAGAAACAATGCTATTTATCAGAGAGCCAGACATCTAAGCATTTGATCATACTTTGGACAGAAAATAATTTGTACTTTTAAATGCTCACTTTCTATTTCTCTTCTATAAAAGTTCAAAGAAAATATTTGAGCTGTTCCTGTTCCTTCCTAATCTCTATCAATACGTAAGTTCCTTGAACCTGAGGTACATGTCTGGGTCTTACCCAGTGGAGCTTATAACTTGTTTGATCTGGAGCAATTTGGTTTTGTGGCTCCTGCACCAAGTCCTTCTGGACCCATCTGACCTTAAAAGAATTGCTGTTGACTCAGACATCCTTAATTCAGCTGTCAACTTTAGCAGTAGTTTGATTGAAGTTAAAGTTAAATCTTCCTTTACCTAAGCTAGTTTGCTGGAATCCACTTGGTCTAACTGAGTCATCCTTTTAATAAGAGATCTTTCAACAAGCTGTTCTCAATAAATACAAGAAGAATACATCAAACACATTAAAATCCTTATGTTGTAAGACAAATTTATTCATGCATTTTAGAAACAATGAAGCATTTTTTGTCATACTTGGCTTCATTGTTAAGGCTCAATACAACTTAGATATGACATTTCCAAGTAGTTATTTCTGACTTATTTCATGGCAAAACTCTGAACATAATGTATATGAGAAGATGTACTCTGTCATGTTCATAGAACTCACAAACATCTGCTTCACTTCCATGTAAGGAGACACTGGGAATGATTTGCTAGGGGATCAAGGATATTTTCTTCTCCACCCACGTTAGAATTAGCCAGTATAAAGTAAACCACTAAGTCATGTGGCACTGCAGTAGTTTATATAGGTTGAACTCGCAACTCTCCCAAATGAGCTTGAATATGCAAAATTTTATACCAAAAAGAAAACTGTGCTGAACGGCTCATTTACAAATCCTGTAAAGGGTATAGAGATGAGTGGGATTTTCATTCTATCTATAAGATGTCCTGATTATGCTTGAAATAGGCTGTGCAGATTCATACAGCAGACAATAACCATGCACTACATAATGGTCCCATCTAAATGACAGCCTGAGCAACAACCTTTCTTCTGCCAGTCACATTCAGTATCTGTGCCACCCATTTTTGGAAAATGTGAAGTATTGTTAAGGTTTTCCAATCAAAGGCACTATGATAAATATTTAAAAAACAAAACAAAATAAAACTTGTTTAGAAGTTATTTATATTATTGCTTCAGTAAGGCAGTTAACTACCATTATATTGCAGAACTTAAGCACCATACATTTAAAATTTATCTGACCTTGATGTCATACTTCTAAACCAAAGATTATAGCTCATGCTTACAGTACTATTCTAGTAGTGCTTCTGGGAAAACAAAAAATAGAAGTCTTTCTAAATATCCATTTCAGACTGACTTCTTAGAAGGTTGTCTAGCTGGAAGAGTTAATATCTTTAGCAGTGTTTAACAGGTGGATATCTGGAAAGTGATGGTATTAATTGAGATGTTTACTGGAATAATATATCCAAGTCTATTCTCCACACACTTAAAAGGATGTTGCAAAATCTGAGAGAGTAGAGTAACAAACTGCAAGAATGATTTAAAGACTGGAAAATCTGTGTTACAGAAAGAGATTTAAGAGGGTCAATCTATTTCACTCATCAAAGACAAGCTTAAGGGATCTGTAAGTACAGACATGGAAAGAGGATATCTTACACCAGAGGGCTTTTCTACATAGCAGGCTAAGATACAACTATATGCCTTGACTGGAAGTTAAAGCTCAAGAAATGCAAATTAGAAATAAGGTATGTTTTAAACAGTAAGAATTATTAACCTGTGAGGAAACTTAATAAGGAATGTTCTGGATTCTCTCATATTTGAAATATTTAAAGCAAACCTACATTTTCCCTTTTGTTTCTTAAAAGACATGATATGGCATGGCTTGTTGAGCCAGAAGATTATGAGCCTATCCTTGCAGTGTCCTGAAGACAGCTCCAAGTTTATGTTGTTCCCTCTCTGGAATAGCCCGTGACAAAGCTCATGTCTAATCTGTTCAGAACAGGCAGAGAAAGCTCTGGTCCATCTGCAAAATCCCACTGTAGTCATATCCATTAAATGTCCCTCTAGGGTCAACCATTCTGGTCAATAGTAACAATTTAAAAAGCACTTTCATGGTGAATTTATCTGATCTACAGGATGAGATGAATCTCCAAAATAAGCCTCCAGAAAAGATCTCTGTCTCACTGTCAATTATTGTTACACTCATAATCTTGTTATGAGAAAAAGGGAAAACCGCATGCATGTGGACTGAAGAATTTATTAGCCCAGTTAATGCTTTAACAGGCTAAAATTCCAAATTATCTAATTAAAGAGAGCCTTATTGATAATATAGTTTAAATTGTTATGCAGAACAAAAAATGTCATTGCTTGGGACAATCCCAAGTACAAATACAGGCTGGGCCCCTGCAGAGAAGGGCTTGGGGGTGTTGGTCAACAAGAAGCTCAACATGAGCCAGCAATGTGCATTTGCAGCCCAGAAAGCCAATTATATCCTGAGCTGCATCACAAGAAGTGTGGCCAGCAGGTCGAGGGAGGTGATTCTGCTCCTCTGTTCTTGTGAGAACCCACCTGGAGTACAGGACATGGACCTGCTGGAGTGAGTCCAGAGGAGGGCCATGAAGATGATCAGAGGGCTGGAGCACCTCTCCTGTGAGGAAAGGCTGAGAGAGTCAGGGTTGTTCAGCCTGGAGAAGAGAAGCCTCTGGGGAGACCTTACAGCAGCTTTCCATTACCTAAAGGGGGCCTACAGGAATGTGGGAGAGGGACTTTTACAAGGGCCTGTAGTGATAGAACAAGGGGTAATGGCTTTAAACTGAAAGAGGGTAGATTTAGATTAGTTCTAAGGAAGAAGTTCTTCACTGTGAGGCTGGTGAAGCACTGGAACAGGTTGCCCAGGGAGGTTGTGAATGCCCCATTCCTGGCAGTGCTCAAGGCCAGGTTGAACGGGGCTTTGAGCAACCTGGTGTAGCGGAAGGTGTCCCTGCCCATGGCAGGGGGATTGGAACTAGACGGTCTTTAAGGTCCCTTCCAACCCAAACCATTCTGTGATTCCTAGTGTATCCGCTTTCCAGTGCTCTTCTAGGTTCTAATGTTGATAGTTTCAGACTTCCTCAAGAAGAGTTGGGGTAAGGTGACAAAGCATCCTGAGAATGCTTGTTGGGAGCATTCTAATGTCCCTGGTGTGTGTGGGGGGAGATCTCCTTCTAAGTGTTGGGGTCACTTAGCATTATTTGTATATGTTTTCCTTATCACAGTCTTCTTCCTTCTTAGCAGTGCCCAGTTAAGTTGCAAGAGATCTTCCCTCCCCCAGCCTAGCGAACACAAAGGACTGTTGCTTATTATGAAAGGACCACCAAGAGGTGCCAGGCCATCCCCAGAGCCAGTGACAGCAGGGGAGGCAATGAACAGTCACTTGCCCTTGTAGCAACTGTTACCCCAGCTAAGCCCAGAGGGGGCCATGGGGGGCCAAACAGCCCTGAGAGCTGGAGCTGTTAGGTCAGTTGAAAGCCTCTGGCTAACTACTAGTAAATGGCAAAAATTGCTTTTATTGGACGACATTTGAAGAGATTATAGAGTGACTACTTTAGCTGCAGATACCAACATATCGTCAGACTGCATCACCCATTCAAATCACTTAACATCAGCAACTTTTAATAAGGTCAGGAGCAAAGGACATCAAGCACTGTATAGAAGCAACAGAGATCTTAAAGAGTTGAACCATTAGGTGCTTTTAGGACTCATACCATTAGTTCTAGCTCTTAATTACGTGATAAACACACAAGAAAGTTGCTAGTTTCTCTTGCATAACCTTTTTAAAAGTCGTGGTTGTTTAGTTTAATACAGAAATATCTTCCCTCTCTGTGTGGTTTTTTTTTAGGCAAACATACCATCTAAGCAAGCAATCACATAATCTTCCATCTATTCTCCACTAATAGCTACTTTTGGTTCCTAGAGTAAAAGGCATAAACCCCTTATCCAGAAAGTTGCTCACTTCTCAATGTTACAGCTTTTAGTGAAATTTATTCTTGATCCCAATTAGTACTCAGTATGTGTCCTGAACCCCCAGGATTCATTAGCTTCATAATTTTCATCACAGTTGGTGTAACTGTAAATGCTATTATTCATACAGAAAAATCAGCCTTTAAAAGGTCACAGCTGTATTATTACTTTTTGGAGTTTAATCAGCACTTCACTGCAAAGCTGGTATTACTGCTCTGAATGGCAGGGAACTTCCTATCTGTATGGGTAATCTGAATGGAAGGTAGCTGCATGGGACTTCTACCAAAAGCAAATGTTAATTTACATTTATGTCCAAATACTGATTCCTTCAAACATTTCATAGAGTAATTACTCACTTCTAGTATATCCCACATATGAATCAAGAGACTAAGAATGTTCTCTCCATCCTTTGGTTATTTTTTAGGTTTTCTCTCCATGAAAGTAACTATCACAATCCTTCAGCAGTTGTTTTCACAGTCCACCTTCCTGTTCAAATGATGCAAATTTAATCTCTTTGATCAGCTGCTTCTTATAAACCCTGTATTTAATCATACATTTAATCTTATGTTTCTTTAAAGTACATTTACTAAAACAGTAAAGTGTAGGAAAGGGTTTTCTTGACAATGCTTGTTATATGGAAAGAAATTGTGGACTAATTTTCAAATGCACCTTATAATCTTTATGCAGTTCAGGCAATATTTAGATACTTAATTTGACCAGATGGCAACCAAAGGCCTTCAGAAGCTCTTTGAATTTGACCCTGTAAAAGAATCTATAAAAAAGAAGCATTGTGAAATATTAAAATGAATACAATGAACATTGAAATTATTTCTAATGCTTTCATTAAAGTTTTACATAGTTGAAGGCCACCTGACACAAAAGTTGCAGTTCACATTAGTGCAGAAGACTATGAATAGGGGGAAGTAGTTAACATAGGCAGAAAATCAGGAGCCCATGGGGTAGGTAACCTCAGAGGAAAATCTTTCACAGCACAGTGGATGAGAAGCAACTGTGGGGGAAGGGGGAATGGGAGGATAGTCTGGAGAAAGCAGTATTTTTCAAACAAAGCAAGCACTGTGTATTGTAGCTGCTCTACTATTAATGACATTTTTTGTTTGTGCAAAAAACCCCACCATTCATGAATTTTACAAAGTTGGGTTCTCCTGTTATGTTATTGGACACTTTACAGGTAAGATATAGCTTTAACTTTTTACTTTTGGATAGGACATATGAGTAGTATGTTTTATATCCCTCAGTTTGCATCCCACTTGCATTTTCAAAATGGCATTTAGAAGGCAGTATCCTTTGAGGGTAGATTTTACTCTCAGCAAGTACAGAAAATTTATGCACAGATTCTAGTGAAAGCAGTGATTAAGATTGTTAGCTGCTATGAAAAGGCATACTAAGGAGCATTCTAACACCTGGATACAAACACCATAGCAGTGGACTAGATACAGAAAAACATGAAAAAGTATTTCACAGCATTGAGTGCTGAGAGCCAGCCTAAAGCCACAATTCATCAAAACGTATCTTTACATTTAAATTATCTTCAAGCTCAATTATACAATTTATGGAGCAAAAGTTGGACATGCACACCGAGTCAGCTATTGCTTTGCTTTCCTTTGAATTGTTTTCTAGTATCAGATATCAGTCCTGAATCTGCAGAGCCTGGCAGTTTAATTTTTAAAGTTTTTTTTATTTAGTCCTGACATCAATGTGTTTGTGCAATATTTAGAGTGCTCCTCAGGAAAACTCAGTAGTCAGGCTTTTTTATGAATAGTTCAAAGAGTGAAAGAGACAGATGTGTGCAGACCATTTGGCATTTCTTTATATCATATATTGATTTTTGCTACAGAGGTAGAAAAACACGCTTTTGCAAAATAAACTTATTGAAAAAAAACCTCAGGTGAGGCTCTGGAGTTTCTCTGTCAAAAGAAAAAAAAACAGCAGGTGACAAAAAAAACCCCAAACCCACAAAGAATATTTGTTACTTCAGAAGATCAAGCTTGTTCTAATTAGAACTTTTAAATCTGGAAGTAAGAAGCAGAGCAATCACATACTTAAAATTTCTGCAAAGACATAGTAGACTTCTTCAGTTTTTCTGAGATTAATTTCAATCTGAATTGGAATAGACATAATTCTATTTTGGATCAGCCACATAGACCACAGTTAATAACTGGTGAATGTAGGACTGAAGTGACTTGGGTTTTAATCTCAAAGTATAGTTGCTTGGTAAATGCCGTGCAGGGACCATTTGCCTGCAGAGAAACCACAGTAACAGCTTGAAGCACCAATGTTGTTCTGGACCACTAAAATAGCACAAATGAGAACACTGTTATATATAAGTATATAGGAAAACACCTTAAATTGAATCCTGCCTCCCTAGAACCCAGTATCAAAACCCTGTTGATTCCAGAGGATCAATACTATCTTTTTTAAAGACAATGGAATGGCAGGTACCTTGCAGAATTAACTGCTCTTACATGAAATACTTAATGATAAAAACTACTCAATGATGTAAATGCACAAAACAGATCATAAGGAATGAGCTTTCAAAAATTATAACTGACTAGGATTAATTGATTTCAATAGTTTTCACTGTGACTTTTTTCTTCTATGTTATTGCTAGTGCCAGAACAATTATTTAAGAATTGCTACATTGAAAGTACATAATTAGAACCTCTATTATGCACCAGAAATGGTTTGTGCTTTACTTCCAAGTTATAGGATTATTGCAAGTTTTTTCTCTTAATTAAGCATTATATGTTAATTCTGCTTTCTTCCCTTAGAGTCATTAGCATATAAATACAGACATTGATTCTATCTGCAATTCTCTGCAAAATATTAAGTTTTTAAATACCAATGGACTAATGATTTATTAAAAAAATAAATAAATAAGCTTCAGGAAATTACTGTTGCCCTAACATTTCCATTAATAAATACACATCTAGAATAGAAGTGATTCTAAAACTAATTTGGACAAGATGGACAAATTAAATTTTAAATAATTAAATGGGCAGTTACTATTTTAAATGCTATGCTTTGTTTAAAATATATGCCTTTGGTTTAGAGGCTATTTTCTTTTCCATTTAAAATAATTCAAGAAAAATACAGTTAAACATTTCTTGGTTGTATTTCTTATCTTTTGTGGCAAATCAAAGTATCAGATGATATAGTTTCAATATTAATTTTTGAAGATTGTGGCAACATTCCAAAGAAAGTTGCTGAATTGGAAGAAGTCTCAAAAGTACGTTTTTCTACAAAATAGGAGAAAAGAAATATCTGATTGCCAAAAAAAAGCAGGAATCTATGTTCTTCTTCATATTCTATCCATTCTTTGTACCATCATCAATTGAAACTATATATATGTATATATCTCCATATCCATTTTTCTTATCAGAACACAGGCAAAGACCATGCTTTCTACCCAGTGATATAGATAATAACTGCAACATCACTGGTGAAAACAAAAGGTTGCTGTGTGAGAGATGGTATGTTTGTTTTCAGTGTTATACCATATTCCTCTAGGAGGGGTGATGAGGAACCCTCTGGCAGAAGGGGGATGTTATTCCTCCCTCCTGAGTTCTCACCCAGCTTCTGGAGTCTTGCAGAAGCAGCTGTGATAGAGTCAAGCTAAAAAGCAGCATTCACATCTCAAGCAAGGAGCCTACAAAAAGATCAAGGAGCACATGATCGCAGGGTCCATGACTGGGGCACTTTTTGTTTCAGTCTACATTTTGGAAAAACAGGACTGATTTAAAAGAGAATTCAGAATTAGCTAGCATAATCTTCCTCCTATAGCTTGCCAAATATCAGGGTCTCTTCTGTCTTATGTTGACAGCCTTTATAAATCAGACTGGGTGATGTTTGTTAATCTGCAGGGAATTTTCACAGCTTCCTTTGCTTATGAATCAGATGGTGAGCTCTTGGCAGCTGGCCAGAAAGATAGTACCTTATCAACTGGAAAAGTTTGTTACTGTTCTCTGTTGCAGAAGCATTCTTTCACATGCTAAATTGTCTCAGGTGGACCTATCGTAGTGAGGTTAATAAACTAAATGCATTTGGCTAGATTGGATAAAACAATTTCTACACAGACACAGTTGCATTAGCTATTCATATCTTTTGAGGGGCCTAAAGGAGTTTTCTGTATGGGCTTTTCAGTATGTAATATATGTTCTCTAGCAGCTTCTCTGGCAAGTTTCTTAGTAGTGCCCTATAGGCTATATAGACCACTAAAACAACTAAATATCCTGATGACACAGAAAGGGGGCCAAGATAAGACACATGGGAAACAACAAGCAATTCAATGTTCCACATAGCCTGTTCTGCTCTGCAAACTCTCCATCCAACTCAGTCAGAAAATATTGGCAAATCCCACTGAAATATCATACCAGAGCAAGAAAACACTCATTCCCTTCCTACCTCAGGCAAGACACACATAAAAAACACCTAGTTCATTCTCAGTGGTAGTAGTTATCAAGTGATGTCTCAGCTCTTCCTGCAGCCTTCTCTAACCTCCTCCTCTTTCTACAGCATCCTAATTTTGTTTACTTATTTGCATTTTCTTTTCCTAATCATGCTGCTTTAAAATAGTAGATTATGTACTCTGTACTGTGAAGGTATTCAACTCATCTCCCACAGCACTCTCATTCGTAAAGAGTGGGTGTCTGGGCTGGGCAAGCAGAGTGTTAGTGGAATGTGAACCAGCTGGACACCCTGGTCAATGGCCCGGCCCATGCTGGCAGCTGCTGATAAGCCAACATGGGATCCACATTCATCAACAACATCAGCCTGGATGATAACACAGACTGTATCCTCAGCTACTTTGAAGATGACAATACACTAGGGAATTAGCGGACATGACAGATGACAGAGTCTTGATACAGAGATCTTGAAAAATTTGAGGGTTGGGCCAACAAAAATCTCATAAGGTTCAGTAAGCAGCAGCAGAAGGGTCTACTGTGGGGCAGAGTCACCTGACACATTGGTACAGGCTGGGAAAATTAATCCTGACCTTTCCAAAAAGGACCTGGCAGTTACAGTGGAGGCAGAAATTAATATGGGCCAAATCTCACTGCAAGTAAGACAAACCACAGGCTGGGCTGAATGTGGAGGAGCGTGGAAAACAGATCAAGAGGAGCTGTTACTCCCTCTACTCAGTACTGGTGGTGCCATGTCTGGAACACTGGGCTTCCCTTTGTGTCCGCCATGGGGTATGTGGAGAAGCCTGAGAGGGTCCAGTAGACAGCTACCAAAATAAAAAATGTTGAGGCAGCTGGGCTTGTTAAGTCAGGTGAAGGGTTGGCTAAGGGGCAATCTAATAGCAATCTACAATTACTGGAAGAGTAGTTACAAGGATGATGGGGCTAAACTCATGCTGCTGCTAAATCTCTGTCCTTCAATGTTTTCTAGACAGCCAAAGAAAACCTGACTTTGGCCAAACACCAATATGTAAAGGGTATAGAAGAATGCAGAGAAGCAGATACAAATAGCATCTCTTCCATTTCAACTGGCTGCTCTAAATAGCAGTATTTTCTCTGAAATATATAAAACAAACACTCTCTTAATAAATATCTGATGATTTTTTATATGAAAATCAATTATTTTTCCTTTTCAAGGACAGATCTGTGTAGAAATATCCTTCTAGAAATCCAAGGGAATCAGTGTTGAAGAACAGATTCAAAATCAAATTCTTCTAAAGATCTGGCCTCTAAGAATGATTTACACCATAGCAGGGGAAAGCCAAATTTCAGAACTAAACTCACTCAAATTTTACCTATGTTAATGTTTCAGATCAAGCATTTAACTCTAGTAAAGTAGTATTGGTATTTGTAAAGAAACTGATATTAAAGTGCTGTCTTAGATATTCTATTCTTTTCCCATATAATATATAGGCATAGTGAAAAAGCTTTGATTAATGCCAATCTGAAAAGAAAATAAATGCCCCCTAACCCCCAAATATTCCATCATCCCATGAAGTGATGAGCAGAAAATACTATCAGGGAGAGAGACACTGTGTAGAATATGGTATTATAAATATATACATTTTGTGGGTCACAAATCTGTGTATATAATCCTTCTGCCAGGCAATACCTGCCACTTAACAGCAGTGGTCTGGAGCAGAAATTATCTGGCTGTAGCTAATGAGCTGTTTTGCAGCCTCCTTCAATGTTAATAGCACTGAGCAAAGGTGATGGTGGAAGGTTATCTGCTCTACTTCATTAGGCGTTACAGGGAATTCTCTTTTATAGTGCAATGCTAGCCTGATGTTTCAGCCTACAGTGTATTTAATTATGTTCCCATGTATGGTTCTTTTATGCATTATTAATGGTTTATTATTACTTTTAATATTATTCTTAAATATACCACTGTTTTTCAAAACTCAGTGTTTCTCAGAAAGCACAACAAAACTGCACAATATAAAGACCTAGGAAATTCTCAATGATCAATAAACCTGAAGAGCCACAATGGCATTCATAAATAGGATAATTTATGTCATTATGACTTCTATCTAATATACACATTCTAAGACTGCTAGCAATGATGAGGTTGCTGGTAAAATGATAAGGAAAATGTCTTTTTTTTTTTTTGTCCAGCCATTTCAAATAAAATTTTACAGGACATATAAAATATTGCTGTACTTTTTTTTTTTTTTAACCAATGCAATATCCACTCTATACACTAAATGCTTAAGAAGGACCACAGAAACTATTCAAATAAGGTGGCAATGAGTAGTGTGGGATTTAGTGGCAAGGAATTTTGCTATATTTGTGTCAAATCAGAAGGAATTTCACTTGGGGAATACCAGGAGAAGCAATATGCTATTGGCTTTCAAAGCTAAGTCTCAAGTAAGAAAATGCAACTTTGTTTTTATGCTTTTATTTCATTCACTATAAAAGTGAAAAAGAGACTCAAAGAGATCTGATGCATTGTAATAACTAGGATTGTTATTGGCAAAAAAAAAAGTATTCACCAAAGACACTGTAAAGCCTGTTGCTAAAAAATTTCTGCACTGGAAAAAAAAAAAAACCAAACCACCCCGAACCCCAAAACAAATGCATCAGAAGAAAAGTCTTTAAAAGTCCCTTTAAAAATTGAGACATTTCCTATTCATGGAAGGTATAGTGTTTAGTAAAGGACAGACAGACTTCTACCCGCAAAAGATAACCGATTTCGATGAAACGAAAACTTCCCACTCTATGCAAGTAGGAGATACTTGTCTCAAGACAAATACCTGTATCCCTGTATAAAAGACAGTTTTCAAAGATAGCTGCTGAAGGTAACAAATGAACTCGGGGCACTGCCAGCTAGAGGTACATGGACACAGGGGCCTATTCTTAAAAGAAAATGTTTGGTTTGGTTTATTTCCCCTCTAGTTCAACTGAATCAGACCACTCAACTGAAATGCAGCTTCTCAAATGAGAAACCAGCTTAAAAGAACTTCTGCCAACCTCAGCTGACCCTAATAATTTATCTTTGTGTTGAGATGGACACTCATCACTAAAGAATCTAACTGCCTTCTCCAAGGAGTGATATAAGAAAGATATTTCTCTTCTTTTTTGCTGGCTGGCAAGAAGAAAATTTCATAGGTAATGTCATTTTATTTAGAAGTCCAGTGAGGTTACTGTTTAAAAGCATTTGTGGGAAAGCTTGGGCTCAAAGATGGATTTTGCATTTTCTTAGAAATGAGAAAGCAAAAGTCATCTTGTATTGAATTGCATTGGTGAAAATTCTATGGACACAATAAAGTTTCCAGCCACTGGCCCTTAAATTCAATTCACAGTAGTAAATAGATGTTGTGAAAATTTTATAGACAAAAATGGGACCCTTTCGAGGATTACTGTGTGATAGATTCTGCCAATTAGATCATCAAAAAAAAAAAAAAAAAAAAAACCACCACATGACCTCCACTGCCTATACTGCCTGACCCCTCTTCACAGGCCAGAACTCCCAATTTGCCATTTTCCCTGGTATTTTCTGTAGAAAAAAAAAGAAAACAGAAAAATACAAAACAAGAGAAATGATCCCCCACAAATACCTCTTTCCCAACCATTAACTGCAGCTTGCCAGCAAATTAATTACTGAGAGAACCAAATCTCTGGTTTCTCAGGCAGATTCAGATTAGAATTATATATCACTGCTTTCTATAGCTGGGTCAAGTAGTTCATACCTCTCCACTCCAGGGTCACTGAAAAACAGTAATTTGGTTTAAAATGTTCAGAAGCAAAAATTAACCTATCCTTGTTCAAGCTACCACTTATAGGTAACATTGTGATTCTGCATATACAGTTTTAAATGAATACAAGAACTGAAAAGGTAATTAATTTATTACAAAGGGCTATTTTTATAGGTTATAGTAATGGCTGAAAGCTTAAAGGTTTTCTAGTTTAAAGAATAATATTAATTATTTTTTTTTGAAGATCAAAAGGAGATTGGAAAAATGACTTCTGTAAGAAGAAGTAGTCTTCTGAAGCAATGTCATTTACTTTTAGCCGTGATGTGATTTCCTTTGGATATAAATGTGCTGAACCTCAATCAGGATGCAGAGCAGCCAGTTAAAGGGGAACTTCAAAAAGCCCTGAAAAAGGGAAACCTGCGTAAAAGTTCACAGTAATTTCTGCATACAGTTCTGAAAAGGAAAGGGCTTTGTAACATGAGTTCTCAATTTGCAATTTAAGGTGCACTGTTCATCTAAGATGCTTTTCTTAAAAATGCTTTTTGCTTTAAGATTCAGACAGACAAAAATTAGCCTTTAGATGTTTTCTCTTTTTAAAATTCTGTTTCTTCTTACATTTCAGAAGGCTGAAAGTCTTTAAAATGGGGTCTTCTTTACACAGCTTTTTGGACAAAAAGAATAGCATCTAACTATAATTTTCTACAATTTTAATACAAAATGTTAGAAAAGTAACTCACTTCAGTGGATAAGAATGACTAATCCTTCAAAAATATGGATAAAGAAAATTGAGAATAGCTAGAATGAGGCTGTAAAATAAAGCATTTCCTATCTTAACACAATTTTAATATTTTAATAAATTTCAAATATCTTTCCAATTATGAAAAAATAAAGAGTATGATTTTAATAAAGTACTGGGAAAGTCTCCAGGAGGCACAGGAAGCTTAATACAATCCATATGCAAATACAGCCCTGTGACTTTGTTATAAGTATATGGCATATGTAAAAGCACATAAATATACTGGTTTTAAAATTCTTTTTTGAAAATGGCAATTTTCATCTCAGCTATATTTTGAAATGAATATAACAACTTGCCCAACTGAATAGAATGTAAATAGACTGTTCCCACAGCAATGACAGAGAAACATAAAGGAGAAAGCAGAAATGCAAAAAAAAAAAAAAAATGGGTGGGAAGGGGAAGTACTTAAGAGCAAGTCCCTTTGGCAAAATACTGACAGATGTAATGAAGAAGTACCAGTTGAGCATGTTAATACAGTAGCTCATACTCTTGCTGAAGACTGAAATAGAGAGTCTTATAAGATGAATGAATACAAGACAAGACAGTCACAGGTTCCAGGAATGACAAGTTGTCAGAGTCTTCTCTTAGAGCCAGATCACATGCTTGTAAAAACTATAACTCAATTCAGAGTGCAAGAAACCATAAAAAATCAACAATGTAATTTATATGCTAGCAGCAAAGATGACACCACATCAGATAGCACTGATACAGAAAGGATGAGAAAGACAACGCTGATAGCAGTAGCCCTGTGCAGCTATAACACAGGAAACCTAACTGGCTTTGTAACAGGAGAACAGACCGTGGAAAGTATAGCAACGCATCGGGCCAAAAAAGGAACTAAATTTCCAACAGGAGATGGGGATGTAGCAGGTGTTACAAAAATAATATTTTCCAACAGCACTCAGGTCACAGAGAACAATCCATGATGGGATGCAATCATCAGATAATGATCTCCTGGGAGATAATGTCATTAGTACAGACCACAGGGACGACTTTAAATAGACAAAATATTACACATCAGGCTGCTTCAGTGCACATGGGGACTTCCTCTTTGGCAGTCTCTTTCTGACCCATTTCCCATCACTATAACCAGAATTATGATCCTGCTGTGTATTGCACATGAGGAAGCAATCCTGCACAGAATTGCAGGCCCTTGCTGGGAAACCATGGAGGTTCTAGCAGCAGCAACTGTAAATGTCTGTTTTGTCACTGCTACTCTGATCTCTACTCATATACGTTCCCACAAACCTGACCCCAGCATTTAGAACACACTGAATAAAAAGAATGATCTAATACATATGTAATCAATCTGCTGAAGACCAAGTACTTGGGGAACCATTTAAAAGCTGACTCAATGATTTAAGAACAGAGATAAAGCACGATTGCCACTATTCTGCTGTGAGGTGGGCACTCCATGGTTGTTGTTTAGGTGTGGAATTATTTTTAAAGCTTCTCATGTTTTGGTGGTATCTCTCAGATTCTGTTCCCCAAACACTTTAGGGAATGAGGGTTCTTCCCAACACCATAAAGGGACTGGCTAGCATTTATGCAAATCATCTAATGTCAGGGTTCTAATAGGGATAAAAGTATGGAAAAGGACTCTTTCATAACATTCTAAAATGCATATGCAAGCTTTTCTACTCTTCCCAGCATGGGGTGCCTAAATTACAAACTGCATGTTCTGAAATGAGCCCAGCTCCTCCTTGATGTTCTCCACAGTCTAGTTCCTGAATTTCAAGTGTTTATATTAATTTATACTGAAAAAACAACAACAACAGTAAATGAGGATATCACACACAACTCCTTGGTTGGTTAAATACATAACTCTAAGCTTTGATAAGCTGCTTCTGGTTCTGAGTAAAGAGGACAGATCAAAGACAATGATGCAATTACATTATATCCCTGTTTGAAGTACACAGTGCAATTCTAGCTGTACTGTTACTGAAATTCATTGCCAATGCTTTAAAATGTCCAGAATCTTGATTGTTGCTTTCTCCTGCCACATTGTTGTATTTGATACTTTGTTTTGACCTTTTGACTTACACAAAAAAAAGTTATTTTCTTAAATGCAGAGAGAGGCATGGACACATTTGATAATTTTTCTTGGCTATTGAGCAACTGTTTTAAATACATTTTCATAGAGTAATATGTAGATGACTATCTTAGAAAATAAGTGTGTTTATTCCACTAAAATGATAACTACCCATATGAAGAGAAAAAAAGTATTTAAAATAAACATAAGCCAGAATTCCACATTGAGAAGTAGTTTTTCTTCAGTTTTTCTTCAACAACACCCAAGAAAGGAATGGTACCTAATTGTCTAAGTCTGCATACTTTACATCTGAAGGAACTAAAAAGATAAGCTAGCACATCCATTGCAGAGAAAGACTTTTCCTGTCCATGTGTTAGGTTCCACTTTGAACAATACTAATGAGTTTTTAATTATTACTTTGCTCTATATTTTGGCGTCAGGAAGAGAGAAACCTGAATAGCCCTACCACATAATGCATGTAAGTTCATGGAGGTCAGCCTTGGAAGGAGATTGTGAAGTTTAATAGCGTTGTTTTGCATTTTAGGAAGCACATTTATTGGAATGGAATGACTGATTTTTTTGTGTTGTATTTTTAGTGGGTTTGGAAAAAAAAACATAGCACTAAGATGCAGAAGATATAATTACTACTGGCTTCCTAATAGAAGGTTTGCATTATATATTTAAAACATGTACTAACATGTATCAAAGTCTACTCTGGTATAAAACTTTCTGCCATGTAAAGTTGATAAGTGATTTTTCAGAAGTTCTCATGAATTTTAGAAAAGTTTGGTCAGCTGAGCCTGATTATAAATGCAAATACAGAAAGAGTAAGAATAAAGCTCAATGATCTAAATGCTTAAGAAATAAAACCAGAGGCATCGGTATAAACAAGAAACCAAATACAGAAAGAAAAGGAATAAATACAAGACAAGCCAGAAAACATGCTCAAAAAAAGAAAAAAAAAGAAAGATTGGTAAGGATTATTTATGTGCTTACATGTATTTTGGGAAAGGAGGGTTTATATCCATATTACAAGAACAAACTCCAGCATAAAGACACTGCTGATGAAGGCAGATTTGATGGTGGCAGGTCCTAGACTGTCATTATTATTTGACCACTTAATAAGCTGAGGTATAATCAAACCAAGATTTAAAGTTTGAGTCCTAGATGTTGCCTGATTTTCTACCAATGATGTTAATCCTTAAAAATCACCTCAGCACTGAATCAAATCAGCATTATGTATCTCAAGCATTGATTAACTCCCCACCCTAACAAGGACAGCCTCCGAGGAGTAGAATTTACAGTAACTAAGGTTAATGACATCAAGAATCATATTTCTGCTACTGTCTCACCAAAATGTAAATAAAAATGCAGCTTCAAAAAACCCTATTTTTTTTCTCTGTTCTTTCTTTCCCTTCTATAGCAAGGGATGCCCAAAATCCTATAATTCCTTTATCTTTGACTTTTATTTTCCTGGTCTTTGACTTGTCAAAGCAAGATCACAGCTTCTTTCCTACATAGTTCAGACACACCAGTAGTGGGGGAAAGACAATGCGAAAACAGATAAACAAAATTTAAATCCAAATCAAATCTTGCAGATAACCCCTAAAATATGGTACTATGCAAAAATAGTACATTCCTAAGGTTCTTTTCTGTGAGTGCCACCTGTGACCACTGGTAGGAAATAGAATAATCTGTGCCATATCAATTTTAGTCTTAAATATACAGATTAAATATGATCTGCTCATATAGCTTGCATGTGAGCCTGGATAAATCTTAGTAACCAAGTTATTTTCATGTGTCATAAGCAAACATTTCTATGTGCTTTCATTAACTTGGCCTTTTGTTAATGACCATTTTATTTTGGCTAGCAAATATCAAAGCAACATAATGATCCCTAAAAATACAGTAATTAAATACTCTAGTGACATCCAGCAAAAAACAGCTCAGTGTTACACCAAACAAAAGCTAAAGCAAACAGTTAGACTGTGATTTAACATTATTTCCACGTACCTGAAATTCAGCTTTTCAGCCTGAAAATTCATCTCTCTCTGATTTTGCTTATGAGCCTAAGAAAGGAAAGGTGAAAACTTCGCAGATTTTGTCAAAGCTCTCAGATAAGGTTTTCAAAACCAGAGGTTTTAAACCCAGAATTTTTTTAAACACAGAGGTAAGCCTCAGAACATGAGTGCCCACTGACCCAGTCAAACCTAAATCTCCAAGCCTCCATAGAATTTCTGCTAAAGACTGTTGCTTTAAAAAGAAAGCTGAAACTGAGGAACTATTTTAATGCATATTTTAAGGTCTTTACTCTGAAAATGAAGAAAATCCTATAACTATATTCACATTTATAACATCCTTTTACATATCAACCATGATCTGTAATGATTACAGTCCTAGTGATAACAATTGCACTGACACCTGAATAGCTTAACAAGAAAAGGCAATTTTATATTGCCATAGTACACTGCTTTTCTTTTTTTAAAGATGAATTATAAATTTGGAATTACTATAATTTTTTTGAAAAGTGTAGACATTTAACGGAAATTTTAATAAAGAGTGTAATGTTGGGGTTTGGAGCTGTACAAAAGAGAAATGAAAATAGAGCACAAAATTGGACTAGCTCTACTGACAGAAAACAGAAGCAGCTGCAACAAATCAGTAGTATGTAATGCTATCATCTATATACAGTTTTCTGGGACACTGAGGCAGAGAAAGAGAGAAGTGCTAATTTATTCTTTTTCTTTATGTTCAACATATTCATTACCATTTGTCAGTGCATGGCCTGCATTTTCTTCTATTTTTTTTGCACTGTGTTGCTAGATAAAGCATTGATTCAGGGCTGCTGTTTACAGCTATCTAGCTTACTTTGCTATTGGGTGGAAAATACTTGGATATAAAATCTGTTCCAAACAACGTCAAGGTAGCAATATTCATTACTGTAATAATTACTCTGGTGGTTGGTAAGACAACAGGTAGCAATCAACCATTTTTGCATTGATGGTGTGTTGTACAAAGCATTGGAGATATCACTGTAATTTGGCACATGCTAGCATATTACCCAAAACTGTGGTTATAATGTGCATCTGCTTCCATTTAAATTAAACAAATAGGGAATGGGCACAGAAAAGGAATGTACACATACCTTGTTAAAAAGTCTAACTAAATAACTGAGCATAAAAAAACTAGTGAGGCTAAAGCAAAGGACACTAACTGTTCCAGTTAATTGATGCATTCTTTCCTATTAGATCAAAAGCACAGCGGTTGAAAGGAGTAACTCTGAAAGTAAGAATAAAATTGCATTGGACTACATGAGATTTGAATCTGATTTCTGCTGTTATTGAATATGCAGAAGGCTGCAGCCTGGAATAGTGTTTATCAAAGTAATGTCATGTTGCCCTTCCCGAAGGTCAAGTAATAGAGAACCTATACTTGTCCTTTAGCTTTTCTGTTGCTTAAGTTTGGTTTTTTTAAGACACCTTATAGACCTTACGGTTTTCCACATTTGTAGAGATGCGTGTTTGTGCCTCCCACCTGCCCCTCAGAAAAATACTTGATTTGAAAGTTCCATTCCATAACAATATGAAATGTTGTTCCACCCTATTCATGCAGTGATTCAGAGCTGTGAAAGATTCCAAATTCACAAGGCAGTGGGCCTCCATGACTAGTTCAGAAGTGTTAAGACCTTATGACCCTTAGTCTCGCGTATGCAAGGATGTCCTTATCTTTATAATGTATAGCTGGAAAGCTGCCAGAACAGGCTTGGTGAAGAATAATGAATTATATCAGAAGCATTAAAAAGAAAATAATCATCTTTCTGCTCTGGCCTTCATCAGTCATTCCTAACCACTGTAGCTTCTCTCAGCTTTCTGCTTTACAGCAACACATCCCAGAAAAGCATGCCTTGATATAACATGAGATCCTGCAGATGAAATCAAAGAGTAGCGGTACCAAAAGTGCCTACTGACGTGCAATCTTCCAGCTCAGAAAAAATATTTCTTTCTTTCTTGGCAATTGCATTCATTCACAACACAACAAATCACAGTCCTTTCTGGAGACCAATTTCTGCTAAATAATGTTCCTTCATAATGTAAGCCTCAGGCTCTTTGCTGCCTCAGGCAAGCTATGAAATGAGACTTCTTATCTCCATTTTACTAATTTGTTCCTGGTTAACATTTTAAAACAGAGAAAACGTATTTGCCTCAAGCTTTCATTAAGTAGCCATCTTTTCAACTCTCGAGTCTGTTTGTATGTGTTGTTTTTTTTCTTTTTTTCTTGATTTTTTGCTTTGTTACATTTTGTTTCACTGTATCTTTAAATCTTTCTGTTTCCTTTTCAAATTTATATTACTCTGGTATTTATCTTGCCATCTTTTCCCATCTAATTCACTTGTTTCTCTTCCTCTACAGCTTTCTTTCAGACTCTTCTCTGCTCCTGTTAGCTTTCCACATCAATCACCTTCTCCCATCTATACCTTTGACAATTCCTGTCAGGACCCTGTAGACTTAAATACACAGGTGCCCACCAAAGCCGTTCTATCACTCCCCCCCCTCTTCGCTGGACAGGGGAGAGAGAAAAAAAAACAACAAAAAACAAAGGGCTTGTGGGTCAAGATAAGGACAGGAGAGATCATTCACTAATCACCGTCACGGGCAAAAACAGACTCAGCTTGGGGAAATTAACTCAATTTATTACAAATCACAACAGAGTAGGGTAATGAGAAATAAAACCAGATCTCACACCTTCCCTCCACCCCTCCCTTCTTCCCGGGCACAACTT
>JANZLQ010000007.1:15705935-15726767 GCA_026212715.1 Elanus axillaris | reverse complement strand
CCCGCTACCAAAACCTTGCCACAGAAACCCAATACACCTCAACACATCCCTCACCTACCATTAACCTCTTAAGCTCACGTCTCTTCCCCACATGTGCACACCCATGTGCACATACACACACACACATACAAACACAGGGTTTCCTTGGAAGCAGCGACACAATTTCTGTTTATTTCTACAAATCAATTTACCTTCTCCACATAGACTCTCCATTACCTGTATCTTTTCTCCTCAAAAGTATGAAAAGGGCATGTAGAGAAGAAAATGAGAGATTCTTTATGCTTTTTCTGCTTTTTCTGGAAAGGGATAATCATTAACTCTGCTTTTCAGCTTCATTTGCTGGTTGGTGTTGGACCAGGAGCATACATGTTAGTTACAATTAGATAATTAGGGAGAAGAGGTATAGTGTCAGACTATGTATAATTGCCTGCTTATGGGGAATAAGTAAAGTGACGACATTTTAGAGAATATTAGGAAAACATGAAGGAAACAGAAGCAGCTGCTACTTCAGGAAAAGGTTTTATATCTTACTTCCTGAGTTCATGCCTGTTTGTGCTCCACTATCCGACCGCCGCACGCCTCACACGCAATTAAGTTCAGCACTTCTGTATGCAGCCTAGACAGACTGCCATCCAGTGATTTGAGACCATTGCCTAGAAGACCAGTAATTGCAATGCTGGAGATGACTGCCTGGTTTTGTTCTGGAATTCCCAGTACTGCTACCATTTTACAAAGACTTCCATGAAAAAGCAACACTTTTTTTTCCCCACAAAGTGTCCTCTATTTTCTTTGTGTGATTAATTTGAGGTAAATATGCTACTTGGGTATTTCTCTACATTCAGTTTTCCAGGCTTGCAATAAGCTGAGATACGTACCTCCAATCACCTTAGCAGTGTCATTTATTTTGACAAAGTGTAATAGAAGTTATTTTGATGAAAGAGAGTGAACCATATTAAAACTGGACAATCTGGTCTAGCTGTGACAGGTTTCAGCATGCCATGCAGAATAAAAATAATTGGAAATAGAAACAGATCTATTTTTCCCTTCCAAACTTTGGAGATGTCCAATTGATCTTCTAGCTTAAAAAAAATACATAGAAGAAAAGTAAACTGTCAATTATAGTGTCATCTATCTCTGTCAACTGTAAACATATTTGTCATGCATTGCTACAAAAAGCTGTGCAAGATCAATCACTTCATCCAGGACTCCTAGGCCAATTAAGGAATCATGTGGATGGATGAAGGGTTTTTCTTTTTTTCTTACAGTAGAATGTACTGCAATTATATCAGGTGTTCAAAAACCTGTGTATGTGTATGTTTTAGGAGACTAAAAAGAAGTAGTATATTTCTAAGGCACTTCTTCAGCACAAAATACTTGTTTTTCTGTGTCTGTTTAGCTGTAATTTAATCTGTACTTGAGAATAAATTTTCAGCTAATAGTTCCCTAACACCAGGTCACCTGTGCTATCAAAAAGTTTCACAGAATATAAGAAAAAAAAGTTTCTGATTTTAGGTGACAATAAAAGAACATATCATTTTCAATTCTAATTAAAATCATGTGCTTCCTGCCCCTAAGATACAAAATTTTAGACAGTCTGTTTCCTAACCCACATTTGTAAAGGTGACTTGGGAATTCAGATACCTGAATTTTAGATCTTTGAACTGAGATGGTCTGATTTTCAGAAACTGCTCTGAATCTTTTAACTGAAATGCAGTTTTGTAGCAATAGAAACAAAGAAAATTCTCAGGCTTGTATAGATCAACTGTTGAATCGGCAGAATTTCTGAAAGAGGAATATGTTCAGCAGATACTTCTGTTCTACAGCTGGAATAGCAGAAGAGCAAATATCCATCATGGTGATGCTGAGGAAAAAGAAAAGAGGATCTAGTTGCTGCTAAAAGGAATTATTTTCAAACCAACAGCTTGAAAAACTTTAGCCAAGAGTTTTAAATGAAGTAGCTTAGGAAACTGATAAACCTCTAATGATAATTTTTAACAAATCTTGGATAAATAAAACCATTCAGAAGACAGCCTTGTCCTGCCAACACCACCCTAATATATTTAACATACAAAAGAGATCACCCTAGGGAATTACAGACAGATCAGCCTGATGACTATCCTCTATAAGTTAGTGGAACTACTAGTATATAATAAAATAGTAGAACTCTTTTTGAGTTAATCAACCAGATGCCTGGATGGAATGTAACTGAGGTTTATGAAACAGAGATGAAAAGAGAAGGTGAAGAGAGATCAACTACTGACTATGTCTTTCATGTTACGAACTAGAGGCATCAAATGAAACTAGCAAGAAGAAAATCCACCAAAAGAAATGAAGTGGTTCTTAACAACACTTGTAGTTAAGTAAGATAACTTCTTAACACCGGATTTTTGTGAGTGTTAAGTTTATATAGGTCCAAAAGAGCACTAGAAAAATTCAAGGAAGAAGCAGCCAGGAAAGTCAGATGCAGAAGTGGTATCTTTAGCTCTCTAAGCTCCAAATTGCTGAAAGTGTGCAGAATATTCCAGAAAAAATAGTGCTATCTGCCTTCTTATACTCTTATATACTTATATGTACTCTTAAACTCTTATTCTTATACTATACTTACATTCCTAAGCATAAGGTATTTGATTCTGGCCCAGACACAGTTAATGAGCTAGAAAGATCTTTGATATAGTCTTTCTCACCAATCTCTAGCAACCAGAATCACCCAGGGAAGAAAAGCCATAAAAAGAGTGAATCCTAGTGATTCAAAAATTACAGAATAAACAGAAGGCAGAGTATTCAGAAGTTTTCATAAATAAATGTTTAGCACAGGTCAAAAAAGGAAAATGCCTCTGTTCATGTGTATAAATAATAAAAAAAAAACCAACACAAAAAAACCAAACTGAGGAAGGGTACTTTCGTATACAGTTTTAGAAAGACCACTATGTCAAAGAGTACATTTTTCTCTTCCATACTTTCATGAGGCTGCAAAAATATTAGAAGAGTTTTGAAGGAAGATCACCTAGCTATTCCTAGAGCTGGGAAACAGGTTTTATGATATAACACTTTCAGAACCTCAAATTATTCAATGTACTGTAAACAAAGCTAATAGAGGACAGAGGACATACACAGATAAAGACATCTGGTTATGAAAATGTTTATGAAGACAAAACAAGCATTTGAAATTAGACAAAGAATAAGAGACAATTTCTCAGCTAAGAGGGAAAGCAGCACAGACTAAGCCTACAAGGAAATTCACAACCTGCTTACATATTTTTGGGACCTAGCAGTCAGCCTGAGCAACCCCATCATTCTCCTTCCAGTCCTTGATGCCTCCCGCTGCCTGCAGCACTATGGACCTGCAAACCTAGCTGCTGGGACTGAATCGTATTTGCTTCAGCTGGTGACTTCTTTGGCTTGCACTTTTCACAGCCAGCCTGTCTAGGAGGTTTTTGAGCACTGGCTATCATTTGGAGTTGTTAAAAAAAAAAAAAAATCATCTTTATATCTACCCCAAAGGGTGGGCTGGTTGTGGCCTTAGAATTTGCAAACTAATGAGTCCTACTGTTCATCCTTTCCAGCCCTGGCCTTTAACAAGATGAAGGCTGCAAAATTGGCTCACAAATGCCTATGACACCTGTGACTTCATATTGAAGACAACAATTATTGACAGTTTTCTGCATCACAATTTAAAACTGTTGTCTTCTTGGGTGAAGCTTTTATATATGGATGCCAGATTTTACCTGGGTGGAATGACTTGCTCTGCCTGAAGAACAATAAATTGGCCAAAGCTGGAAGCAGGTTATTGAAAGGGATGAACTACTGCAGTGAGTTTTTTTCAATTATCGTATCTGATCTGGCCTTCTCACATGCTTATAGACTGTTTGTCTATACTTAATTCTGCAAAAAGAAATTCCAGTCTCCTAAACTGAGGGAATAGTCCTTATCCATATGCCAAACACATGGAGGGTAGTGGTCTAGGAACCCTATACTCTTGATTTCCACAGAAAGAAAACACGGACATGTGAATCTGGCAGATCACTGACAGATCCCATTATTTGGACAATCAGAGGATTTTTCTTAATCCATGTATAACCTGGATGAAATGGTGTCAGGAAGAAATTTCTCTAAAAAAGTGTGTTCAAAGTAAAACATAACTTGGAAGTTTAGCATTTCCTCTGCAGGCTTTACTTGCCTGCTGAAATCACCTATGTATATCTCACTTAACCAATTTCCTGCCAAGACAGATGTCTTGATGACCCCAAAATCTCTGTGGTCTCTGCTGTCTCAGCTTAGTGTCCTAAGGAACAAAGTGCTTTAGTCTAATTAAGATCTCTGCGCTTCACGTAGTGTGAACCATAAAGGCCTGTAATATAAAAGAGGTTGGATTAGATGAAATAATCCCTTCTGACCTTAAACTCTATGAAATAATAAAAGTTTTACAAACTCCAGTTAACAGTGGTATATATCAATAGCCTGTGTTCTGAGACATGGCTCCCCAATTTCATCTTAGTTCTGAAATGTCAGCTTTACTGAGTTTGAACTGTGACAACTTGCCTTTGATACTCCGGCCTTGTTTTAAATAGCTTCAGAGAAAATTTGTAAAAGACTGTAGCTGGAGTGACACTGACACAGCTCAGATTCAATAAAATAATTAAAAAAAGAAATTACCTAATTCTATATTCTTTTAGAGGATTGATTTTAGCAGAGTGTTTAGATTTGGAAGGTTTATATAATAGCTTCAGGCCATATGGGTAGCTGGGGATTTTTTTTTTTTTCTAGCTTTTCTAGCTTTTCTTACAGCTCCTACTATGAAAAACTAGAAAGCTGGAAGTGTTATCTGCTTAATTCAGAAACATTCACAGAAAGGCAAAGTATTAGGTAGCATTTACAGAGACACATAGTGAAGCTTTTGGAGCTGAAAGCCTTTTAAATGGATGTCACATGAATATTCAGTCAGATATGTAAATTTAGGTTATCTGTTACTTTTAGTAGATTGATCTATTATTTGAGATCAAGGCACAGATCACAAGAAAGGCATATCAAAATATCAGACCTTTTATATTATTCTTGTACAGAATATACTGCAGGTAGTCATGTTTGTTTTCTATTCCTCTTGGCAGTTTGCTTTCTTTCCATAGGAAAAGTAAAATTTAAATTTCTCTTAGTTTTGTCACTCCATATGCTTTGATAAAGTGCCTCATCACTGAGGCTTTACAAGTAACCCATTGCACTTCAAAAGTTTTTGATACTGTAATACAAACCTATGCAGTATCCAGAATATAAGAGTTATAGTTATATATTGCAGAGAAATGCAGCCAAAAGATTTGGAAAGTCAAACAGATTCAGTGCAACTCTACATTTCTTTAGTACGTTACTGGTTCTGTAACATATTCAGGCCAGTGAAAGAATGGGAAGGATTGCTACTCTATTTCAGGTACTATTTCAAAGCTGGCAATTCACCAATTTCTTTAGATGTATTTTTAGAGCAAAATTTTGAATGTAGCTCCAGAAACTCTTTTGGAGGGGGAAAGAAAAAAAAAAAAGAAAGAAATGTACCAGGGCAAGGGCTTTAAACAAAGGTCAAAGGGAAAGGAATTACTGACCACTAAAAGCACGTTTGGTTAGTTGAGAGAAGACTGATGTAAAGTTCTGCAAATCTCCTGCTATATGCTACAGAATATTAATAAAACAGACTAGTAGATTTAACTTGCCAGGTATCCTGAACCTGAGTTGAAATTTGTCCTCTTCCAAAAAGACCTAGGACTGTTTACTTCCCCTTTCTCACTCTTCCTGCCTTCTCCCTCCCCCCGCCCGCTTCCAAAAGGATATACACAACTCTCCTGTGCACTGGGGAGTTTCACCTGTCTGGGTGAGGATATGCTTCTCTCCAGATTTTCTACAAAGTAGTTCTTTTCAGGTGGATTCTCTGGGAATAGCTGATAGGCAAGTTGATCACAATCATCTATTCAAAATTATCAGTGGGCAGGAAACCCAACTGTTTAGTCTCTGTACAATCCCATTCCACAATAGGGGATAAAAGACTTGACACACACCCCCGAAAAAGAAAAGCTCAGCTTGCTTTTGTCATTCTTTAGCATTCTCTGTTCTGCTGTTACTGCAAGGGATTAAAAATCCCTGTAGCACTCCTTTTTTTCTCAGCTGTATCACCTGGCACAATGAAAGACATCAGTTCTCCGTACAAGCTCTACCTTATCTGTGCTTAAACCAGCACAGCTACAATGCTACTGTTAAAAGTTTAAAATGCAATATAGGACAGCCAGGTTTCTCCAAAGCAGGGTTTGGATGTTGAAGAGGGAGCATAGGACTGCAATGACCTGAGTTTCCCATGTTTAACAGAGGGGTACCTGTCTCACTGATTATTTGGCTTGGCTAAAGAAATTATTTGTAGGTCACAGTGGTAGTGATAAAGTTAAGCTCTGTCCCAAATCAGTCAAGGGCCTAAATAAGCTCTACACAAGAAAACACAATCCAAGTAAACTTGAGTTTTAGATCCATGAAGTTCCCAAAACCCTAGCTGTGACTAAGATGAGTATTATATACATGTCCTGTGCTTTGGAGTCTCTGGTGATTTCTTTACAAGATCTTGTGAAAATGAATGATGTTGCTGGAATGATTTGTTTCAATTAGGAAACCCTCTCTAATTCCCTTCCATGTTAAGAGGCTGGTATTCCAAAAGAATAAGCTACAGAAGAGATGTGATTTGCAACCGCACTTATCTGTTAGTCAGGCAACAAACTAATCAATGATAATAAGCAAACAGTAACTAAAGATCAGAACAAAAAATATGAGAAGTGAGGAGATGAGTAAGTTCTTGAGGAGCAGTAAAAGAACTGCAGGGAAGCTTCTAATTAGCTGGAGGACTGCAGTGAGTCCTAAGAAAACTGAGGAACAGGAAAGGCTGATCTAAAGTACATGTATTTGCATGGTATGGGAGCACCCTTAAAGGATAAACCTACCACATAGGTATTTCTTATGAGTACTTTACTCAAGTCTATTTTCTAATTATAAAATATCTTTGAAATATTAATATGCTCTACTAATTAAAATCCTTAATGTTGACTGAAATTCCAATGACTTAAAAATCTAATGGATAAAAACACTGAAAGCAGAAATCACTGAAATCGTATCAGTCATGTTCTGCCTTTCCTTTAGTTCCACCTTCTATATATAACCATGGCATAACTTTAATGAAAAATGCATGGTTTTATCAGATGAGCTCGTTAAAACTAATTTGAGATTATATCTAATCTAAATGAAGAATATCTGTGAAAAAAAATGACAGATTTGCTGCAGTCTCTGGATCTTTTAGCAACTGCTGAGACTTTTTTTTCAGTACGGGGGGGGGGGGGGAAGGAAAAGAAAACCCAAAGCCAAACACTCCAAGATTCTGAATATGAGTACATTAAGCCTTTGGAATTGATTTGAAAGCATCCTTTAGAAAACTGGAGTGAATAACCTGAGCATCTGAGGACACCGAGCAATGGATACAGTATATCTGTTGCTTCTAAGTGACCCATCTGTCTTTAGTAAAAAGCCTCTAATAGAAGCAGACTTGTATTACAAAACATGCATTTGAGTTGCCATAATGAAAAACATAAACACTTAAAGCTAATGGTGACATATTGCCTCATAAGAACGGGCCAGGACTTAGAAAAGTTAGCATTCTAATTTTATAAGGAAATTTCCAGTTATGGAAGGAGAGAAAGTGTGAACTGTGTATTCTGCCAAAAGATCTGCAACTTGCCCAACATTTGCAATGACAAAGGAAGCAAAAACTTCACTAAGCATTATGCTGATCATTCAGATTTAATTCAAAGTCATCTTGCTGGACAAATTCTGAGTTCAAATTATTCAGGACGAAGACTGTCCTTGAAATCAGCAGAAGGTGTAGGTAGGAGGACTTATGTCCTACAGCGGGAAAGTCCTTCTTTATGATCAGGAATCCCAGGGAGTGTGCAATTCAGCAGGAGCTGGAAGCTGAAAGAATTTCTTTTTTGGACAATTTAAATATAACTTTCCTAACTACCTACAATCCCTGCAGCTAAAGGCTTGAAATCTGCAATGCAAAATCAACACAATGAAGATGTATTGACTTCTCTTGAATTATACTGTAAAGGCAGGAAGAACCAAAGTTACCTTTGCCAACAGCTTTATCAGAAGTTGGGCGAGATGAACATTGCTATCAAAAATACAAGGTTTTTGGGTGGTTGAACTCCTCTGGAAAGCCAAAATCTTGAGTCTGCTCTAATTCTGGTTGCAGTTCCCCAGGTGCACTCACTATTAGAAGTTCATTGTGAATTTTCAGCAATTCAAATATGGGATCAGTGTTTTTAGAATCAATACACTTGCTTTAAATCAAGTGGAATTAGGTCCAGATGAACCATGAAGTATTTTTTTAAGGGATATTATTGCTTTTTTACCTCCCAAGCACTCCGAGGTTCCCAATATACAAATAACATTGCTAATTAAAATTATTTTTGAGTCATTCAATTTTTTTCTTTTGGGAAAAATTTAGAGTCTTATCTGGAAATATAATCTGAAGTGAGCCAATTTCAGAGCACTATAAAAACATTATCAGATTCTCAGAACACTCTTATCAGGTCATCAGCTATCCAATTTCACTGATTTTACAGATGGAGAAATTGTGCTACTGAGAAGTTGCAGAACTTCCTTGAAATCGTGGATGAAGATTAGCTGACAGGTTTAGAAAGAGTCCCCTGCTCTCAGAGCTAAGGCCTGCTCATTCTCAGACACTGGATAACTACCAGTCGATGAAGCCAAACTGCCTTACTTTGGGGCATAATATAGAAACTGGTGTGAGACAGCAATTAATAAGTGCACATCCAAAACTTTCAAAGGAGAATGGACACGTTAGATGATATGAAGAAAATGCATCTTAAAGATATCTGCAAGTATGAAATTCAATATTCATATGAAGAATAATCCTCAACAAAAGGGATTTGCTTGTAGCAATCTTCATCTGAAGAATGATGATACAATGAAAACATTTTTTTTCTGTGTACAGAGACAGATTTGAACTTGTGCACAGACCACTGGCATTCTCAGCCTTCCCAGAGCCCACACATCATAAAGCCACATCTTATCCTCCAGCTACTGCAGTTTCCACTAATAGGGCATGAAGTATAGCACATGAACACAAATTATTCAATAAAAGGCAGTATAGAGCTGTATGGCTGTGTGGGGATTCTAGGGAGGCTAAACCTGAAGAAAGCTTCATCAGTACCACTCCTTGGACAAGAAGGGATGTGCATTTCAAACAGCCTTTAAGTACACTCTGGTACCCCAGATCTACCCAAGAGCATGGTACAGAAGTAATAGTTTCTTTCACTCCTTGTCTAGCTGACGGGTGACTGTGTCTTAACTAAACTTTGCAGCTTTCAGATGCAGCTTCATACACAGTTCTGGGCTACCAGTACTCACACATTACTGATTCACAAAAATCTAGATTAGTAGTATACTTCTAGAGACAAGTAGAAGCAACATTGTGACTGACATTGGCCTGATGTTGTGACTATAGCTTCAAAAAGCCATGGAAAAGCGCTACTGGTAACCCACATAAAAACATGGGCTTCAATGCTTTATTTGCCTTTACTTTTTTCAGTGTTGGCAGACAGGATTTCTGTGCTGCTTCTCACAGACAAGCATCTGAAATAAGCAATTTCATAGCTACAGAGAGTTTGATGATAGATAAAAAGGAACTAGAGAAGGTCCTGTGAGTATTAAAACAGCCCTGAAACAATGAAATGCTGTAAACTCCTCTGCACAAATAAGAACTCAAAAATAGTTAATATTTTGAGTACACTATGTCAGCAAGGAACTGAGCAACATATTAACTGTCTTCATTTGTCTGAACTGGGAGTGGGGGGGCAGTTTCAAGAAGGACTGTACATGGACGAAATGATTGCAGCGGGGTAAAAAGGAAGAATTACCGTTGCTATTCTTTCCCAGCAAAATAGATTTGGATAAGGTATAACATGCACACCAGTTACATGAGAATAATGAAAATTTTAAAATTAATGTTCCAAGCATGTAAAGAGGTGAAAACCACAGCAAAATGTATGAAGTAAAATAAATTTTTACTTTAATGTATTAACTGAGCCATGCTTGAGCGGATGTATTCTCTTATCTTTCAGGAGAGTGCTTTTGTGCTGCCTTAACCTTTCTATACACAGACAGAGCCCTATTGAATTCAGGCTGGTCCTCATAGGCACGCTGATTCGTCTGTACATCCCAAGCAGTAAAGTTGATGCTTTGGTGTACAGTATACAGCAGTTTATTATCCCTTGAGCAGAAAATGTGGCTCAGTCTGCAACAATGTCACTAATGTCTTTTAACCTACAGTGTTGGTCACTACATCAATACTGATTGTGCTTTGCATCTCAGAACTGCGTTGCCCATTAGCTTACTTACCACCAATCAGTTACACTTTTGCAACGTCTTGTAAGTATAAGAACTTGTCACCGTGTGGTTTTTGGAATAAGATTAGTCTCCAGAATAATTGTCTTAGCCACCATTATGGTTATACTAAATAAAACCAGATAAGGAATAAAAGCATTACTATTAATTAATATGGAATAAGTCACTATTTTTCAATAAAAGGGTTCCCCTTATTTCTTCTGAATTATCTGCTTTATGAATTCTTTCATTCATAAATCTAAGCAATTAAATATCATAGGTAAAGCTATTTAAATTCAAGTGTATAATAAAAATAACGATTTTCAGTTCTCGTAAATCTACTGTCTGTGTCTAAAACCAACAAAGCCATCTTAGACTTTCACTTCAGAAAAGTTCATTTCCTTGAAACATTGTGATAGCGCAGGGAGGAACAGGAGGGAGAGGAAGAAAAGGACTGCTTTTTTTTTTTTCAAGATCAATGGATTTTTCAGAGTAGGGAAAAGAGGACAAATGTTGGAATGTTTTGTAATCACAAGTCTACATATTTTATATAACAGATGCATGACATACAGTTATATTAATATAATTTACATTTTATATTCAGTATATATACATATTTATATTTTGATTTTTCCCCCCAAATCATTAAGAATTTGTTTTATGACCCATAAAGGACATCTGCCAACAGCAAAATGATTCTCAGGACTCTGAGATTCTAGATTTTAAAAACGTTACTAAGCAGCTCAGTGGCTAATTCTTTTTACTTCAGTGATAGGAGACACAGAGAATGGCACAAAATGTGTCTGACAGAAACAGTTTCTCTCCAGAAATTAGGAATTTTATAGACCATGCCATGCATGACCATGACATTGATGAAAGCAAGCTCTTTGTACTGATGAACGCAGTATACGGCATTGGAAAAGTTTAATGGCCATTTCACCTTATGCAGCTATCAAACATTATACATGTAATTTTTATTATGACCAATAAAATCTATTTCCAGTCCGTTGCAGATGGGCTCTATTTAATGGTCAGTTTCCTAATGTCATCATCTTTGCTGCTACGGTGTAAAATGTAATGATAATTCCACTGCAGAGCACAGCATTGCTGCATGTAGATCAGATTATCTGGGTCAATTTAAATGTTATTATTGGGTCGATTAAATTGGCCTAAGGAACCACTGATTTAAAATAAATCTCCATATTGTTTTATTATACTGTAGGCTATATATCAATTCTAATAAAGGCTAAAACAAAAACTCTGCGTAAACCGTATGTAGACGATTAATCACAGGTTTATGGAGTTGTCATAGACTGCAGCATGGAAAAAAGAAAATACAAAAACATTATAAATACAAAATCTATAAGGATTACATGTTGTATAATTCAGTCAAAGACTGATTTAGATTTCAGCTGGAATGTATATAATGCAGAAAGAGCAGTAAGTTTCTTCCTTTTTAATTGAGAGAGATTATTGCAAAGTTTAAGGGCAGAAAAAGGAAATAATTTTTACAGCATGTTTTATTTTTTTTTCCCTTTTTTTTCTTATTCTGACTATGTACCAGAGGAAGACACTTTTCAATTATATATGAGGTCTGGGGTTAAAAATGAACAAAGAGCATAGAGCACTTTTACAGATGTAAAATCAAACAGAAACTGTTGTTTCCTAAAAAGTCTAAATTTCACATTAAATTGGATAGCCAACATAATTCATAAATGAAAAGCGTAGACGCTCAATAAAAAGTTGGCAATAATTCATAGACTTTCCCTGTGTTCTTGTTAAACTGCTTTCTCTTTCTGTACCACCCCCAGAAATACACTTCTAATTTGTTGGTTCCAAAGTAAGCAAGATAAATAAAGCATGCGTATAGATTATTCATTTTCACATTGGGATGCACAGGAAATTTTCTTAAAATTAATGTCCAATACATTAGGCAAAATCCTTGAAAAATTCTTTAACATATCTTTTAGTTTTTCCTGTGTTGATTATCTTGTACTCCAGCAGTACTGCTACAATGTCAAGCACTGCCCATAAGCTGTCCAAAACAAAGGAAAACGTATTTATTTGTCCAGAATTTCCTACCTGATGTGTATAGAATATAGAGCATATAACTAAGGGGTCTTTTAAAGTATACATGGATAATTTAAGTTTAAAGGTATTTTATTTCATTATCTCCATTTCATTGGAAATGACATGATTTTGGTCATTCCCAAGCCAATTCTGAAAACTTTAAACCATACCCTAGTTTGTCACCAATTAAAGATATAGATCTAGGAGTAAAATATAATTATCTATGTGTAAAGAATTAGCAGCAATTCTCTAGTCAATTAGCCACAAGAACAAGATAGAACATCAACAGCTGTGGCTTAAACATCATGCATGTCTGGCATTTTAGGTAAATGTTGCTTTATGTGGAAAGAAAGACTGAAACCACCCACACAGGTACAAGGCTATCTGGTTTCTATGCTAAATTCCTAAAACAGTGTCAGACAATTTCCAGTAGGAATCTTGATCACTCAGTCATCAGCCAAGTAAGACCCATAGGGTTCTAAAGTAAAAATGCAATTACTGCATAGGCAGTTAGAGTAACAGTAATAGGCCACTTTTTTGTGTATTCCATGGGGGAAAATAGCATTATCATATCCTGTAACGTACTGTGTTGTATAGACAGACATGAGTGATATGTATCTATATAGATATATACCTCCATATCATATATTTATTATATGTGATATATATAACAAAATTATATAAGAATAGTTTATTTATAGTATTATAGTATAATTAATACCATATTAGTATATTTTAATTACATCAATATAGTTATGATATATATTTTGTATGGATAATAAAATAATGTATTTTTAATAGATAATATATATAAAGTTGTAAAGAAATATATAAAGAAAACATTTATTGGACCTTCCCTCTTTCCTCTGCTATAGATGAGTGTAATATCACTGTGTCATTTGTTCCACGTACCACAATAGAAAAAGAAGCCTTCTACACTGTACAGAAATTTTATATTACTCAGAAAAATATCTCTCTCCCTTTCCTATCTTTACCATTGTATCACTATATCTATTATGGAATACAGATGTGCTAATGCTTGCTAAGTCAACGAAGGGATGTCTCTGAAGTAAGTACTGCATGCTCTAGGGCTGGCAGAATTACATCGGTAGCTTATAAAGCATAGAGCATTTTCAAGATATCAAGCACAATATAATAATTGATCTGTGAATTTGCAGATTAAAAACTACATTTAAAGTCTTCATTTACATTGCAAAGTCTAGCTCTTGCAGTTAGGGAAGGACTGAATCAAAGTTTAATACAAAATTGATTAATTGAAGATCACATTTTCCATAAACCCAGATCAGGCACTCCTGAAAAGTACATCTGGAAATATACTCTGATTAGATACTGGTACCATTTACTGGTTGCACATTAAATATAAAACATTAATTACTTTCCTTGTGTCTTTTGGAATCTTCATAGTTTTTAATAGCATGCATTGTGTTTGTTTTAATGGTGCACCAAAGTAATTTTTAGTCAGCACTTCCTGTCTCATGAGCCTTGTATTTACAGCATATGCCTCTTTAAATTTTGGCAATATTGAGTTATGGTAATAGAACTGTCTGTTCACAGGTCTGGACTTTGGGTTGTTTTGTTTCTTTTTCTGCTGGATATGCCTGAAGTTATTAAACAGTTATTGGCTTCATCTCTGGTAAGTAATTAGTATTAGTAATTATTTACTGATAAGTAATCAACTTATACTTGTAACTAAGTATTATTAAATATTTATCAGTAATTAATAGAACTCTCTAAACTTTTCTTCAATGGAAAGCACATGTAATAAAACGCCTGCCAGCAACAGAGGCAAGTATGCATTTGTGTGATATCTGAATTATTAGATTTAATATTTTTAAACACCTAGTTACACATCAAAGTGAAGTATCCAAAATGCACAATTTTATTCTTATTTTGGTATTAACATCTGTTTTCTTCCTTTTAGCTAAGAGAAATTTATCTTGAGAATATTTCTGCCTTAAAGTTAAACCCTTATGCCAAAGCAAATGAGTAAACAAGCAAGCAAAAAAGCACCAAGAGTATTAAAGGTCACTCAAAGATTTGATGACTGTCAACAAACCACAAGCGGAACAACTGCCTACAGCTGCTCAAAATTCAACTGTGTATTTTAACCTGATTATTTGTTAGTGTGATACACTGGCTTGAGTGTGTTCACATAGAATAATATTACCTCTTCATTGATCAATCACTACTACATAAAGATTGGGTAAGTATACCGATCAGTACTTATAGAGCAAGGAATCATCTTAGCTAGCAGCCTTTCAAGGGCTGACATAGTATTAGCCTGATCCATTTTCAACACCACCACAAAATGTTTATAAGACTTTCCAGGAAACTCATATTTGGAGGTATCGCCTTAAAGTTACTGCAGTACTAAATTAACAGGTAGTAGTAAATCTTTCACACCTATGAACTCAGAGGCATAATACAAAAATCTGGGACACCTATACATTAGCTGACCCTGTGCATTATTTCCTGTAGTAATGTGTTGAGACCTTCCCATTAGGGCAAGGACAGTAAATTCCCTCAGAAAATCATCACCAAGAATCACTCCTCTAGTAGGGGCCCTTGAGAGTGCAAGCATGGAATGACAGCAGAGGTCCCAAGGGTGTAAACGTAAATCAGAAGTGGTCAATTATGGATTAATAAGGGAACGCATCCATGAAAGCTGGACAAAAATGCTTTTGGGGCATAATAAAAAGAACACATACCCAACGTACGCAAAACAACCCATATATACTAAAGATGTGAAGATGTAACAAGAAGGGATAAAAGACAGTCACAGCCCCTACAAAGAAGGAAGAGAATGAATTGCTCTAGCATCGTCATCTCCCGTTAAGATTCCTGCACCTGAACAATACAACTGCTTGTCTGAAGCAGATCTTCCATCCCTTTCAGAGAGAAGGAACACTGCTTTTTGATTTGCTATTCACATGTTGCTATTGCAGATCCAGCAGTCTTAGTTAAATTATTATATTTAATATCTCCTTGTAAAGAAACCTAGAATTCTAAAGAGCAGCCTGTGTGTGTTCTGCTCCCTTCCCATGTGCCAAGACAACTGATAGTGCAGAACCAAATCAGAGTAAAGTTGAATGCAGTAATCCAGAAAATATCAGTAATAGAATGGAGAGCTTTTGAGCACTCTTTCCTGAGTAATGACCCTGGATTTGTTAGGATCTCATATTTCTCCTTGTGTCCTACAAAATGGTGTTCTTGGGGAAAAAGCAATTCAAAATACACCTATGCATGCCTGAATAGTCTTACAAAAGTAATGAACTGAACCGACCAAATGTTGTCTATATTGTTGTCTACAATTCTGTGAGACACCTGCTTAAAATGATTTGGCTGAACATAAATCAGTGAGGATAATTATACTGGGTTTAATGGAGTCACAGCAATTAACATGAGTGGGCTTCCACTGGTTTCATAGCAGAACCAGCACATCCTTTATTTTTGTAACCTGTGACTCTGTTTAACAACTTCACAAATACCAGGAAGTAAGCACCATAATGAAGTCATATATTCTGGATTTTCACAGTTTGACAACTAGTTTGGGGGATGGTTCTGGGGCTTTTTTGTTGGGTTTTTTTTTTTGTTTGTTTGGTTGGATTTTAAATATATATGACATTCTCTTTCTATATGTTTGTGTGTATGTATTAAACTGATGTGCTGGCACAATACAACTCTGCATACCAGAATGGTTGAACATGGCAGAACCACAGATAAAGAAATAAACTTCTTGTAAAATAGAGGTGTTCAGCATGGTGGAGGAAATGAGTATCAAGAGACAGCAAAATCATACACAAATTTTGAGCCATACACACAAATTTTCTACTAACCAGAGACTGTAAGCTATTGTCTTTGAAAAAGTATAGCCTAAGTAACAATGATGGCAGAGGTGTCAGATGCTACCTGCTTTTTTCTTGAAACTAACAAACAAAAACACTAGCTCTGTGGCTGCCTGGGTATTATAAACCAAAGGAGACCTATTTTGTTCAGGTAATTTCTTTAAATTCTCTATCATACTCAGGCCCAAACCTTCTAAAAGCAGATCTTTCTGGCCTGTCCCCTCACAAACACTCTTCTTACCTTTCAAATACCAGTCTTTCTTATACCTCCTTTGGACATTCATTAACTGAAATGCAACACAGCCAAAAACAACATCGTTTTTTCCCTCCTCTCATACTCTCCCTTTCCCTTTTTTTCTATACAGACACAGTGTCATGTCTCCCATCTTTCAGAGCCAGAGTCTGAGCTTCGTCTTTGACTTAGCCATCTGTTTTCATCCAAATAGCTTACCTATCAATAACTTGTCCCTTCTCTCGACTTAATATTGCCATCATGCAGTATTCTTCCAGCCACCACTTCTGCCTTGTACAAACGCAATCTTCACTGCTGTTTTCAGGGTCTTTCCAAATCATTTTATATGCTGCTATTTGGATAATTCTTTATTTTTGTGTGGATTTTCATTCTACCACCAAAGGAACGCCAGCTTTGTCTCACTACATCCAACAGCTTTCACATTCTTCTTTACTAATACAGCCCTCACATAAATTAATTAGCAGTTTTCTTTTTACTTTTCAATAATTTCTACAAATCTTACCAGCCTCAGGAAGGCTTTTCTTTTCGGCATTCTTACATTTACTCCTAGTCTGGTCTTTCTATATGGGAGGACCTTTACTATAAAGTCCTCAGAACCACATCATTATGCCCCTCCAAATTAACTTTAAATTCTTCATCTACTGCAGCATCTTGAAAATCCTCCCAGCTGATAAAAAAACAAAATAATTCATCTAGAAAAACTAGCTTATCAAAACCAAGTCACTCCGTTACTACAGATACCATCATCTTCTGCCTCCTCAGCTGCTTTGACTCAACATTTTGTTTATAAACTCACTGGAGTGGAAACTATCATTTACTATAACTATGTAGCATAGCATCTTGATTAGCTTAAAGTTCTCCAGGTGTCTCACCAATGTAACTAATAAATATAGAAAAAAATGAGACCTACCTGGGAGCACAAGAACAGGTCACATAGAAACTTCCCTACTGATATCAGAGCAGTGCTTCTTCCCTTTAATACAAACATCTGTAATGTAATAATATAGAGTGAAATTATGGTTCCACTGAAGTCCGTGCTTTTTATGACTACCTTATTTTGGTAATATTGTAACTTACAGAATATCTATGTATAAAATTAACTTTAGAAAATGGCATCTATTTTTGTTTTCCTCTGTTCTGCAATGGGTCTATTACTGTATTTACAATAAGCCCAGTATGACAGAATGTTCTGGGTTTTATCTTTGGTTTCATAAGAGAGCTGTTTTTTTCTTTCAAGCTTACGTGTCTGATAGCTGTGTGTCAATTTTGTAAACTTGATAGATGTGTTCAGTTAAAGGAGGAGATCAAAGGCAAAGCTGGTGGGCCTGAAAGTTTTGGCTGTGACTGAGTGAACTCATCAGGGAGGACTGTCCTGACAAGTGCTGCTGCCAGGACACAGCAAGAGCCAGCTGCTCCCCTAGGGATGGGGAGCCAGGAGCCAAGGGGAACCCCTGTGCCCACCAACAGGGCACCATCCCCCAGGGTCTGAATATGGCAGCCAGAGCACAGTGCTGGTAAGAGGGCCCACCATCAGCCCCAGGCACAGCAGTGAAGCAAGCCCAGAGTCCAGAGAGAGTCCTCTCAGGAACAGCGGGTGATCGTGCCAGAGACAGGGCTGGAGACAGGGCTACGCCTTGGGTCCAAAGTCCATCTGGGAGACAGGGCCAGAAATGGGCTTCAATGATTGTGTAAGTGCCCTGATATGAAGGCAGGCTGCCCACACCACAGAATCCATGGTCCACACAGTAGACAGGGCTGGATACAGGCACTCTTGCAATGTGGCTCTTGTGGTTTAACCTCAGACGGCAACTAAACACCATACAGCCGCTTGCTCTCTCCCCTCTCACTGGGGTCGGGGAGAGAATCAGAAGAGTGACAGTTCAATGGGTAAAGCAAAAGCCATGCATGCAGGCAAAGCAAAACAAGGAATTAATTCACCGCTTCCCATAGGCAGGCAGGTGTTCAGCCATCTCCAGGACAGCAGGGCTCCATTGCTCCTAACAGTCACTTGGGCAGACAAATGCCATCACTCCAGACATCACCCACTTCTTTCTTCTTCCCCAGGTTTCTATGCTGAGCATGATGTTATATGGTGTGGAACATCCCTGTGGCCAGTCGGGGTCAGCTGTCCCAGCTGTGTCCCCCCCCCACTCCCTTGTGCCCCCCAGCCGACTGGCTGCTGGGGTGGGGTGAGGAGCCCAGAAGCCCTCGGCTCTGTGTGAGCACTGCTCAGCAGTGACCAAAACACCTCTGGGTTATCAGCACTGCTTCCAGCACAAATCCAAAACACAGCCCCAGGCCAGTCACTGTGGAGAAAATGAACTCTAGCCCAGCCAAAACCAGCATAGTGGCTCACAGAGGGACCGAGCTGTGCTTGGGGAGGTGGTCCCAGGTGAGGCTGATCAACAAGACCATTAAGGTTTGTTGGTGCAATCAGACCTCACAAGAGCTGCTTGCTTTTAATTCTCTTCTTTAGTTTCTTTTTTCTTTATTTTTTCTACAAACCACAGACCTTACAAGCTGAATACAGGTTCCCTCATTTCTTCTGTGAATGGCATCCTGTGTACACATCTATGAATAATACTTAAAAGGATAAAATGCTGAAAGTGTTCTTCATACTTAAGGGAAATACAATTAAATGCTGTATTGGATATGCTGAGTTCTCAAGCAGCCTCCTAAAGTAGTTTTCTTAAATAGAGCTCCATCTGCCTGAATCCACAAATCAGCACATACACAGGACCCCTCTTGCATTCATGTCTTTGGACTTTTACGCTTACAGTTCTGAAATCAAAATGCTAATTTACTTGCACAGCTGCACATCACAGAGGGAAATTTTGGATACTACTGAAAATAGAGGGAGGTTTGTTCAGTGGAGCTGGGATTTCATCCTCACTTTTTTGCTATTCTAACAGGTTTATCCATGAGTCTCAAGGATGCATTTGGAAAGACTGATCAACACCTCCCTTGGGAGCTGAAAACAGAACAGTAACAGAAACTTCTGCATTTCAAAGGCGGTTTTTGAGACCAAGTAGGTTGCAGAGAAGTATAACTGTAACTCTTTCTTTATTCTTTTACCTAGCCTAATATAATGCCTTTAAGATTCATTTCTCACTTTATTCATGCTCCATGTATTTGTCAGTCAAATTTTCTCAGTCATTAACCATTCATTTGCTATTCTGTAATTTATTATGTTATTCATTTTACAAGACAGCGTGCAAGGTTTCTTGCTTGTCTGTTCAAGTATGGCATAATGCTTTATGCTAACCTTCACAAGTCATACTGAACTTGTCAGGAATATTTATCATCTGAGTTTAGGAGGTTATCTACACATTTTTCATTTTTTATGTCATTCATTAGTTTTCTTTTTTTTTACTGATTTTTCACTAGGTAGTGAGTATGGGATTTGTGATCCATATAGTTTACATTTCAGAGTTGAACAGGTCAAAATAAGATCAGCAGAAGCTGTTTCATTGTTTCAGCTGTTTCATTTTCATTGATTTATCAGTTCTAATGAAATCATACTGAGTGAAAAGCTTCCAAGAATACCATGTAATTCTAATGAAACAATCTTGCCTCAACAATTATAGTTTCATTGGATTGAAGAGTGACACATAGAAAATGCGTGGCAACATTCAATGTTATCATGCTATTAAAACTTCTTGAAAAGTAGCTATTTATTCAATTTATTGCTTGGAAAATATAAATCATGTTCTTAGCCTGTGAATTTGAAAAAAAAATTGTTTTTTGTCTTAATAATAACAACATACACCACTGAATTTGGATTAAACCCAAAATATGACATACTGCTTTTCAGTGACATTTAAGAGTTTCTTGACTAGAAGAAACCTTCTTCCAAAAGAAAACTGGGTACTTTGCCACGTATATCTTATTAACTTTCAATGGGCTTTTGGGAAAATTAAATCACTAAGTTGTCACATTTGTAACCCGTATTAATGCAATACTTTCCAGCATTTTCATATATCTCAAGCCCAATACTTGAATGCCTAAATCTACATTCATAAATTATCAATTTTTATGTTGATTCTTTGTTCTGCTGTTTAATTGCAGCTCAGATTGACCTTAGCACTTCTAAAAATGCAGCCTAGTTTTATTTAGAGGTCTGTATCTCAAAAGGAAACTTAAAATTAGGCATCCCAACTAGACAACACTTGTTTCATTTCCATAATTTAATAGTTTGTCATAACCAAATATTGTATTCCC
>JANZLQ010000007.1:15676117-15703572 GCA_026212715.1 Elanus axillaris | reverse complement strand
CAGGAGCACACTGCTCCAGCGTGGGTCCCCCACGGGGTCACAAGTCCTGCCAGAAAACCTGCTCCGTGGGCTCCTCTTTCCATGGGGCCACAGGTCCTGCCAGGAGCCTGCTCCAGCGTGGGCTTCCCATGGGGTCACAGCTTCCTTCGAGCAACCCCCTGCTCCAGCGTGAGGTCCTCCCTGGGCTGCAGGGGCACAGCCTGCCTCACCATGTTCTTCACCACGGGCTGCAGGGGAATCTCTGCTCCAGCGCCTGGAGCATCTCCTCCCCCTCCTTCTGCACTGACCTGGGGTCTGCAGGGCTGGTTCTCTTACATGTTCTCACTCCTGTCTTCGGCTGTAGTTGCACAGGCTTTCTTTCCCCTTCTTAAATCTGTTCTCCCAGAGGCGTTACCACCATCGCTGATGGGCTCGGCCTTGGCCAGCAGTGGGTCCGTCTTGGAGCCGGCTGGTATTGGCTCTGTCGGACATGGGGGAAGCTTCCAGCAGCTTCTCACAGAAGCCGCCCCTGTAGCCCCCCGCTACCAAAACCTTGCCATGCAAACCCAATAAATGTACTTAGAAATACCTTTGTTAAATACCTTTGTTAAACTGCTCATTTTAAATCTGAATTCAGGGATCTAGCAGCACTACATTTTTGTCTGCATGGGAGCACTCACAATAGTGTAAGCTATCCCTAGCAGTACAGGTTCCATGTCTGGCAGTGTGACATAGAGTGCTTCACCTATACTGAAGCTCCACTAAACCACATACAGTCAATTTACTTTTCTATTATGTCTTTTGCGATACCCATACAGTATGCCAGACCTCTGCAGGGAAAAATTAAGCCCATATGTTAGAGTATTATATTATAAAACTAATAGTGGAAGGCTTCATTCAGCTCTTCACTTTAGGCCCTAATGCACAACATTTGTAGCTATTCATATATTTTGTGTATTCAATCACCAATTTTATTATATCAGTGCCCAGAAAACCCCAGTCATTACTTTCAATAAGCAGTCATGTAACTGACATTAGATGGGTTTAGAGCAAAAATTAAAAATAATGATGAAGGATTTAAATAATGTGTAGGCTGAACCTAATTCTGATTTCAATTTCATTGACTGTATACTAATTTAACTACATAGACTTAATAAAGGTATTATGATTTACACCACTGTCACTGGCCTATATTTTCAAACACATCATAATTCCATACTTCAGTGCCACCTAGTCACTCAGGGCAACAATGAAAGTAATCTTTTTTTTTTTTTTAAGTGTGTGTGTATATATATATACACACACACACACACATACATACATATACAAAAGATGTAATATAAAATATAGGTTATCTGGACCTATAAAGAAAAATATGTTTTCCTGTTGCTCAGTATTATGGAGCCAGTCTATAAAACATTAGAGTTATAATCCTAACTTTCTTTGCTAGCATGTTAATTTACCTGTTTTATGTAAAGAGGAGAAAAAAAATCAAGAGTAAATTTAAAAACTAAAATCAGGCAAAAAAGAACTTTATGGTTATGCTTGCCGTAAGAAAAATTAAAATACAACAGTTTTAGAGAAAAAACATGAACAAATAAATTCGCAACATAAAAAATATTGTTCTTATATTAAAAGACACTGGCTTGATTTCATATTCCTCATATCAACATTAGGTTATGACACTTCCCTTGAAGATACTTACATTTCCCACTGAAAAGTCCACTTTTTAGACAGAATTTACACTTCTTGGCTAAATTCACTGAAAACAGATATCCTACAGGAAAACTTCCCCATGTAAAATTTCAGCTACCTTGACTCTGAGGCCACTACTAATAATGAAACAGAAGAGATGAAGAGATCCCCATGAAGAAGTGTAGCCTACTTCTAAAGAACGAATGAAAAAAATTAAATGAAATTTTAGGCTTGTGATTTCATCAGTTCTGCCTGGATACTTCATAAAATAACACAGCACCAAGCTCCACTTTTCATTGTCACAAAGTTTTCATATAATAAAACTCCACAACTGCAGAAGCAAACATACGGATATCAACTAAAATATCTTAATTTGTGATATTTACTACCGACCTGACCATTTTAACTTCATAACCCAGGTTATCCAGTTTGGGTTTTGTTTTTTTTCCAATATGAAGATCTTCAGACAGTGATAGAGGCATGTGTTGTGACAAACATAGGAACCTTCTTCAAATGGAAACACAGAACTCTGCAACAGCCACTGAAGCAGTTCTATCTCATTATTTTAATCACTATGCAGCATTTACTGTTGTCAGGAAAACGGTTGTTTCCATTGGCTCCATCTGGCAAGCTGTTTGTCAGTTTAATGGACATGCATTCCAAGTCTTCTTACGCTTGTGGCCATGTTTGAATTCATCTGCCTCAGTGGAATACCTAACAAGAGCAATTTTTAAAAAATTCATAGTTTAATGAACTATCAAGCTTGGTCTTCAGGTTTAATAGCTATTTACCCAATTAAAATGCTTAGAAAACTTTTTTTTTTTTTTCAGATTTTGTGTGGTTATTAGCTTTTTGCTTTGGTTTTTTTTTTTTTTTCCTCCTTTTTTCCCCTCCATTAGTTATTTTTCTATCATCAAGAATGATTCTTGTTTTACGATAATGACAGGAGCAAATCCTCTCAAGATATGTAAATGGACGTAGCCCTAGCATGGGGATCTCTCATGTAGAGTTACAGCAAAGATTCAGCCCATGAGCTCAGTGGTACTTCCCTCCTTTTCGGGAAACTGCATTGTCTTTCAGAACTTGGTCAAAAATATAACAGAATTTGAGACATGTCCATTTGGCTTTATGTTTTTCTAAATTTAGAAGCCCAAGGGGAGGGGGATTGGTGATCAAAATATTTTTACCAACTCAGACAAGAAATCTGGCACTTGTTCCAATAAAGTTGTGTTATCCATGTACATTCTAGTAAATTATGCATACTTCATACAAGTGCATGCCTAACAATTTTGGGAGCTTCACAGACTATGAGAAGAGCATGCAGAAAAGCCTAGCCTAAATATACACTGATTTAAAGGACAGAAAACAGTGGGTTTTTTTAAAAAAAAAGAAGAAAATAAAAACAAAGAACAGAAAAAGCCAAAAATAAAGACACTGTTGTAATGACCTATTTTCATAGAGCACGCCATTTGCAAGAAAAGTGAGACTGAACAGTAATTATTTTTATAATATCTATGCCTCGATGGTAGGTTGCTGATTTATGCAACTGTGAATAAGACTGCATTCTTGAATCACATCGCAGTTTCCAGATAGAAGTAAATCAGATATCTTACAAACACTGAAGTCTCGTATTTCTGTTTTACACATATACAGGCCCAAATACCAGTTCTAGCTTCATTAAATCATTTGCAAATGAATTTTAGGGTGGAAATGGAGCTTCATAAAACAAACATTTGCATTAATTGAAACGACATATCAGTGTATTTTTATTGATCCCATTTGCCATTGCTTTTTTTAAACAAATTTTCTCTGTGCATTAGCATACCTAAGATTAATAAAATTAATATTTTTTTTAAATTGTAGTTTCCCTGTAATTACCTTAGATAAAAATTACACACATTTCATTGCCTTCATTAAGCCTGTAGCCATATGTGGCTCAGAGGATTAGTAATTAGGCAGTTAATGGGTAGTTTACTGTACTTTTCCAGTCTGCCTTCCACATGTTATGCCATCCCCTTATAGCTTCTTAAAGTAGTTGTAGTCTTTGCATGCTGACATATCCCTTCTTCTCTGGCTGAAGGAATCACCTGCATGGAGTTTCAGAAAACCCACAGTCTTATAAATCACTACTGAATTGCACAGAAATTAGTTTACTTTGTTTAAAAGCTTTCATTCTAATTAAATGTTGCTGCATGTAGCAACGAACACTGTGAACCTGTAAATCATAATGTGGTTATTAACAATTAATGAAGTACAAGAACACTTTTATTCCCTACAGTATTACCATAACGTAAATTCCACTTGTGCTCTTCCCTGAAACCAGGCAGCCATATCTGCCTGAGCTTTCACTTTGCATTGCGCAGTGCTGTGCATATGCTAGTTACGCTGGACAGCCAATGCTACAAATATGGCAGCAATGTTCCTGCTTCTATTGCCTCAGAAGTGACAGCAGTTCCATGGAGGCTTTTTGTTGTTACTTAACAGCACCGTCTCTCTTGCTGTGGTCTGTAGCATCACCTACAGAGCCAGTAATAAGGGATATTTTAAACTTTTACTGTCCTAACCAGGAAAAACCCACTTTACATTTCTTTGAAATGCAATTCCAAAAACTATAACTCAATCCTGTTTCAAATTTGTCTGTATACCATTCAAGTCTTTTAGGATGGAAAATACTAAAATTACATATTACTCCAGAAGATAATATGACATAATGCAATTCAGATAGATGGCAGGTTTCTACTTCACACTCTGATGACCAAATGCAGATTTTTCCTTGTCATGGTTTAACCCCAGCCAGCAACTAAGCACCACGGAGCACTTACTCACTCCCCCCTGCCAGTGGGATGGGGGAGAAAATCAGGAAAAGAAGTAAAACCCATGGGTTGAGTTAAGAACGGTTCAATGGAACAGAAAAGAAGAAACTAGTAATGATAATGATAACACTAATAAAATGACAACAGTAATAATAGAAGGATTGGAATGTACAAATGATGCACAGTGCAATTGCTCACCACCCACTGATCAACACCCAGTTAGTCCCCGAGTGGTGATCCCCACCCCTCCGCCACCCAGTTATTCCCTGAATGTGAGGTCCCATGGTATGGAATACCCCGTTGGCCAGTTTGGGTCAGGTGCCCTGGCTGTGTTCCCTCCCAGCTCCTTGTGCCCCTCCAGCCTTTTCGCTGGCTGGGCATGAGAAGCTGAAAAATCCTTGACTTAGTATGAACACTACTTAGCAACAACTGAAAACATCAGAGTGTTATCAACATTCTACTCATACTGAACTCAAAACATAGTACCAGCTACTAGGAAGACAATTAACTCTATCCCAGCTGAAACCAGGATATTCTTACTCAGTTCAAAGCTTCTTTTGAAGACAATTAAAACTGGAATTTATTGAAAAGCCACACAGAAAGTAAAAATCTCACCAAAGCGTAGTAAGACATAAGACAAATACTGGTTTAATTATGGCAAATCTACCCATACATCAAGTAACTCTGATGTGGTTTCTGACCCAACAAACAAACAAGCAAGCAACCTATCAGGATAAAATAAAAAAACTCAACATGTCAGAACAGAGTAAAAATTGTCTATTGTACACTAATCCAGAAAGCAAAACAAAACTTGGAGAGTTTAAAGTCTCTGCTTAAATTTAAATGAAATTTCTTATACACAAGTCTGTAAAAATCCGTATGTAAAAGTCATTGTATGTGGCCATAAAGGTCCATTAAATATATCAGATTACATTGTTTGTAGGTGTGGGTAATCCAGTGTATGTGGAACATGGAAGTCATTTATAACAGATGACCTGTTAAAATGCTGAAACATTTGCTCTTCTCAGAGTGAGCTTCTTTCAGCCATTCTAAGGGTCTGTGCCCTTAAATACAGTGCCAATGAACTCATGAACCAAGAAGCTAGCTGCTACAGAACTGAATACTGATGAAGAGGCCTTTTACTTCTTAAAAGCATTAGGCTTTAAAGCACTGAACTGAACCCAGGCTGGAGCTGAAGCAATCAATGGCCACCAGAACACAACTGTTCTAGTGTGCTCTCGGTCCCTCTGACACATCCTGACCAGCCATCAGAACAAAGATACCTACAGAGCAAAGACAGCACCAGTAAAATAGACATATTCCTGACTTCAGTTACATCTTCAGCAAATAAGCTCCACATCAACTTATCTGGTCAGTCCCCTAGTTTATCCTACTAGCTTGAAAAGAAATGACATGAAACAATGTGAGAAGTGTCCTCATTGTTTGTGTGTTAGATTTGTACAATCAAGAAGAGTAGGGGACTGGGTCAGACAGGCCTCCAGCCTCATTCCACTCCTTCCAGGTGTGTGCACACATGAGAAAGGGAGGAGAATGGGGTGGGAACAGGGCAGGCCTTTTTCCTCACAAGCAATTTTAGATATCCCACCTCATCAGGCATTTTCTCTCTACATCTCCTCTGAGAATGATTAGATGCATAAAGCATTCTAAGTGATTGCAAATATCCTGGAAAATCATACTCTTTTAATCTCTGGTTAGCTATCAGTTAGGTATGCTCTGCCTACAGTGCTGACAGACCAATAAAGGATGCAAAGAGCCAAGCTTTTTGAAAGGTGTAAGGTTTTGCTTTTGTTTTGGCAGTCAGGATCCAAAACAGCTAAAGCTATTGAAGCTTCCGAATTTCTTCAAATATAGATTGTCAGCTTTGGTACACAGAAGGTTAATACTGTACTTCTTAACCCTGGAGTGATATATGAAAATACACAATCAGTGACTTCAGGAAACCCATCTAAGCCCTGCATGTACATTTTTCACTTCACCAACTACTCTGGTGGTAGCCAATAGATCTAATTTCAGCAAGTTTGTGCTCCTGACAGCAGTCACATCAAATTACAGAATCTTCCAGACTTAGCTGGCACCTTCATCTCGGCCTTTCTATCAAATAATATGCCTGTTACCTTCATCATGCAATCCTTAATTATCTGAAAATCAGCAGACTGCTGCTTGTGCCAGCAAAGGAAATGAGGAAAGAATAGTGTTCTTTCCAATGTACATGGCTGGACACCCTTCAGAGACATCTGATTTGATTGCCAGTAACAATATTCCATTGATGTTCTTTTTTATATCTATGGCTTAAGGCCATTTTCCTAAAGAATTAGCTTATGCATGCACATATTAAAACCTGCATGCTTTTTTTTCTTGGTGACAGAGATGCTGCAAATTTTAGTTCTGATTTTCCAACAGATGCTGCTTGGTGGATAAGTATGATGTGTCCCTAGGGCCACTATATTGTGCTGAAAAAAGATTAGGAGGATGGGTGAAGATTGTTTACCGCAGAAGAATGCTGTGCATAAATCTCATGGGAGAATCACAAAATATCTTATCCTAGTCCCAGACAGAGGTGTTCTAATTTCTTGGGATCAGATACAAACCCTAAAGGGGATCAAGGTCAACACGGCCAACTAGGCGATCCATCAACAACCTAATTACATTCTATTGACCCAGAAGGAATTCCAAAAGCAACACAGATACCTCTGGATGCTGGAACAGTATCTGTAAATTTCTGGCCTCTGGGTCTTGTCATTACCTGACATCTCCACTGGTAAAACCACTCCTTGGGAATCTTCTCCTCATTTCTGTAACCTGATTATTTAGACTGGATGCCAGTACCTAACAAACTGCTCCAGGCTAAATTTTAGCAGACTGCATCATATAAGGGATTTTGTTCCTTGTAATACCCTGCCTCTCATTAACAATGTAAAATATTTTAAAAGAGGCTTCTTTGGAAATCACACTCTGATATTTGCCTACATGTTGTCATGCATTTCAGGGAACCTGGCCAGAGCGAAAGTCTGAGGACTCTTGTCTGCCTTAGTTACGAAAGAACCAAACCTCACTAACTTAACAAATAAGAAAGGATAATAAAGAAAAAAATAAAAGGGAAAAAGAAAAAAATAAAAGGGAAAAAGAAAACTATGCACAGACAAATTGACCAATCTGTATCAGATACATAATAGATCTCCCTCTTTTCTTTTTTTAACTGGTATGTTAACAATACAGGTTATTTTCTCTTTGGGACATGGACCTGATCTGTGTGCCAATTTGTCCACAGAGAACTACCCCACTTCTGTGTACACTATCAATTACAAAAAAGTAATCAAACTCATGCACAAGGAACATGCTTTACAAATGTTTCTTGTTGGTGGCTCAGCAGAACTCCTCTTTTCAAGGAGGTCCACTGGTACATTGAGGACAGCTGAAAAAGGAAAGAGGAAAACTGTGCTGGAAAGATAAAAAGAAATGGAATATAGGGACTGTGTTTTTCTCACAGTCTGATGACTTTTCAGGGTGAGGGAAGTAGACAGTGCTATTGGCAAGAAATGAATATTAAAATATAAAATAAAAGGTATGCTAGGTCAAGTCCCAGGTCTGTGAAGCACTGTGAGTGTGAACTGTAAAAAGCATTCAATTGTTACAACTGTTTTGAACTGTATACTATGCATTTCTTTTTGTTTATTGCCTCATGCCACAAATATTCCCTAATTCCAAATCTCAGCCACATGCAGGAAAATATATTTGTGCTGCAATCTAAAGGGACTAATAAAAACAACATTCAACCATTTGGAACTGAAATATTCATGAGATACTCAGGGAACAATGAAACAGAATTGCTTCAGCTATCCTAAAGGAGCAAGAGTCAAGAAAACACAGGAGTAAGTAGAAACGGTTCTACTGTGCCTTCAAACTTTGTCCTTTATTTTTCTTTTGCCTTTTGTTCCTCTTATTTCACATCAAGCAGCTTCATTGCCATTTAGTAGATACTACACCTGGCTACCCAGGTGGCTCACATCCATTTATTTAAATTTTAGCCTGTGGACTTAAACCACTCTGAAAGCAAAAGAGGAAACTACTCTGCCTACTTCAGTGAACTTCTTTTGCCACAGTGTAGTCATATGGCCAGATGACATATTTATATGAGTGTGTGCATCTTTACATAAGTCCAAATAAATATTGAAATGAATTTTAAAAGTTTCCTAAAATCTAATGCCTTGGGTTAATCTCAGGGGAAACTGCATATTCCTTGCTTTTTATAATGAAAAGGTATTACTTTTTTGAGAACTAGCTCCAGGGTCAAGCTTCTTGAGACACTTGTATTAACTGACCATTTCCTATTTTAACAAAACATGCAATCCAAATAGGAAAACTAGTTTCCTAATTAAAATTGCAAGCAGTATAACTAAAGTATCTTACATCATCATTCAGAAATCTGGGTCAGTGCTATTCTTGCCAGAAATTAAACAGTTCTAGAAATACTGTATACTAGGGGCAGTTATCTTAAACTACTGCAGCTCTATCCCTCAGACCTGTATGACATCTGCGGCTAAAGAGGACGTTATCTATGCCCCTTTAGTATCTGTCAGTCTGCATGAGCAGAATGTAATATCACACAATGCTGCAACTGTTTATCATTCTTTATTCTTAGCATCTAGATAGCTAGCTGTAATGGTAAATATAACTGCCACCTCTCCTTTTTAATGGATGTCCTTTTTCACAAGGGAAGATGGAGCACACTGGCAGCAGGTCATGAGAGGTCTCTGTGTCTCCATTCAGTTAACATGTACTTTTTCTCTTGATATTATACGTAGGAAGGCAACTCAAACCTAAATACAAAATAAAGCAGATAATCAGCCTGGTGACTCTGTGACACATGGAAATAAGAGAAATTTTACAGAACGCAGACAAACTTTTCAAGGAGCCTTTGATCTACTCTGACTGTTTTAGATGATGTTCCAGCTGCCAGGACTACCCTTAATGCCTGCACTACAACTTTCCCTCCCTCAGAACCTTTTGGTGCACCAGCCAGTGCTTTCTACCCAGAACTACGTTACACTTCATGTTAGGACAAAGGCTGCTCTGGCTGCAGCCTGCCTGCTCTCCTCCAGCCGCTTCCTGCTCCCCAAAGCTGCTCAGAGTGTTGGTAGCCTTCTGCACCACCTCAATACAGAGCCAGCACTCTGAAACCCTAGTTAGGGCTTCTACATCAACACCTAAACAACGTTTTAAGTCAGGTAATATTAACAGCATTCAAAACCACATCTCTAAATCCAAGATCTGCTTCAAATTGTTTAAATTCTTGCCCACTAAAACAAATTTCAATACCAAGAAAAAATAGATTTGGTATGAATTATTGTATACTCAACTGTTCTTTTGATAAATACAAGAAAAGAAATCACCGGGGCGGGGGGGACGGACAACGACTTTTTAAGTTTTTGCTCTAGAAAACTAATTTTTCCTATTGATTTGTTAAGTGACAAGTTTTGACATGTTGATGACCATTTTTTGCCAATGGAAAATGTCTCTTGCGAATTTCTTACAGTTTTCAAACCTTAAATAATCCTCACATAACATGTACTGTTCAGAGAAGTCCCATGGTTGCAGGATACAAATATTAATAGAAGATTTGGAAACTGAAGAACTAAATAGTACTTATTTACCTGGATTTATGTGCTACTTACTTTTTTATCAAGCTGGCCATGCTTACAGAAGTACAGGTAAACCAGGATCTTAGTGGTTTTGCACCAAAGAAGCCTCAGTAAGTTCATGTGGTTTGAACCAACTAACTTGCCCCCTAAGCCCTGTATTTGCACAGCCTTAATTATGTGCTCTTAAACATCTTTAAGTGCCATCCAAATTTCCAGATTATAAGCTTTAAGGAAGCTTTTGGCTTATACTTGGTTCCACCCTGGCTCTTTTGCTGAATTTATACTGTGTATTTTCTAAAGTGTGTAGGAATCACTCTGGGATTTCAAAAGTGTTTGAAAGACCTGAGAATGCACTGCCTCTCCATTGACTGTTGTGTCCAAAGTTAAGCCAAACAAAATTGTTCTTCCCAGTTTCACAAATATTTGAGGAACATCATGAGAAAAAACATGATCATTTGTTTACCTTTTATTCAAAAAAACTTTGCATACCATTAGTGTCTCCATTGACATAAGCACTAACAAGAGCTTGGGTTTGGTTTTTAGAAAAACATTTGCCAGAAAATAAAAAGTTTTAAAATAGAGAAGACTTAAAGTTATCATACAGTAAATAAATAAACAAAGAGCAACCCAAACAAGTTTATGTTTCTGTTTTCTGAAGGTATCCTGGATAACAGAAAAGTTATATATTGTTTCATCTTTGTAAATCAACTATTAGTTTTGTCTATTGACATTATTAACCTACAGTCCTTGTTGGATTAGAAGTGTGTTCAAGCCTTGCAAGTTTAAAACATCTGCTTTTTTTCTAGATGGGTCTTTGGGTGTTTTTTTGGTTTTTTGGTTTTTTTTTAAAGCATATATCCTGTTTACATGCCTATTAACAAAAAATCTGGGTGGCTCAGTTAAGCCTGCTCAACTTTGTGGTTACTATTAACAAAAATAAGTATTTATATTAGAATTTATATTTAAGGAATTTCATAACTGAAATGACATATCAGCTTTAAAAAAAATCTTATAATTTATGTGAACTATCCAGAAACTGATTAATCAGAATTTATTTATAAAAATATTGTAAGTTGGTACAGATAAATGATAGAAAATAAAAAAAACAAAGCATAGCACTTTAAACAACTTCAATAATAAGGTTTTATCACCCTCTAACTTTGTTCTGAAATTTCATTTTTAAGTCCATTATTTTGATTGGAGAGCTGCTCAAACCACTGGATATCAAAAAGATCTCAAGTGATTCTATGTCTTGTAAGCCAGACATGTTCAATGAATAAACCTCCTAATATGAAGAAATTAATGACAAATTAAGTTCTGGCTCTCCCCTTTGCAGAGGACTGCTGCTCAGAAGTTGCTAGCAAACAGTGGTTATTTTAAGCTTTTAGCTATTGAGTTACTGGAGCTCTAGATTTGAATCTCTACTATAGATGATACCTTTGCCTTTTAAGGTATCTTTTGCTATTTTCATAAAAAGAGAAAGTCAGTTCTTCACAGCACATCTGGAATAGTAAGATGCCTGTGTTGTATGGAGGACGGCGTCCTTTCTCTGCCTCATGTCGGTAAATCAACTCAATTAAAACATGATTAATGTTTGGCTCAGTGTCACATAAATTTATCTAACAGCTGATACTACATAAATCAAGATGGCTGGGTGCCAACTTAAAAGACTGCACTTGCTACATACCACGCACCCCATTCCAAACACAGGTTTGCTTCCTCTCACTGCAGAAAATTGCTGATATGTAGAATGAAGACCTAGAAACGCCCATTCTGTCTCTTCTGTTTGCTATCAAACATGGCTAAAAATGCAACTAGAAATATGGTTACAGTACAAATTACAAGTTATAGGAATACACTTTAGATTTTACACTCTATTTCCTACTCCCTTTGCTTGCATGATAACATAAAGAACACTAAACAAACTAAAAGATCGATAAAGCTGTCATGTTCTTTCAAAATAAGAATTCTAGATACATCTCAGAACTTTCATTAAAATTTCTTTTCGGATCTATTTTTTGACTTAAGTCATTTCTACATGCAATCAAGTCATCTATCTCTATAAACAGGCAAGGAATGGCTAATGCTGTGGAGAGCTCCACAGCTGTTTACTTTCAAAAAAGTAATAAACTGACTTCTGAGTATTTGGCAATGCCAACTGGGAAGTATGAAATATGTAAATTGGCTCTTCTAAATAATTTGTATCTGAGTCCCAGACATGCAGGGGAGACGGTATGATAAGAATGCAGAAAAATATAGTAAAATACATTACACAACAACTTATTTGTTAAGAGTTCAGTTGCACCCTTGATAATACTGTGTTAAGTAGTCCTTTTTAACATGTGAACATGGACAAGGTATATACAAGATTTTTAAAAGTACAGCTTCCATCTTCCAATCACAATAATTTGGCAGTACCATCTCAGAGATTTAACTAACAATGGTTGCAGTAACATGACCAAAAGTCCACTGATCTAGAAAAAGCATTTCTAGAATTATGAAGTTGTTAAAAAGCAAGTGAAAATTACAAGCAATAAATACAAGGGTAGTTTACAATGTGAAAAAAATTGACTGACTGACTGACAGGGAGTACCTAGTATCACTTCTGATGTAGTTAATCAATATTGATTATACAGTTTAAAGGTACTCACCGTGGTCAATAGTTCCACACTATGCTCTGTGGAAGTAATTCTATACCATATAAAGCACAGTACTTGATGTAATGTGTAGTATTCGGTATTTATGGTAAAGCCGTTCTGTGTCATCTCTGTCATTTAGCATTGGGCAAGATCCAGTTACAGACAAATGCAAACTGTAATTAGAATGCCAAGTCAAGCTTACACTTGCACAATGGCAGATTATCTATAAATTGACTAGACTTCTCAATTATTTGAGATGACTTTTCTCAAAATGTCTAAAAATATTTACCAATGTCCACATTTAGGTTTGAATTAGATACGCATTATATAATTAGACATTTGAAATAGCTGTTGGAATTGTTAGCTAGCTCCCTCTTCTTAAAAGGCCAAAGTAGCTGACAATGGCTAATAACTAAATATTTCATGTGAAAAAGCATATGCAGACATAATTACTGCTGCAACCTCATCAGACTAGCTAAGTCTAATTAAGTGTCAAGGTAGAGTTACAAAAGGGTTATGACATTTCCCTTAAAAATGACAACTCAGCTACGGTGACACATAGACAATAAAACTACCTCAGGAGCAACAGGAACATGACTTTTATGTGTATCTGTGAGTAATGTTATGAAAAAGACCCTGTTCTTTCACATTATTCAAAATATATTATTGAAATAAAAGTACAATTGAAATACTCAACCTGTAGACAAGAAAGAAAACTTTGCGGCATATTTCCTCCTTCATTAACAAGTCCTTAAAGCAGTTAATAACCCTTTTAATTGTTTTTCCCTCCAAATCATACATAGGAGGCTCTCGTAAGCCTTATCTCTTTCCATCTGTAATTATTTACATTTCTAATTACTAGTATATCCTGCGTATCTTAATTATTATGAGCATTAAAATATGAATCTTCTCTATTCTGTTTATAGGCACAAACAAACCATACAGGTAAAGGAAAGAGAGTAGTAAGTTAGATATTCAGAAGTAAAGATGGGCAGGGCATCATACTATTGGCCCATTAGCTTTCTAGATTTCAAATAGCTTGCCTCATTCCACATTGCACTGAGACAGAACTTTCAAGTTTTTGTAAAAGTCTTGCCACAGTAAAAAGTCTGTTATCTAGCCTTAGTGCGTACTATGTAAAGAGGCTGCACATATGTCAGAGATGATGTCAGACTCTTAGATATCAGCAAGTTTTAAAGCAAGTCTGATTCTTAAGAATAAAAGATATAAAGAATATACAAACACATTTTCTATTCTGTTCATCATCCTGCACATATACACCAACATTCTTCAACATTTCTTTTTTTAATGCATCAATGACTTTTCCTCATTTGAGAAACATGTCTCAAAAATAAAAGGCAATCAGTGCAGCATTATCACATCCCATTATTTCTAGAAGTGGCTGCCCATCTTAAGTTAGAACAAGGATTCTTCTTTTACTTCTTCCACAGAGCTCTGTCATTTTCGATATATTTGTGCTGAATAATGTTGATCTTTTTTTGATTTAAAAACGTAATGGTGTTTCAGCTCAATTCCTGCCACATTACTTGCCATGTACAGCAACAGAGTTATGCTAATGCTTGTTGTGGTAACAATGCAGAATTTGCTTAGATTTTACTATTAGGAGACACTAATCTCTTCAAGTGTGGCATGCTAATCATGTTCAAATTCTTCATCCATCTCTTCTGAACTTTCCTCCATTCCTCCCCCTAAACCTGCTGACAGTCCCATGCCACTGAATGTTATTACAGTTCCTAGAACTGTTCAGGATATATTTTATCTTGCCCAGGTAGTCTTCCAAATAATATGAATATGTACACAGAATATCTTAAACTGACTGGCAGCCAGTTACATGTTCCTCAGCCAAGACAACTATTTAGTATTTTAATATCTTCTCTTAAAAATGCAGGAAAGAATGCAGAAGTTTAACACTGCCTTTAACCCAATCACAGTTCTGATTTTCCTTCCTAGTTAAGCAGTGGTGTCTGTGCTATGTGCTAATCAAATAACACTCAGCCAAGGGGATGGAATCCCAGACTTACTTAAAGAACTTAGAAATTTCTGTTTGTTTCAGTATGGGGTTTTTTTTGTCATTTTGGATTAGTTTTCTGATATTTTGCTTTGTCATGCCATCAGTTTGAATGGAAAGACAGGAGAGAATCACTGGCATAATGCAGCCCACTCCTACTGATGATTTGACTGAAGGTATTCAGATTTTCACTTCCACAGAACAACAACTTTGCTGCCCTGGTAGAATACCCTTTACTTTCAAAAGCAGATAGGCTGTTAATCTATTTTATTTTTTTTCCTTTTAAAAAACCATGAAAATAATTTTGTCTGACTTTTTAGTATTACAGCTGCATTCAAAATACAGTCAGTGCTACACAGTATTGAAAACAATCCTTCATCTCATAGTCTGAACTGAGGAATCAATGTATACATCCTACAGTATCCTGATTATCTGCTGAGATAAGATAAGGTTATGCATCACCTCATTCTCTCCATTCTTACCGAAAACAGCATTAACATGCGTGAGTTGGACTGCTAACCAGGGCAGTCAGAGACCTGAGCTGAGTGACACCCCATAATCTAGTTAATCACCAAAGAGAGAGACTGAGTCAAAGATTTAAAAACAGAGTGCAAGGGGAGGTAATATGCAGTGTTCATGCATGTACCTTGAACACATTTATTTGCTTTCCTAAAACATTTATATTTCCAAAAAAGGAGTGTCATTTGATTCTGAGAATCCTTCAGGAGAGGCTGGGCAATTTCTGAGTTGATGGGGGCTCTAAGGTACACTACATGTCAGAAAGTGTCATCTTAGTTACCTCTGAATTTAAACAATATCTGTTAAAAAACAAAGAAAACTTAGCTCTAAGTGTAAGACGTGTGAATGACAAGATCCTGTTTACATGCTGTATTATGGCTTCTCTTTTTCTGCATGCAAGTTTCATTTTACTATTGATGCCATTTGTTTAATTTTGGAGTGTCACTCACATAAGCAGATTAAATTCTGGGAGCTCTCAATAATGGTTTATACTGACATATATGAAAAGAGAACTTGTGTGTAAAATCACAATACTGCAGCAAAACATTTACTGTCCAAATGACTTTTCAGGCTTTTATTTCAATGGAACTTTGTCCATTCAGGCAAACCTACATTGCTGGCTACAGTAATACAAGTAGCATGGTGAAATAGAAATAAATCAGAAAGAAGATAAGCTATTGAAGTGACACTCATATTTCAAAGGCATTGCCCTTGAGGGTGAAAAATAAGTTTTGAGAATTTTCCAGTCATTTAAAAAAAACCCAACATTCTAGATAATTATCTCTCTCAAGTATCATAAAAAACAAACTATAAATTTCCTGTAATGTTTATCATAATAAAATGTTTTCAGAACCACACAGGCAACATATAAAATTCACTTACAAAAGGTGCTTCTAAAGCGTTGCCACCTGAAAAAAAAAAAAAAAAGACAACTAATGTTTCCCATTGTCTCTGTATATACAACTCTCCTGGTTTCAGCTGGGACAGTTAAATTTTCTTTCTAGTAGCTGGTATAGTGTTATGTTTTGGGTTCAGTATGAGAAGAATGTTGATAACACACTGATACTTTCAGTTGCTGCTAAGTCATGTTTATACTAAGTCAAGGATTTTTCAGCTTCTCCTGCCCAGCCAGCGAGAAGGCTGGAGGGGTACAAGGAGTTGGGAGGGAACACAGCCAGGGCACCTGACCCAAACTGGCCAGCGGGGTATTCCATACCATGGGACGTCATGTCCACTATATAAACTGGGGGGAGCGGGGCTGGGGGGGATCGCCACTTGGGGACTAACTGGGCATCAGTCGGCAAAGGAATTGCATTGTGCATCATTTGTTTTGTATACTCCAGTCATTTTTATTGTTGTTGTCATTTTATTATTATTGTTATTATCATTATTAGTTTCCTCCTTTCTGTTCTGTTGAGCTGTTCTTATCTCAACCCACAAGTTCTACTTGTTTTTCCCCAATTCTCTCTCCCATCCCACTGGGGCAGAGGGAGTCAGTGAGCGGCTGCTTGGTGCTTAGTTACCAGCTGGGGTTAAACCATGACAACAACAAACTGACTACTTAAACTATCGTACAGTAAAAGTCTTGCTGGAGTGAAATTTTAATATTGTCAAATCTTTATAATTGTTCCTTATTTTTGGTGTAACACTCAGCATCCTTGTTGTCACCTACTGTTGCTGTTATGAAAAACAAAATCCAAACCCATGAAGAATATTTCTCACGTTATAGAAGCAACTATTAAAAAAAAAAACAAACACCCAATCTCCAGTTTTAAATTCATATTTTGTTTTCTAAGTAACAAAATACAAAACTCTGGACACTTACTGTAAAATAATCTAAGAAAGCTGAATGGCATAAGTCCCCAAATAAAAATGAATTCTGAATAATGTATTCCTCCATGTAATGCATAACTAAAAAATCTCTAGAGTAAAATTCTCACAAGAAAATCAACAAAACAGTTTGGAAAGCTGGGGAAAATACATCAAACCTTGAATACAGAAATATAACTATGTTGTTGCAATGGCCAAAAGTCATTCTATATAAATGCTATTTTGAGCAATATATATTGGAATTGATTTAAATACTAACACACCACTAGTCTTCTAGAGTCAAAATAAGCATTCTGTAATGCTTTGTAAGCAATGTGAGCACGTTAAGTATCTGAATTAACTAAACTGCACCCAGAAGGTGGCCCTTAAAAATGTAGTTAAAGCGTGAATACCAAGATTACAATATAAAATAGAAAAAAAAAGTATGTTGCGTGTTAACATTTTGTATTACATGGTCAGCAGATACTAATTGCATCTGTTAAACATTGATAGCATTTACTATGCTATGGGAAGCAGGTAGCCTTGGAGAGACCTTCTTCCTCATATGTGCCACACTGGTTTTCCATCCACATTTTTTTTAACACCTAGGCATTATTATAGATCAAATCCCCTATTTCAAAATCACGAGACCGTTTTAGAAAAAACAACATTTTTATAAATTTAAGCGTTTGTTATGGCTGTCAATCACTATGAGTCAAATTTAGCTCATAAAGCACTAAACAGACTTGGGCTGCTCTTTACACAAATTTGGATCATAAATTTAAAACCTGCCTTACCCTTATTATCTATTTACAGCAGACAAAGATCTCAAAACAAAAGAGAATAATCTGGGGGGTTAGCAGAGGTGATCATGTGTCATACTATAGATACATTTATTTTTTTAGACAATTCAACTATTATTCAGGAGCTCTGCAAAAGGATTAAAGGTTTTGCTCCATCAATATCATAAATTAGATGAGAAAGTTTTCATCTTCATTGTCAGTCACACTTGTAGGGAAATTTCTCCAAGGCCATAACTAATAAACAAAAATTGCCTTCAATGAACTTACTCTTAAGGGTTCGGTGATATCCATCCCCAATGTTTTAGAGTGTCTCTTTGACAGAGAAGCTTGCTTCATGTTTATCTCACCTGAAAACAGAAGTAAGGGAAAGGCAATTTTTCATGAGAAAGGGAATACCAGCATCACTGATAAACTTATCTTTGTTACAAACAAATATAAAATCAGTTCAAAGTCTATGCTACTAATAAAAACCAGGCTTGCTCAGTACATTTAGTACTTTAACAAAAATTTTGTGGTTTTTTTAATAGATAGAGGTTTGCCAATCTTAAGAAATTATGCCTAGATGCAAGAAAGTATATAAATCCAACACACCCCAATTCAAAAAAATAGAAAAAACAATGGGAAAAGCTGAAGTCTCTGCTTGTCCAGTAATACCTGGTGACATTACAATTCAGAAAGGAATTGATACATCTGAGATATTTGGTATTGGAAAACACAAGGGGGTCTAAAATGAATTATGAAAATTTGCAACATTTATATTACTTTGAAGAAATTTAATTCAGCTTTTGCAAGTGTTTCACTATTTGGCCAAAACCAGACCCTGAAACAGAGCAATACATTCTCTGCTCTCACTCATTGCCTCTCCAATTACCAAGCTTCTATCCACTTCTCAGAGGAGTAAGAAACATGAAAGACAGCTCTGTGAATGACTGATTAACATGGAAAAGATTATTTCATGAAGATTATATTATATTCCTAACAAGATCAAAAGTGTGCACTAAATTATTATTATGATAACTACCTTTAGCAAAATTTGTCTTATTGTTAAAAAGCAATAATAAGGTACCTTAAGAGGCAGAATAATTACACTTAACTGCTGTAATTAATAAGTTAATTCTGATGCAAAAATGATTCATATCATAGGAATTATGTAACTACTGCCATTTAAATTCTTACTGCAATACCTTAATATAATTTAAATTAAGCATTGTTAAAATTTCTAAACTTTTACTTCAACAAGGTAAAAGAACAAATTCAGTTCAGGAAGACCATTTCATTTCTGTGTCACTGGATTGGATTGTCTGAAACTGAATATCAAAACATGCATATGTAATCCAAATGAGGAGAAGAGAGGGAGAATGGAGGAGAGGTTAATATTTGTACATGCAGCTTTTGTGACATCAGTTTGTTCCTTTTCCAGCAAGTGTCATTCCAAAATTTTTCTTCACCTTCAAAGATGTTTTGCCATCAAACATTAATTCTTGTATTTCCCTGCATGATCAAAAAGAATTTTCAGAGAGTTAATCGTCCATTCTCCCCTTAAAGAATTTGTGCCAGAATTTGCAATTTGATATAATTTAAAAAATGAATTTCATTAATTGACTTAAGATCTATTTTTCTCTGATGACCTACATTGCTATTTCTGAGTGAACTTCAGAAAGCCAAGAAAATGTCAAGAGTGATTCCAGTCCTGTTTTTTAATAAATTGTTCATTGGAGTACTGTGAGTATAAACCAACTCCCAGACTACCTGCATTTTACAACCAAGAGTCCTAGATGATTTCTAAGTGACATAACATATCTCTCAGTGTTCTTATTACATAGGAAGTCATATAGGTCATCGTTTTTCCAAAAATTATATATACAGTTTTTACAATGTCACAGCATAATTTGTAAAAGACTTACTGCAAATAAAAATTCTGTATAAAACTGATTGCATATGTAATGGAAAGACCAATCCAAACAAAATCATATTTTCAAATTCATTTTCTATGTATTCCCTACAGAACGCTAAGGACAAGCTGAAAATTTTAAAGCTAGTAAGATGCTAGTCTGATAACTGTATTCTATAGTATATGTATATGATAAGGCATAGCAATTATTTTGATGATAGTCTAAGCATCTAAGAAGCAATAGTAATGTAACTAGTGACTGTTGCTTTACTTTGCAGGGAAAGCAGAGCCAGCTGTCAAATGAACTTAAACATCTTTCAGGGGAAAGTAAAGAGATGGGCAATTCTTAGAATACATTTTAAAGACTTCAGTATCTTTTTCTTGATAAGCAAAGATGGTGTTTTCATTTGTGTTTTCATCAATGTTGCCATACAATACTGCAAGTCTTTAACAGCACTCTCAGGGAGCTTTAGGACCAGACGCACTCTCTGAGCGCTCCCAGCGTGGAGGGTGTCTTCGCGCTGGTTGTAACATCAGGCCCAAAGAGAGAGACAAAACCTTAGGATTCAAAGGCCGTAGCAGCCCACAGCTCAAAGAGGCTGAGCTCTGCTTGCTAACCAGTTTTATTAGCTCTCTTCATAACACAAGGGCAACCAAAGTTGTAATATTTACAAAACATCACCTCCTTTGAGGGGATGCCCATGTAACCTTGACAAACATCAGCTACTAGTGTATGATGGCACTAATATACTGAAAAAGTAGGAAATGAGAATGCACCCTTGAGATTCACATGAATTCAGCCGATAACAAATGAGGCAGAGGCATAACTAGTAAACAGCAAGCAAAAAAACATTTGAGTTGTGTGAAATAACCCTCAACAAGCAGGACAGTGATGGATTTTCCCGACTCCTTCTAAATGCTAGCAAATGCCCTGGAAGAAATCTGGACTAAGAGACCTGGACTTTAGGTAAGTGTTGATAATCGTTCTTTTTCCCTTTTGCAATTCTGCTTCCAATTTCGTAGTAACCTGCCTAACATTATACTTTAATAAAATTAACTAGAATGCTTTTTTTTCACATAAATGTGTCTATTCAAATTTATTGGTCTTGATTTGATCTGATGAGATGTGGGCTTGGGAGGGGTGGGTCTGTTTCCAGTGGCATACATATTTACCTTCAGTGCCACATACCCAAGAGACATTTAGGATGTTCAAGAGCAGGCATACTGTTTTACCATCCACCTGATAGGGTCAATTTTATGATGTAATGCATTAAATCAGAGGGAAAAATAATGTCCTCTGTCAAAAAAAACTGATTCTTTGTACAAAGAGAAGACAGCTTATCACTTCTGATATATTTGGACACTTTGTTGTGATTTGTCTTTTTTTTTAAATATTCACTCAAAGATGAGAAAAATTTAAGTAGGATACAATGACAATGAGCAAAATGGGGTAATTTTTTTCAAATCTTGTACTGAATTTCTTTGATACATCTCCAAAAAAGTATAATAGTTATTCATGGTCATTATATTCCCTGAAGTTAGACGTTGACTAAATATAGAATTTCAAAATGTTCTTGTGAATTAAAGTGAGAAGAGAGTACTCTGGTGATGAAGGAAAATATGTCATTATCTAGTTGTTTGGTTGGTTGGTTGGTTGTTTAATTAGACTACCAGTGTCAATTCACCTAACTTAAATCCAAAATCTCTTGGGTCCCTTTCTTGCAAATATCTCTACAAACAAGTCCAATGAACACCTCTGTGATTTTTATACATGGAGGCAAGGCCACAAAAAAAGGTTTTCACAACATCAGCCTTCCTCAGATTTAAAATAAATGACTCTAATATACATGTTTTAAGACACTGTTATTATTGTCCTGTAAATGGACAAATTGCTAAAGAAAAATAAGCATTGTTAGTGTTCTTTGGACCTTTAATATCCATATATTACAGGCATGGCTATGCCTTTAAAGGAGGGAAAACATCTGAAAAAAGTAGGTGCGAATACAATCCAGTATAGTAAAATCATTTCAAACAAGTACAATATAAAATAATTTCTCAAATTGAAATTACTAAGATAGTGACACATTATTACAAACTTTAGTCAATCAATTTTGCAGAAGACAACTGTATACTTAATGTATGAATCATACATATAAAGTCATGTTAGTTTTATTAACAGAGAAGAATAATATATTATATAATAATATAATACAGGAAGTACGTTAAATATATTTTTTTCATAAGTTTCAAAGATCTGTTTCTTTGAGCGGTGTTTCCTTCTACAACAAAACAATTATACTAATCAATGCCTTTCATTGTTAATCTAGGCTGTAATTATTTTAAGTGATAAAAAGTTCAACTTTGCATATTTTCCTAACTACCTTTTTTGCAGATGGTTATGAAAACCTGTGGCTCATTATGCTGTACAGATTGATTTGAAACTGAAGCAGCAATTAATTCTGTGACAACAAAATAGGAGTATTAATTATCTGCAAGACTCTAAATTCTGCTAAATTATTATTTCCACAGTAATTATTGGGGTATACAGGCCACCGGTTATCATCAAAAGCAATTAAGAACATCCCAAGACACCACACAATCAAGGGATCACGATAAATCTTTCAGATAATTTCTACAAGGCTGTGACCTACCCAAAAGCCTACTAGAGTTAGTGAAGAGATATGGAAGGTGTCATACCTGAGCTTGAACTCATATTTGAGAATGCAGGATATCTCATACTCTAGAACCAAAACATGCTGAGACCAGATTCTAAATTTAATTTTGCTGTTCAAGAAGACAAGGAAAAATGAAAGCAGTTTTCATGTTTCAAAAAAGTCTTTCAGAAAAAATAATAATACAATAACTGTTCTCTTACTTGAGAGAACAGTTCTGTTTGAACAGTTTTCAGCACTTACCACACAATTTAACACATGCAGCTTACTTAAATCTTATACAATCAAGGATTTTGGAATCTGCTTTCAGAATGAGCACACCACTCAGTTGGGTAAGGAACAGGAACATATCAAACTATTTTATGAAATAGATATAGGTAAACAAAGTTAAAAAAAAATTTAAAAAAATCAAAACAATGCAAGTCTTAAAAACACTTCTCACTGTGGTATCATGGAGAAATATGCCCTGAAAGAAATTAGATGAAATCCACACAAAAGTCAAAATTATATCGGTCACTGTTGCACTTATTATAACATTCATTGTTAGTTTTACAACACTGAATTTCCACTCCAGTCCTCCAAAGTGTCCAGCCAAGTATCCCAGCAGCTAACATGCAGATCCTACGTTTGTTTTCCTCCCACTTCAGAGCAGCCCAGTTCCTGAACCCTGACCCTGCTGCTACAGATGTCACTGGTAAACCTCCCATTTGGGATAATCAAAGACATTTTTTCACTTCAAGACATGCAAGTGAAACCACATAGAATACCATTTTTAACAAACTTCGCCTCAAAATATAACAAGACTGCATTGAACAAAAATAGGGAATATTTAAACCCTTTGTGTTAGAAACCACTTAATTCATTTATGCTTCCTGCCTGAAAAGGAGACATGAGCAATTATTCTTGTGAAAAGACTAGCACCTTTCCAAACCTATTTGAACATAAACTAAGGAAAAGGTGAATCACAAATGAGCATATGTTTTTGATGAAGGACTTCTGTCCATCCTACAGAAGTCCATATACTGGGACCTAACATCACCTCTCCCTCTACAAAGCATACTCAATACTCTGTTTTTGTTGTCAAGTCATCTCTACAACTGAAAATAGGTGGTTTTCAGAAATGTAAAAATACCTCTGAGCCATAGGTACAGAATTTAATTCATAGAAAAGAGATTGCATTATTTTCCTGAAACATTTTTTGTGTGTAAACAGTAACACAACAGTCATCTGTATTCACTTAGGTATTCTAACCTTATTGTCCTCATTATAACATTAGCATTTATCCTAACATGTTCCATCCTAGACTATGTATGTACAAGTTTGCTAAGAACTTGCGTTACTGGGAATCAGCCACACAGAGAAGAAAAAGGCAGTATCATGCAGGTACATGACAGAAACCTGCATATCAAAGAAGAGTTCAAGATTTGGCTTCTGTTCCTCTCTGCCTCAGCTGGAAGGCCAATTTTCTCAATGTCCTGATGTTCCCCTTCCTAAGATTCATCATCAGTCTTTGGTATTCTACAATCCATGTATGTTATTTCTGTAACTGAATCCACCAGTTAAAGCTCTGATCCTCAAAGAACAAAATCTCTACATACACACTAGCAAATGAATAATTCATTCAGTTTCTACTGCTATGAGCAGACAAGGAGGTTCCACGCTAATGTCTCAGCACTCCCTCTGGCTTCAGAACAAACATTCAAATTATCAGTGTGCAACCCAAAAATCTAGCTATCAGATCTGGTGATCATACATGAATCTATCACCAATAAGCAGCATTGCTTATATGATAATTTCTTTTATTTAAATATTGTGGGTTTCCTCATTAAGAATCTCTGAGAATCAGTAAATACTTTTGGTGATAAAATAAACCAGTTATTACATGATAAATGAAACAGATTCTTATAAATATGATAAAAGTTTAAAAATCATAAAGGATTCTCCACAGGTGCTAATTTTACTACTTGAATGAAATTAATAAGACTCTCCATAAAACAGCAGGAGATCCTTAGATTACATGTGTAATCAGCAAGAAAATTTATTGTGGATTCATGAAGCACAAAATGTTTGTGTAATGTATGCAAAAGTGGTACTTTATTCTCTGCAGTGAACAATTCTGAGTCCTTATAACAGAAAAATATTTAATAGTATGAAAACTCTTGAGGCATAGTTTTAAAAAGTTGTTCAACTGTGATTAATTCAACTCATGACAAACTAGTAATGAAAGAAGGACCACCTTATTTTAATATTCAGTGGGATCCATTATTAAAATAACTATTTAAGGTTAAACAATAGATATAGAGACAACTGAAAATCCAGCTTGATGTCTGGGGAAGTAAGATTTAGGAGAGTGAGATTCACAGATTGGGTAGTACATTAATCTGAAAAGCTAAACTACTTTTCATTATTTGATATCCTGAAACAGCATAGAGGCAAGTGATAAATTTAAAATTCAAATACAAAAAATATTAAAAGACTTATATTACATTGCATGTAATTATAGCTATTCTTATTCTTTAAGGAATGTTTTCTTTAAGGGCACTGTGCAATTAGAATGTGGTGCTTGCATGGCATATTTAGTTCAATAGCTATCAACGGACTTTTACCTCCCACCATTTCTTGGCTGCTGTCTACATAATGTATTTATTTACGTGACTACTTATTACTGTAAACCTCATGTATGTTTTATGAACCATTTCAGATGAAGAAGTTTTAGCAGTAGTCCCAAAGAGGAAATTCTATCCCATTTGTGCTATTAAATGCTCAGCAAATTATGCCCTCTGGGAAACATTGTATAGCCCAGCTTTTACCTTTTTTTCAAAAATTTTTATTACAACATACCATGGAATCATGAGTTTGTGTTCAATACTTTACATTTAATATTTATTGATTGCTGCAATTAATTGCTTTTGTTTTGTACTTTTGGGTTTAATTAAGTGGACTAAAAGTGTTGATAGACTGTGGCTGTTCAACTGACTCACAAATGAAACTAAACAATACTTTACCATGACTAGTTGTTAATGTTCTGTCAAAAAAACAAGCAAGGGGATTGCATGGGTTAGGGAATTAGTAATAACAGAATACAGAGCCTTTAATTTTTAGATTAACTGCTCAGCAGAGATTAACAGCAGCTAAAATGATTGTAATCTAAGGATGCTGACTTACATCACGTGTGTTACATGAAATGAGGTTACTGGTAAGTGTTTAGTTTCTGGCATCCACACCTCGAAAACCATCACTAAGTGGCATCCTTTGGTAAGCACACAGTGCTTAAAGACTGTTTCACCTGTTTCTGTGCATATCCTGAGCAGAGGTGAGCAAACTGCCTAACTTTGGAACTGACTGAAAGCCACATGGCTGTGTCAGTACAGTGCTAAACCAAAGCAAACACATCCTACAGACAAGCCACAAATATTAGCTCTAGTTTGTGAGCATGAAAATATGTTCATGTGGCTTTTGAGTTGAATCTGTGTCATATTCTGCAGGACTATAATGTGGGCAACAGCAACATACACTGTGGATATATCCATTGACAGTTCAGTAGAGTCTTTGTATCAAGTAATTTGGGGACTGATCTGCACCATAACCTTTGTAACACTTCACCCAGTAACATGAATAGACTCATTGCTGCAGATTATGCTGCACTTGTCCAGTAGAAAAAAGGAAGACCTCTCTTTCCAGAGCTTTGGCACTTCTCAAGAATATTATTATTAAAGCACATGCAAAGAAAGAGGCTACATCTTCTTTGACAGCAACATAAATTTGGAGAAGTGAGAAAACCTGGCCCAGAATATGAATTAAAATCCAGTTTCCCTGCTTAAAATACCAGTTGCACATTAACAGATGTTATCAATTCTAACTTACTAATTTCCTACATCTATTCTATGCAGCTTATTCTACAGTCATCATTTGAACATCACCTGGACATGTATTGTTTCCGATATCTAATCGGTTAATTTATCCTAAACCATGGATGCTCACAAATTGTTCATCATAAACCAGAAGGCTTAAAGTGAAACTCAGTTTGTCAGTATTGCAGGTTATCCAGGACGTTGCTGCCAACCTTTTTGAGCATCAATATGCTAGCAGGCCATCCTTTCCCAGGCTTTCAACGTTTTCCCTTTCCTACATGCAAGGCAATTTGTCATTTATCAGCTTCCTGTCAACCTTCCAAGCCTCCCCCCTTATCAAAAGATAGCATTCAGCTACAAATGTTCCTAAGCCACCTAATTTTGAAAAAGCTGGCTGACCTGGCTTTCAAAGTATCACAATTTTCTCAGAACTTCAGAATTCTTCATTTTTACCAGGGATTAGTGTTTTCATGTCTTTTCTTTCCAAATACCTTAGCATGCTGAATCTCCTTTTAAAATTACTGCAGCCTTTTATTCCCCTCCTTCCAACTACCCCCCCCATATATATATATATATATATATTTATACATAAATAGGTTTACTGGGCCTTATCTGATGCAGCTTTCCTTGTAATGCTTCAGCCATTTTCTCCCTGACTGAAGGCAAATCATTCTCACTAATATTTCAGTTTACTGTTTAAGGACACACACTAATCTTGTGTTCCAGGCAAATAAAATCAGACCACCCTCAGTAATAAAGCACCATGTTTGCATTATATAACATCTTGTATTGCGTCTGGCTAAGATGGAGGTAATTTTGCCCATAGCAGCCATCATAGTGCTGTGCTTTGTACTGATAGCTAGAAAGGTGTTGATAACACACCAGAGTTTTGGCTACTGCTGAGCAGTGCTGGCACAGCATTAAGGCTGTGTCTCCAACATTCTCCCCCATCACCAGTAGGCTGGGGATGGGCAACATCTTGGGAGGGGACATAGCCATGATACGTGACCCTAAATGACCAAAAGAATATTCCAGACCATTTGATGTCTGCTCAGCAATAAATGCTAAGGGAAAGGAAGAGGAAAGGCTGGGGGG
>JANZLQ010000007.1:15654870-15676017 GCA_026212715.1 Elanus axillaris | reverse complement strand
GGGTGGGGGGGGCTGGGGTGGGAATTAGTTATTTACATTTGTCTTCCAGAGGAACCACTACCTGTGCTGAAGACCTGCTTCCCAGGAAGCAGCCAGGCATCACCTGCTGATGGGAATTACAGAATAAAATCTTCTGTTTTCCTTTGCTTTGCTTTATAAAACTGCCTTTATCTTCAACTGCAAGTTTTTTTTCCATCTTATTTTCTCTCCTCCTGTCCTGCTGAGGAGGGGAGTGATAAAGCAGCCTTGGTGGGTACCTGGCATCCAGCCAGGGTCAACTCACCACACATCTATAAGATGGGTTACACAGAAAGATAAAATTCAATGATTTGTAAAATATCTATATTGTGGAATAATATTTATGTTTTTCATATTCTCTGCAAATACAAATGCAAGACAAGAATCATGCCCTTTAACATATTTCCCTGGGTTTTCTGAGACTACATCAGATGGAATATTTCATCAGAATCCTTGAAATCATGCAAACAACAAACATGAGCATCTGCATTTTAAGCATTAACTGCTAAAGCACCATGAAAATCTCAGCACTGGCAGATTTGCTGACTCCTCTGCCAAAGGGTGGGCTTCATATTCTTTACCCTGAAAGCATTCCACACAATAGATGAATGTGAAATTTAGCTTTCATAGCTGAGGCACATATCCCAAAAAGCCTTACCATCATTAAATTTAATCCTAATAAAGAACACAGTCATTTCTATGCTACATTATTTATATATGAATTAAAGAGAATATTCAGTAGTCCAAAATGCAAATAATTATATCCACTCTCCCAAACAGATATCTTTGAATGCTATTAAAGTTAGTCCAGCATCTGCAGAAGTGATGTTACGTACAAGCTCACACATAAACTCTGCATCATGATGGGTTAGTTCCATCCTTTAATGGCCTTGGCCTGTTGCTCTGTGACTGATCTTTATCATTTAACTTCTTTGGCCACATCTTTATCCAGGCATTTAGAAAAAAAAGCAAAAACAAAAACAAAAAACCAATAGGCTATTCCTTAATAAATAATCCCATTTAATCACAAATTCTAAAATCTGTATGTTAAAGGCATGGCCAGCTGTCTACCTTTATCTGTTTCATAGACTACTCTCAAGTTTTCAGCAATGTCTGCACTGGGCAATGTAGAACAAGTGCAAGGATTCCTATGTTTTAAGTTCAGCAGGCTGGTAAATCTGGAAATGGTATTCTCACAATGCTGTGCCCAAAGCTTGCTCTCTGAAAAAATTCCTGGGAAGATGACAAAAAGAGACAGCCAAATGGTGTGCACAGTGCCCCTGAGAAAGATCAAGACTTTAAAAGCAACAATAACCACAGAAGTATGCAGACAAAATCTGAACAGTGCACATAAGGTGAGAAATGGAATACAATTTATATCTTGGCAGAGTTGCAACTTCAGTTTCTCCCTTTCCTGCCCCCTTCTACCACGTATCAAGACTTCTGTGTGCATGATGTGGTCAAATTAAAAATTGTACAAGGCCTTTGAAGAAAAGAAAATAGGCCTAAGGACTGGGGATTTTATAAGCAGCCTGAGATTCCAGCCTCTAAAATCCCCAGAGTCACTTTGAAAATCTCAACCTAAATGTTTAGCTAAGTTACTATCTGCTTTTCTTTCAAACTGCAAATCCCGGTTCTTCTCAGAATTTCCTAATGCATAACATGCTTATCCATGAAACATAAGCTGTGGTTAGGATGAAACCTTTACCGAGCTTCTCTCCACAGATACAAACTGTCTGTCAATATACTATAGTACTGCTACCGTTCAGCTCATGGCATTTAGGAACCCCTGTATTTTAGGATTTAGGAGGCCTCAGAAATCAGCTTTTTAAAGCATTTTCAGCAAACTCTAATGTAAAAAGCATTGTTAGTCTATTTCAAGTTTTTTTAATATGATGTAAAAGAATGTGAGGTAGTTAAAAATACAAAGCGCTGTGGAAAGGAAGCAGGCATTCTAGATAAAGGTACTTAAGATTAATTTAACATGCACAGGATTTCCCAATTAAAACTTTCACATTAGCACTGCATTTTAAACAGTTAATCTCCTAATGAGACATCCCCAGCAAAGAGAAGTGAATTGCAGGACTGAATATGGCCCTGAGGCCCGTGTCTGGAAAAGGCTGTATTTTGTAAACGCTGGATTTATGCTGCCTGCTCAAATTCTGCAAAGAAAGAGCTGCATTGCCATCTACTGTCAAAACGTCTTTTCCCATCAGAAGCTGCCACTAAAAGTGAGAAATCCTTCCTGCCCCCGCAAAAAAAGTTGAACGCCGTTGACCAAAGAGCAAGTAAAAGAAAATGGTGTAACTTAATTCTTCAGGCATACAAATTTTAGATTTTTTTTTCTTTTACTCTGGTAGCTGGAAAGAGCAAGTGTTTCTTTTTCTCTGTCTTTTCTTCATAATACAATAAAAGCAAAAGAATACTGTGCTGAACAGTGTAGGAGAGCCTATGCCAAAGTCTGGTTTTTCTCTTTCTCTTATTCCCAGATCTCCACTGTCATACCTTTGAATCTTGGCTGACCTGCAGTCATCTCAGCTAATGATACTCCAACTGATTCATCCGAAAGAGGTATGTCACAGTTGACTTCTTCCCTTCCCTTAGGGGCCAAAAGAATCACCTCTGTGATGTGCCTGATCTCCAAGAGTTTAGATGTGAAGGAGTCTTGCATAGCAGCCCACGGCAAGGCTGTGGAGATGGTAGCTTAATTGAAAACAAAGTTTTACTGTGGTTTCCTCGCAGGGTCTTTCTGACAGTTAAATTTGCAAATCAATTAACATATTGAGAACAGCTACTCCCTTTCACAGCAGACATAGCACTACCAATTGCTCATGAAATAAATTTTCATAAGTAGCAGGAAAAAAAAAGGAAATAATATTTCAGAATGCAAAGAAAGAAAGTTACCTAATAATGAAATAGGGAAGACAGAACATCAGGAGAAATGAATGTGTCAGCGGTGCTCTCTGTAAATTCTAGCCAACTTGAACAACCATTTACCTAGGATTTAAGATACAGTAGCAAATAGCTGGTGTTTTTTCTGCTCTTTGCCTTAGTTGTATATGCAAATAGCATTATAGGTCTATAGGTGAGAGGATCCTCATCCTCACATTTATAATTGTTTAGTAACATTAAAGCACAGGCCAACTCCAGCTGCTGCTAGGAAAACCACGGTTATATATCTGCAAGCACCTGGGGGGGGGGGGGCAATATCTTCAATTCACTGTGTGTCAAAGGTGTCTCAGAAGAGTGAAGTTGTGCACACATGCCCAAAGAAACATATGCCCTTCTTACATTACCATCAAAATAAATCCAAAACAAGCAAGACAGCTTAACTGCATTGCATTTTCTAAATATTTTCGAAAGACTAGACTTCTTTTTTCTTTTCTTTTCTTTTTTTTTTTTTAGTTTGTAATAGAGAGGAGCTCCTGCATCTACAGAATTGGTGAGACTCACTTGTTTAATAAATGGGCAAAAAAATTCCAGACATCCTGACACTATCTCTCTGCTCTGCCTTCAAGCCTAGCAGTACTCCACATTTCAAGTACAATACAAGACAGCTACTAAATTTGTGTGTCTCCATTCTGTGTCTTTTTAAATACATAATATGGTCACAGAACCAAAGGGTTTATGTGTTTGGACCCTAGAAGAAAGCTGTTTCTTTTTAAAAGCATAAATATAGTATAATAATCCTTGTGAAAACATAAATTTCCATACATTTGCACATGAAAAGTGTCCTTTCACTTCTCATTTATCAAGAGAACAGTTCTGAAGAATTAATTCTGTTAGAAATTCTATTCTATCTGTTGACCTAAAATTAAAATCTTGTATTTATCTGTTCATCATCTTACATGCTATAGGGCTTTTATTGCAAATAAATTCAGAATTTTTGTCTCCATTACAAAACAGTGGCAACAGAGGTAACAGAAAACAAACAACTTTTTGTTCTGTCTTTATACAAATGCTACCTTTTCTTCCCACTGGAAATTCTTAAAACATCTTCCTTCCAGCAACAAGCCCACATGATAAGTTTTATGTGGCATATTATGTAGCATTAACAAAAGAAAATTGTCCTTTACCTATTCCTTATATCCATTGTATTTAAATTCATCTAATGGAGCTGTTTTAATCAGGAATAGTAGATTTTTAAGCCATCTCTACAAAAGCCCTTCAGGCAAAAGACTGAGTCTAATTAATTATATGTTTTTGTCTTGTCTTTACACAAAATCATCTGACAAGACAAATACATAGCAAGAGAAGACCAGAAGCAAATTTTAGGAAGACTAATCTGCCTCTCTACGCTTTCTATAGCTGCTGTATTGGGTTTCATCCCCAGCTGGCCATATTATCTTCATACTTGGCCCAAGTCAGTTGTAAATTTTACTTATGTTAGCAAAAGCTTTGTCCAGGAGACATATCTAAGCAGAAGTGCAAAAGCTTGGTGTTCTATAATGCAACAAGTATTTAAGCAGTACATAATCCAAAATGATTTTGGATTAAGTACTGTGAACAAAATATATTGAATTTCTTTCTGTATTTAGTTTCATAGCACTGTTTCTTTTTCTCTGCTCTTTTCTATTTCCTCTCCTCCAAACTGACTCTCTTGATACCCTTTCTCTTTACACAAAAAACCATACAAGAGTATTTGAGCAGAACCTTCAAGCCTACAATGTTCAGCTGTGCCTATGGTAGGAAAAATAGGCTGTCCTTTTTCAAAAGAAACTACAGTGAATATGACAATCAATGGAGGGCTGAAACAAAAAAAAATCTATAGGAAAACCATGAAGATTGTTTTGACAAATGATCAATTTTTAACAAAACCAATACATATTTCCTTTTGTTATTATTGTTTGTGAAGGACCTATCCTGCAATGCATTCTGTTTTGCAATTTAGTACTGGAAAAGCAAAGACAAAGGACAGAACCTCAGATGTAAATGTTGTGACTTTATGGCACATAATAGCACTGTTCTAATAGCAAGCAAGAATAAGCAAAATCCTGACGTATTGCAATGCAAAACCAGGACTTCTACTGTTTGCAGGGAACTTGAGAATTCACTTAATGAGCGAGCTTCAATAACATACAATAGATACATTGTTATACAGGCTAACAGAATAAACCTCTGGCTCTCAAGCAGAGATGCAACCTTTCAGAGCCCCAGTGCCACTTTCTGACAAAGACTGAGTGAACTACTGCCCAGCTTCCTGCTGATGAATGACAGGATGTCCAAATGACAACATGGCAACTTAACTGAGCAAAATATAGACACAACCCTCCAAATGACAATGGCTAACCACACACAGAAGAACATCCAGGCTAACAAGAATGCCATGTTACAAGGTTTTAGCTGTAATTTTTTCCAGTATTGGTTCACTATTAATAACTTGATCCCTGCTACAACGGTGAACACCGTTATCAACTGTTACGACTGAAGATGCTGCGTAACCAGCAAAGCTCTTTCTTATTTTTCTCTGCTTACAAACTGCATTACTGGTACTCAAAGACAAAACCTGGAGAAATATCTGCAAGATCTGCATACGTAGTTAGACCTCTGCTAACTAAGAATTTAAAGTTCTCTTTTATAAAAAACCTAGTGGCAAGCCCAGGTCATTTTAAGGCATATCTTCCTGGAAGAAATAGCATAGCCAGCAAAGGTATGGAAAGAAATGAAAACAGTTCACTTGATATACAGCATCTCTTAATTTACTTGGAGATTCGGGCTGGTGTAAGGCAGGTAGACTTTTACAGACCCTCCAGTTCTGCCCATCTCTAAGGCACCTATCTTAACTCCAGCTTGGTCCTGGGGATACAAGAAAGACTGCAGCAGAATTTCTTAGTCAGGGGGGTGATATCTGTTGAGGAATTTAATTTTAATGTTTCCTGGTTATTTAGACTTCAGCTGATTAAATAAATTACATAGCCTAGTATGTTAGAAACTAGTGGTAGATTTAGTACAGAAGACTGTCCCTCATTTTCTACCACATGTTCTTTCTATTTTGCATGTTCATATTCTTGATAAGGATCCTCAAAGAAAGAAAAAAAAAAGAAACAAAAAAAGATCATGCTTTCAACTTGAATTATCAGTTTCAAAATGCAGTTCTGTGTCCTGAATGATTTACAAACAGGCCTCTTTGGTTTCTGATCTCTGTGATGGTTAGGAAAAAAAATAAACACGTTCAGGAACTGGAAAATATTCCTGATATACAACCTATTTTCAAAAGGAAGAACACAGCTCAATCCTAGACATATTTATGCTGAAGTAATGTCTTTAAGTGAAGGTGGTTAAGCTTAAACCATCACAGTTTAAGGAAAAACACTTTTTCTTCCCCCCTCCCCTCCCCACCCGTACTGTGTAGAGGGAGTTGCAAAGGTACCAGTGGATTGTTCTTGACATTAAAGAGAAGATGATCAGTAAAATGTTCATGTTTTCAAGATCCTAGCAATAACACTGCAAAGCAATACACTGTACATATTAACATTATCTTTGTGAATACCTGACAAGTGTGGAGCATACTTGAAATGAAGGCAGTCTCTGCCCCAGAGTTCCTCCAAGCACAAAGAAAACAGAGGTTGAGACACAGAAACAAAAATTCAACTGAAACCCTGCAGCTCGAAGAGATGGGATACTGTTGAGCTGAGTAATACCCTTGAAGTGAGACAAAGTTAAATGGGTATTACTTAACCACATACAATGATGCTACTGATTATGCCTTCAAAGTACTTGTGCCTGGTTTTCAACAGTTCTTACGCAGTCATTTATCAAGCACTGATGATGAATGTAAGTGACCCTCAGAGATCCATCTAATCATCAACTATGTGAAAAAAACATGTTTGATTTGAGTTTAATAAATCCTCATTATTGTACAGTCAATGGTCAGACATTGTTTTAAGATTTACAACTATATTTATGTGTAACAAAGTTTATTTGCCTCTTACTTAGTTAAGCATTGGTGAAGGGTTGTGCTGGTTAGACACAGAACACTCATTTGTTTCTGAGTTAAATAGTTTCAGATTTGATAACAAGCAAGCCACTTCATTTCTGAGTTGCTTTCTCCCACAGCTCTATAAAGCTGCATGCAAGTTAGACTGGCATTCTGTTAAGTCTTTGCAATCGATGGCACAAGACTCATAGCTACAGCAGAATGCTTTACCAAGCATTTTCTCCATGAAGGGAAGCTATCATTCTGTTTACTTACCAGCTGAATTATTAAGCTTCCGGCTGATGTTTCAGTCAAGTGAAGAGGAATTTTAAGAATGATGCAAACTAAAAGAGCTAAAAAAAAGCTACATTGTTTAAACAAGAAAAGGAGGGGAATCATAAGCTCTGAAGAGATCTTTCTCACGCTCTAAAACAAAACTAAATATTTCTGAACCCACAACACAATGATGTTAAATAAGGTGGGAACCTTCCTCCTCGTGCTTGAGCATCATGCATGTTAAGGTTATTTCTCTTTAATGAACCAGCCTAGGATAACCCATCTTTTATCTTAAGTGCATTAATGCAAGCCCCTCTACCCTAGGAGATGAACCATGGCTAGGACTGACAGAGTACCTGACATTGTAGGCTAAGCTCTTTATGTCTCATTCCTCCACCCTAAAAATGTTCTATTATTCTTGAAGGAATACGGTTAATGTCAAGAAAGCTTGCCAGAATTTCTTCTAGGTAGATCAGTCACTTTCTTTATTCTTATGGCCAGAAAGACCACAGATATTTTCTGCTCTGCCATATCTATGAATAAAACCTAAAGGTGACAAGCCACATTTGCCAATTACCCAAAGTACATGCATTACAAGAGTTCCAAGTGCTGTGTTCTGGCTCTAATACACAACAGGAAATTAAAGCAGAAATACCCGCCAAAAATAAGACAGTGTTAAGAAATGTATTGGCACTTACAAGACAAAAACCTTTGAAATATGCACCTTTTATTTCATACTTGACAATGGCAAACCGAGAGCTCAAGGTGAGGTGAAAACCCTCATATTGACAAAAATATATTCCCTTCAGCCTTTGCATTAAAATGCTCTTCAAGTTTTACTGAGCTAAACAAAATTGAGGAAACAGTACATTATTTCAATGACATCAATCTTATGAGAGGCTGCTGCAGTGGGGGGAGTGAACCCAAAGTCTTCTTATGCCAGAGAGCACAGCAGCAGACAGAGGAATTCAGTGCTACTAGGGCAAAAAGGAACAATACAAGTTGGAGAACACATAGATGGACGTGCCTCTAGAGAGCCAGGGAACAAATGACGCTTCTTGGTCTGCTGGCAGGAACCCCTGGAACAGGCAGTCAGGGTACCACAAAGGCCTCTGCTAGGGTGAATCCCCATCCTGCAGCCCATGGAGGACCTCAGCCAGGCACCTGACCCTGGCCCTCGCACCTCACTTCCTTAACTCAACCCATAGTTTTCAGAATTTTCCCATACACAAAATTTGTTTTAGTCTCTGTTTGCTGTTCACAGGTTATAATTATTTTTATAGGTGTGTGTGTATGTATATCCAGGTCAGCAGCTGTCACAAGCAAGAAAGCATACTCTGTGCTGGAAGAACAATGGAATGTTTGTCCTCCAGCAAGACAAACAGACAGGCTCTGCTCTAAATAATCCACATCGTGCTATCATATGAGCACAGTTTCTAAGTAATCGTATAAAAAAATTGTTAAGCATAATCAAATATATTTTTAATCCCATCAGATCCTCATTTTAAAAAACATTAGATTAAGCACAGTTAGTGAAAAGACATTAATTGGCTCAATTTGTTCATTTTATGAAGCTCTACAATGCAGCATTTTGCAAAAATGAGATACAATGAAGGATGCTGAAATGCATGAATCGATATATTAAAGATATTCCCATTGCTACCAACCCACTTTTAACCAAAACTCACTGCAATCCTAAACCAGAAGTAGCTATCAGGAAAGAAAGTTCAGTGACACCTCACCAAACTACCCGTATAAATATTTGTTCTTTTCCTCCTTCCTTCCCTTGCACACACTTATTTACTTACCTTCCAAAATCACAGAAACAGAAGTATCTTAGGATAAGTCAGATAGATTTAAAAAGTACTTAAGAGAAAATCTGTCCCAAATCTGCAGGTTCAGAAAGCTCAGTAAGAATCCTGACATCTGAATCCTATGATAAGTGTTGTCTTTATTAATTATTTTATTACATATGAATTTGTTATTAATGTGGCACTATAGCTCTGAAATCTGCCTGAGGCCTCCTTTGCATCAACAGTGTTTGCCAACAGCAGTATATCAACACACTCCTAATAGGGATACAGTATTTTCTACCAAACTAGCTACTTTGCTGGTATAGCTTAAAAAAGATACCTAATTTTTATGGGCACAGCTATGTCAGATGGCAGAAGGTAAAATGTGGTCTCTTTGTAATAGAGTGCAAGAAAAAACCATTAGTATGTCGATAGTTGCATTGTGTATCTGCATCAACAAAGAGGCCTTTGCTGTTCTAACCTACGTCAGTCTACATAACATAGGGAACTTCACAGGGAATTAGAGACCGGAATCAAGTTGTGTTTAGGATATGGTAGGAGCACACAGGCTCTTAGTAGAAAGTAGCTAACAAACTGAATTTGATACGTTGTCCCACTGTATTATATACAAGGTAAATTGTTTTCATATCCTTGTCTTAAGTCTTCTTTTGGAAGGGACAACATCTTTTCCCACTTTACTGTATGCACATAGCAATATGAGAAAAGAAAACCATAATGCTCTGCATCGAACATAATTAATGCACATTTAAGATGGAAGTTATTATGTAGTGACAATCAATTATTAAAAACACACATTGATTCCTGTCCCTTTCTACATGTTAATTAAATAACATCCTTTTAGAATTTGTATTTCTATTAATGCTTCTCAGTTTGAAAATCAGAACCATTCTTGCGAACATGTTAACCTCTGGAATGGTTTTCAGATGGTCATCTCCTGAGAGGTATGAGATGATGGATGCTAATGCATGGTGCCTTTTTGCTGTCTCTTGTCTTAACTTATTCACTTGCATGCATTTATGTGTCCTGAATCATCATGTAGTGGCATTACAATTAGGAAGGACTAAAATTCCACTGAATGGAGGCTTCCATTAACTAGTTTCCTTTTTTATATGATTTCTGTGTTAACTTTGCAGAAGGCTTTAAAATATCATAGTCTTATTGATATCTATAGAGAAAAAAAAAAGAATTATAAACACTCTATTATTTTCATGTTCCTTGTGGCAACGTTAAAGGTGTACATAGAAACCATTTCTTAATATAGGATCACAAATTAAACAGCACTAGTACCGCTAGTCAGTAGCAAAAGCATTTACAAATATACATTCAGTTACAGATGTGTCATGATGCATTTGTGACTTATTTCAGTCACTTTCCATAAACATTCAAATGAACATATTTATCTTCACACAAACATGCTTTGAAAAAAACAAGAAAGCCATGTGAGTAATGATATGGCCATGCAGCCACATAAGTCCTTATGTTAGATGTGTTTGTGTGCATTTTGAAAGCTTTTTTGTGGGGTTATGGTTCATCTGATCACAGTAGAGAAAAAAAATATTATGTAACTTGCTATTCAATATATTATTGAAATTCAGACAGCCCAAAGATAATTGATTTGTTTTAAAGCCAATAGAACACAAAAAAAAGTAGACTGAAAGTGGTAGTAGAGACATACTCTATTACTCAAATTCAGTTGTAGTGCACATTTTAGATAGGCAAACTATAATTTGCAAAGTCAATTTGCATTGTGGTCAGGATTCTAGGGCACTGCAACTAATAATGACTTCTGACATTTCTTTCAATAATGCCTGAATTTATTTCATCTACAAGCTTGTCTTTTTAAGTCATACTATCCACATGTGTTTCAGATATGACCATTCTATTTAAAATGGTTTAATAAAGACATTTAATATATTTCATAGAAATTACAGACAGGTATTAGCTGTTAGCACTCCTTCAAAATGTCTATAATTATTTTCAGGTTGATAAATTTAAAATTAACAAGACATGCATTTTCTATCAAAACTGTTTAACAACATTTTTATGAGTTGTTCAGATTAAGTAATCCTGTTAAACCCTCCATTAATAGTGTAGTAAATATGTGCTGTATAATGGATGCATTTAATTTAATTCCATTTTGCTCTGTTTTTTTTAAAACTAATCCAGTATCACATAACATGAAGCTGACAATATTTTTGTCCAATAATTAATATCAAATGAAAATCCAATAAGATGCAAGCTTAGACCTTCATGCAGCAAAATATGTCAACATACATTTGAATTTAAGCATGCAGTTTTTTTCTGCTAAAGTCATTATGGATGCTCACGTGTTTAAATCTAAGCAGGCAACCAAGTGGTAGACTGGATCGGGGCCCAAAGTTTTAAAGAAGAAAATCAATCCTTTGCAAGCCACCAAGAAATCCAAGTAGGGAAAGCCAGGGCTTTCACCTACCAAGATTCAGGAGAACAGTCAAAAATGATTAACTGGAATCAATTTGCACACATTATATGCACTGTATTTAGATCACACATATTACTTCATATTAGCAAATTGATACATTCAATGCAAGCTCTAAGACTGATTATGCCTTGCATCTCGGAAAAGACTATAGAGCATTTTTATGCATTAGCAATTCATATAAGGACAAAGGCCTTATCTAGGCACATAGATTAAAACAGGTACTTATAAATATACCTTTGATTAATATAATAACTAAACTAGAGGGCATTCACTAACGTGTTTTGCAAACAGCCAAAGAAAAATTGCAGTATTGTATTTGTAGAATCCGATTCTTTTATTGAGAAGTGTATTATTTAATACTTTTCCCCATAGCAATCCCATCCCATTGTAAGCAATGATTACTATAAATAAACAAGGTGAGCAATATTTGTTTATTTGGAAATAACCACCTGATCTACATAAAATATTTTAAAACAAAAAGACCTGGGTTTTAGGTAAATATCCATTTGGAAGAAATCAGCAACAATGCCTGACATAAAAATCCATCCAAATGGGGTGTGCAGTATAGTAATGAGTTGGCTGGAATGAGAATTGGGAAACAGAGGTTCTAAACTGGGTGCTGTCAGTGAGAATATGGCATTAGTAATAAAATAGATAGGTGCAAACTCATTCTGTTTGCTGACAGAATCATCCTCAGCTGAAAACTGTGGGATTATATTACCAGAGAGCTGAGTTAACAAGCCTGCTGAGAGCTAAAGCAAATTTCTGCAAGTTCAGGTCTGCTTATGTGGTTATTCAGCTTTCAGAACAGACCCTTCTCATCTCTCACCTCCTTAAGTGAATTGGTTCTCAGTCTTGGGCAAGTCACTTCATCTTTTTGTTTCTCCCTCCCACTTTCCTTACCCACTCAGAGTAAAAGCTCTGCAGAGCAATGCAGGCATGAGCTCAGTTGGGACTTCTAGATGCTTCTATAATATGAACACTAGCAATAAATCAGGAGAGGATAATGGAAGTGTCAACTGAGTCTTAAGTGTAGCAGCAGAGCTCTAATGTACTCTACTATACCCTACATGTAACACTATTCTTCAAGAAGGTCTTTGCACAGCATGGTTTATTCCACTACAATAATAAATGTATTCATGATGCATCTCCAAGTATTACCCAGCACTAAAAATGAATCACAGTAATGTTACCTTCACTTCCCTCCAACAAGAAGATAATACTTTTTGGATGTGATGCTATTCTGTACAGTTTTTGACAAACTAGAAATACTTTAATGAAGTAATAAGACTGTACCAGGAGCATATGATTCATCTTGAGGCAGTAGTATATAAAAAGAGAGAGCTGGAATAAATGAACCAATTCAATTTATATCTGTTTAGCTGTACTTGTTTATATTGTTAGTCCTAATTGTTCTAGATTCCAGCAGATACTTCCTTTGCAGCTCCTCCCATTCACCACGATCAATAGTTTCTTAGAGGTTCATGAGATGCTACAAGATATGCAGGAAGTGTCAGCAAGTGTATACACCATTAGCACACAGACCAATCAGACAGCAAATGATGTGTAATTTTTAATTCTCCATTAAGGCGATGGTGCTTTTTCAAAATCTGAGATACTGCCACTGATCCTTGATCATTTCCCTCATGAACTAGTAAACATGGTTACTGGTAATCCCATGAATGTAATTGTAAAGAGCATAAGTGAATAGTTACCATTTTCTATTCATGCTCTTCGTTATTACTGGATACTTGCTCAGCCCACACTACTCTTCATTCTATTTCGACAGATCTGGCTGATATGTTTCATGATTTTAAAAATCCATCTAAGTATCAAATGTTTTCCTAAAACCTCAATAAATTCTGCCATGTAGCTGTTTAACTGCTATCTACTAACTTAGTAATGTTCAAATGAAACACATTTATCAGTATCAGTGTCCTCTTTATGAATCAATGCTGACAGACCTCTCAGTGAATGACATGTTTTCTGTCTGAATATCCTGTAGTTTTGCCAGTGTTTTCTATATCTTCCCAAGAAAATTTAGTGCATTCTCTTAGTTCCCAGTACTCTACAAAAATATCTTTCCTCTACTACTGATCACATCTATTAGTCCTTTTGGCAGAAGACCTTCCTTTTCCTATTGCTAATAATTTTTGAATCCTAATATATGATTCTTCTGAGCCTGATTCTTTGTCAGCTTTTGATCGTTCTAATTGCCTTATTATCATCTGCTCTCATACAGTGATAAAGACTTTTAAGGTTTCATGTGCTAGGAACAAAAGGGAGAAAACGTGAGCAAAACCTCTCTTTGTTCCTGGAATATTACCACCTCCACAGTTCATAATCATTAGGGTGAAGAATTCATTTTGGCCCTCTGTTATGTCAAAGTTTTATCCTTTCAGTGGCCCTGCTGTCTTTTTGCTATTTTGTTCTCTTCAGCAGCAAAATGAATTGATCATTGCTGCTCCTTTTGCCACCTACCATTTCATATGCTACTTTAACATACCAGAATAATGATTTGTACTCACATCTTTAATTTTTCTATGAACTGTATGTCTCATGCATTTTTTTAATATAGCTTCTCATATCTATGTATAATAAAAAAGCGCCTATCATAATTACGTTTGCCTAGGGCCTGAATTTTATAACCTCAGTTTTAACGTCCTTTTCTTTGTTACAAGAATATGCTTTACAAAGTGGAGATTTAAAAATATGACTGAACTTCTGCAGATTTGCCCACTGTTTTGAGTCCTGTCCTTTGAGAAGTTAGAAATGGCTCCAAATAATAGTCTCGATCACCCTCCAAGATACACTGCCTTTGAATTTCAGAATTCAGAGCATCAACCAGAAGCTTACACCAAGTACCACCAAAATTCTATTAAAAAACTTTCAGACTATCTTCCAATGATTTTGTAGCCCAGTTAATTCAAAATCAAATAAACTTAATCTTGCAAAATAAGATTTTTTTTTTCCAGTCAAGCAAAACTGCTCATAGAAACATGCTGGCTTCAACTAATATTTTCTCCAGAAGGACTCCTCAGGTCCACAGTGGAATTAGTGCTCAAAACAAAAGGCACAATCAGAAATAACTGGGAGAAACACACACACTTGCCCAGGTATAGTCCAAATCCGCCCATCCTCAGGAGATTATTTTAACCATAAATTAGAGAAATAGAGAAATAATCTGCCCATTGTCCAGTGAATATTTGTTTATAATAACTAACTCCAACATTAGGAGGAAGAACAAGATAACAGGACTGGCTTTACAGTACTGCAGCAAGAGCATTCACTGCTTGGCAGGAAAACTGGGCTCCTATTTGTGTGCAGTCTAGAGCACAATTTAGAAGAAAATTGGGATCATTCTTCACTGTCTGCTGTTGAAGTTTTAGAAGTCTGAAGGGACATGACTCCAGGTCTTTCGTATCCCAGGATATGGAAGATATCTTCTGGGTATTAGCCTCTGTCACCCCTTTGTCAAGCTCCCATTTGGATATTGTTCCACTGTATAGAAGTAAATGTGTCATTTGGACAAGAGAGACCAATATGCTACACAGTCTGCTGACAACGGCATCCACCTAGAAGACCCGTATTCAAATATCTGTTTCAGAAAAAAAGGGCAAGCAGGAATGATTAGAAACCTTTCTTCCATATTTCTGGTGGAGTAACTGTCTAAGAGAATTAACGAGCTACTGAGTACAATGGTATAACAAGGCTATGATTTACTGGGGAAAGGAAGCATGGGAGAAGGAAGATTTCCAATACATACTCATACAGGAAATTGAATTGATGTGACTTTTACAATTCTTTATCATATAGGTAAAATATTTTCTATCCATACTCTAGTTATCAGTAATAAACTATACTAACAAGGTTGACTTCCAATACAGGTGATCTTTCATCTTTTCTTGTAGAACAACACTGATGTACACACTTGAAACCCTTGTGTTCAAAACCAGCTGGTTCTATTCACTCCATAAAGTGAATAGGACAAGAGGAAATGGCCTCAAGCTACACCAGGGAGGTTTAGATTGGATAGTAGGAAAAATGTTTTCACCAAAAGGGTTATCAAGCACTGGAACAGGCTGCCCAGGGAAGGGGTTGAGTCACCATCCCTAGAGGTGTTTCAAAGATGTGTAGATGTGGTGCTTCAGGACGTGGTTTAGTGGTGGACTTGGCAGTGTTAGGTTTATGGTTGGACTCGATGATCTGAAAGGTCTTTTCCAACCTAAATGTTTCCATGATTCTATGAAGAGTCAGTGAAATGCAAACCACTCGTTAGAGGGCTATCCATTACAAAAGTGGAATTTCTACAGGTACTGTTATTTACACTGCATCAAACTGTGCCTGTTTTCTTCCAATTAAGAACAAAGTATTCCTTCACCAATGAGAAATTACCTGAGCGATAACAATTATACCATCCAATGCCTCCAACACTAGCCTCTGAAAAGTCATTGCTATACAACTTCATGTGAATGAGTTAGGTAATTGCTGCTGGTCCAGTGTCAATGGCCTACCCATTTTGAAAACATACAAAAGCTTGCATACTTCAGTTTGCATACTTTTCCCCTCATTTTCCTACCCAGAAAATTTTACAGTTCACAGACCTGTTTCTCAAAAGAGACCTGTAATTCACATTCAAAGAGAAGCCTCAAAACTGAAATTCATGACTCAGCAGGACATTTGGTATCACAAACCGAATCAGGATACATAATTCCCTCACGTTTGCATCTGCGAGCACATCCTCTTCAGTGAAAACTTCCCTATAGGTCTGGGAGTAAACTCTAGGTCAGACTGCTTCAAAGAATGTGTTTCAAGGGGAGAACCAGTATACAGCACAGCCTTGCATGCCAGCCTCTGATATTTACTTTATGAAGTGACCTACTGCACTAAAATACATCCATCAAGAAGTATTCCAAGTAACTACTTACCAAGGTAGAAAACTAAGCCAGGAGTTAGAAGTGCTAATTCCTGTGGATGGCCTGAAAGATAGTACAAGTTTAGTGGACACAACCTTGAACAATAAAGAAAGAATAAGGAAGAAAAATTGTTCTTGTGGATTAAGGAAGAAAAGTTGTGGCTTTAAATTATGCAGCCTACTCTTTTTTCTGTGCATGTGTGTTTCTGTTGGTTACCTAGTGTGTTTTAGAGTCAAACTGTCATATATTGGAGATTTAGGATTGTGCTCACTTTGTGATCCTGATATGGTATTCTGACCACTAAGAAACATTTAGGTGGTCAGAGGGTTTTTTTTAATGGACATTACAAATGACTGATTGTATGACTTGCACACACTGAAACACTTGCAGATTAGTAGCAAAAGGGTTAAACATTAGAAATTGTTCAGGTACAGAGGGTAAGACAACATTTTCAAATCGCAATGATAAAAAGAAATCTTTGATGTTAAAAGCCACAAGAAAGTAAATGCACATGAAACTTGGCAGATACTTTCAGCAAGTCTAAACACAGAAATTGCATTGTTCTCACTAAAATTATTGTGCAGGTCCACTTAATTAAATCATACAGACCCATGTGAACACTTTTAAACTGGTCTGCAAGAGGTTTCTTGTGATTTAGCTTAAGTCAGTAAGAAATCTACTTAAGGTAAATCAATACAAGCCTTTTGTGAAACAATTTAGGAGTAGCTATATGAGGGCTTCAGGATTGTAACTAAATTGATTTATTTAAATGTGATTTCAATTAAACTGGTGCTGCTTTTGTATGTGGACAAGGTCTAAAGGTGTAACATATTGTCTTGTCTGCACTGACTCCATACCTACTTTTAATGTTTATTAGATTTTTAATCTTGTTAATGTTATGGCCTTCTTCCAAAAGGGCAAAATGCCAACATTATTTATACATACTGTGATCTATCCCTTGCTCAAGAAACTATTACCTGTTGGTAATCTCTTAAATACCTCCAATCAAATCCCAAAATAAACTTTACTGATTACGGTAACAACAAAACTCCTTAGTCCCCTTACCCATTAGGATAATGAGTACCATATTGTTCAAAGCATGGATTTCTTCAAGATTACAAGTAGAAAATAAACACCCTGACTATTACTTGTATGCCAACTGACAGCTTTGAATATGACTAATCTCTTACAGAGAATCGCACCTCTTGGATTCTGCAGGACACAGAGTGAAAATTAACATGTAAATGACACTGGTTTAAGATATCGTGGTATAATTAGAATGATGATGGACTTCAGGTGGTCCAGACAATTTTCTCCCAGAATGCAACAATGTGTAATAGGCTGCTTAATATACCTAATTACACTTTCTATTAATGTTCAGTCCCCCCAGGGAAGAGTGTGTTATGATCTACCTACTAATTAACAGAAGGATGATGTTCTTCTGTTGCCAAAGACTCTAGATTCTGGCCACAGACGTAGTAATCTCTAATTTTCCTTACTGGATCATTCCTTGGCTGAATGCTTCCAAACACAAAAGGGAATCACTCTTTGGTAATGTCACAAGATGCAAGGTACCACTCTAAATGTTTACAAAATAACAACCTCTGCAAAGAAAGCCTAGCTACTACTGCACTTCTGGCAAGTTTCCTGCCCTTGGTTCTCATGAATATGTGGACTGTTTTAGGATTTACACTAAAAGTAATAAAAAATCAGACTGATGTGGAAACAGTCCTATGTTTTATTTTTGATCATGAAACTGTGACTTTCGAACCCCCTAGACCTCAAATCTCTGGAACTGTCTCGAACAAAGTTTAGCCAAAATGAACTGAACACTACCAGGCACATTTGCTTGGAATTAAATGACAGTGTCTTGCCATACAAGCAGATTTATTGAAAGATTGCCGTTATCTTTCTAGGTATACCATCATTATCATCACAATATTCTATGCAACAGCATAGAATAATGCATAGGAACGAACATTCTTCTAACACTACATTAAATTCAGAGAATAAATATAAGGATATATTTCTACTAGGGCAGTCGTGGTTTTGTAAGAAAACTAAAATGTTCCTCTCTTACATCTTTAATAATAGATAGCCATGGAGCCAGTTATCCAGCCAGTGGGGGGGGTGGGGGGAGGAAAAGAAAAAAAACGATGATAACAATTAATCCATAGCTATGCCATATATTGTAAATTAACAAGTATCATCATTTTTTAAAGAATATATTCTAAGTCATAACCATTTATTCAGTACTGTAAATGTATGCAATACACTACAAAAATCTAAAGACTTGTTCCTTTGTCTGGATTGCTTACAAGCTAACAGTTATAAATATTCTAATCAGGCTTTTATACCTCTCCTGTCAGTGTGGTACCAGAGTGCCTTTCTATTAGTGCATTAAGCTACATGACTAGCATTTTTCTGTCTTCCTGTCCCCAGGTGGAAAATTGCATGTATTTAAAAATAATTAATATTTTATTTTTTATCTATGATGCGCATGCACTTTCAGTAGCAAATGCAGACAGAACAATACATATCACATTTTACTGTGTTGAATTTAAAGTACTAGACAGGCCTGTTGTATTAAAATAAGTATATTTATATGCTGAACTGGTGGAGAACAACAGCTAGAAATGTCTTGAGGAATATGTTTTATACCCTCAGCAGCAAATATTTTTCATTATCCATATTCCAGAGTAACCACTGATGAACACTTTAGATGGATTTTCAGATATGCTCAGTATTGGCCTAACTTTGCTTCAACTGGAAGTTTCATCACGTAGCGTAATGGGAGCAGAGTTTGGCCACTGCTGAGCGCACCTGCAAACTCCAGACTCTGAAGACAGTGTGAAAGCGTAAGCACACCCGAGAGCTCAGGAGTCCCTGACTGGCTGCTCAGGGACCTAATTAATCTGCCCCAGTTCCCTTCCAATCCAATGTAGTTCTTTGTTCACCTTCATATGTATGAATTGCAAACTTTCTTCCTGCTAAATCAACTGTAGTCACCAATAAAAGTTTGCCATTTCCCATAGACAGTTACAGTTAACTTTACCACAGTAATCCTTACCACTTTCCAGTTTACAGTAGGATGGAAAGCAGAAAATTTGAAATACTAAAATATTACACTAAAATTAACAGTTTTAATGAAAAGAAAATTTACATCACCTCCCACACAAGGTTACACCAGAACAACATCTCTGCGTTACCCAAAGATATTCTGTCTGTATTATATTGTGCTATTTTGTGTATTACACTGACTATTCATGCCACTACTTTTTTATTACAACCCTTATTTCTCCTTTTATTTCCAAGACTTAGCCATCCAGAGATTTCAAATCTCAATCAATTGTAGAATACATATTTTAATCAGGTTTAATAGGAAAATGACAATACACCATCAAAACAGCTTTTTCATTGGGGATATGACATAAAGGGCATTTTACTAAAGATGCTACTAACTTGAATTTGTAATAAATCTGTACAACTTTTTTGATACTGCAAGGAAAGCATGGATATGCATAACCAGTTTTGAAAGATACAGAAGTCAGATCAGTTGTCAAAAACAATGGGTTCTTCTACTTAATAAGAATGCTCCTGGCATTTGCTCAGGAGCAGAATCCCAAGAACAGACTATACAAACTCAGATGCCAGGGAGGCATTATACTATCACATAGGAAAAAACTTCTACTCGGCTATCCTACTTAGATTTCAATAAATGCTAAATTCAAAATTTATTTCTGCTTAATTTTGTATGTAGATCTTCCTTTTCACTTCAAAAAAAAAAAAAGATTAAAAAGTTCTTTATAGCAAAGTATCACAAACCTTGCAGCAGAAAGATGTGAAGAGTTCCATTAACAAGTAAGTTTTTAAGAGTGGTCTGAATTATGCAGCAGCCTGACATTCACAGTGCATCACTGTACCAGTGTACACCTTCTCACAGGCCCATCCCCCAAACCCAGCAGTCATTTCAAAATAATCTCTCTTGAAGCTAACTTCACTAATTTTTCTTAGAAACACTGATTGTTTCTATAGTCTAAAATGACAAAGTTTTGAACTGCATTCCTCCTTCACACACCAAAGACCTGTTCACAGAATTATACTTTTCAGTTGTACGATCAAGAAGTGTGTCATTATCATTCAAATAGTTTTATTGTTACAATACTATCTTGATTAGCATTTGCAGAGAACTTCAGAGCTCAAAAAGATGAGACAGATTTTCTTATGGATGTGTATCTTCTCCTTCCCCTATATATATATTGCCATAAGGTCATCACTTGTTTCATCTCTTCCCTTACAGCGCTGTGCTCCACACCCTCTTTCTAAGCATCCCTGTGACTTTTCCACTGGTCAACTGGTAACATATGTAGTCACTAGAAAGTTATTTTCATGCTGACTGACCCACTGCCTGTGACCAAACACAGTGTATAACAGCTGAGTTGTTCCTGCCTTTCCCTCGGAGCACAGGGAGGACAAACAGTTACTTTTCTCTCTTCTGCCCAGCTTTGATTTTTCATAAAACTTGCAACTTCAAGATTCCTACCTTCCTTCAAATTTAGATGAACAGTTGGTTCAAAAGCTACTGAGGGGGGGTGGGATTACCAGACAAGCAATCAGATAGCTTTCACTCTTCTCTACCTAGCCCGCCCCCCAGCGGCACAGGGGGACGGGGAATGGGGTTTACGGTCAGTTCATCACAGGTTGTCTCTGCTGCTTCATCCTCCTCAGGGGCAGGACTCATCACAC
>JANZLQ010000007.1:15642017-15654770 GCA_026212715.1 Elanus axillaris | reverse complement strand
CACCATGGTCTTCATCCCCACAGGCTGCAGGGGAATCTCTGCTCCGGCACCTGGAGCATCTCCTCCCCCTCCTTCTGTACTGACCTGGGGTCTGCAGGGCTGGTTCTCTTACATGTTCTCACTCTCCAGCTGCCATTTCTCTCTGTCCCACAGCTTTTTTTCCTTCTTAAATATGTTATCCCAGAGGTGTTACCACCATTGCTGATGGGCTCAGCCTTGGCTGGCAGCGGGTCCATCTTCGATCCAGCTGGCATTGGCTCTGTCAGACATGGGGGAAGCTTCCAGCAGCTTCTCACAAAAGCCGCCCCTGTAACCTGCCCCCGCCGTGCTACCAAAACCTTGCCACAGAAACTCAATACACACCTCTGCCCTCAAAAAGAAGAAAAATTAGGACTGTTCAAAAGTTCACCGTCAAGTAAAGGCAGTAATCATGCAGCACCATTCTAGCAGAGGAAACCAGAAGAATTTCACTGTTATTCTTAATGAGGCCAGAATTTTGTCAGAGTAGCATGAGTATACTGAGAATTATTTGTTTCAAAGATCAGAGATCACCTAGCCCTGTCATTTACCAATACTTAATATTGCAAACATGTAACAGCAGAGAAGTAGGACAGCACACTCTTCAGTGTTAAACTGTTATCTTTTGAAACCAGCTATACTTGTGAGTTTTAAACCTGCATGTGTTAAATATGGATCTCACTGTGTTAGGACATCTATTCTTGATTACAGAGTAATCAAGAAGTGAAAGAGCATATCCAAACACAGGTCTATGTTTTATTTCTAATCTCAGAAATACATTTAAGTCTAAACATGTCTTGTTTATGTATTCAACTGAGCCAGCCAGCATAAGAAATCACATATCTGATATCAAGATTAGGTCCAGAGCAACAGTGGAAATGACATTGTGTTTAAGGGGGCTGACCTAAGATGCAGGGATAGCCAAGCCTAGCTGGGGGGTTTCTGCAAATTTATCTCATGGGCCTGAAGTCAAATCACTGTGGCACAGGGCCACCAAGATATTTACACATGTAAACTCTGTTCATCTAAGAAAGCTTGGGAGATAAACAAACAGTACTTGAATAAAAGTACACTCTAAATGTCTTTGTTGATCCAGCCTTTAAACATTTTTTGCCTCCCTGAAATGTAGAAAATACTGTTTGCCTGCCATTTAGAGGTTTTAAGAAGAAAAATAGACTCAAAAAATCTACATATGCAAAGCATAATCATATTTTGGCAAAATCCTCAACCAGCAAGAATAAAAGTAATTAACTCCTCAGGAGCATGTTTTAGGTTGCTTGTAAGGTACAAAGATCTTCTAACCATGTTCTCATCACTTGACCTGGTCCAAATCCTGATGAAGAAAAAGGACATTTTTAACTGACTTTACGTAAATTTGAACTTGAGCGATTCTCAGTGTTGGCTGGTTAACTGTGTGTATGTCTCTAGTCCTGCTGCTTTAACAGGGGTGCACAGACCAACTGTGTACTGAATGTGCAGCCCACACCTGCTGAAATGCATCAAGCCCCAGACCTCCTTAGTGTGAGCTGCAGGGCCTTTCCAACGGGAGGCTTAGGACCAATGCTCTGCAAGGCTGTGCTCTTCACTCTAGCTGGTACTCACTGAAGTGCCTGTAAAGTATTATAAATCATCTTACATTTGATAGCTTACTGTCAAAGGCTGCTCTAGAAAAAAAACCTACCTAACAGAATCTGTAGTATTTATTATTTTACAGATACACATAAACCAATTTTAAAATAAAAGAACTCAATGTTATTTAATCATCTTCATAATCAACTTCAATATTGTTTTCTTTCATATTCTGACCATACTCAATTAAAAGACCAATCTGTGCAAATACTTTAGCCATACAACATGAGTAAATTAAACTGACATTTGGTTAAATGTATGTTTTAATTCCAAAGTTATATTAAATCTGGTGGCAAATTAAGATGATATTCTAGAAACTAAATGGTGATACAGATGTATGAAGACAATGCATTTGATTGCACTTCAGAGGAAATATTTAATATGGGACTTGAGATTTTTAGTTATATTCACTAACCCAATAAAGGTAGCAAGAAAAAAAAATTCTTCAATGGCTACAGTAAGATTCCTTTGGTGATTGGCTTGGTGATCACATAACTCCAATACTTAAAATATTTTTCCTATTTGGCCAATATGGTCTAAATATGAACACAAATATACATAAGAAATTTAAAAATCCATGTTAATAAGGAGTCTCATGGACTCCTATTCAGTAAACAGTTCCTATTACACTTTTAAACACAATAGACTGTTTAAAGCATGTTTGGACTGGAATACTTCTATTTTAAAAGATAAAGCAGATTTTTCAACCTCAGTTCAATTCATTAGTCTATTTTTTGAATTAGACTCCAAATGCTACAATAATTAAAACCATATGTCGAGTAGAAATGTCTCATTTTTTATGTTATATTACTTCTTCTGCATTATTATAAGCTCAGCCTGCCTGATGTGAGTCTAATTTTCTACTCGATCTTAGGCTGAGTCCCACTGGGAAAGTAAGATATTGTGATTATTAAGAAAAGTAGAGAAAGAAGAGATTAACGACTCCCTGCTAATGAGTAGAAGAGAAAAGAAAGAGATGTGCCAATCTACAGTGTAGTACCTCTAAATTGAACTGCCAAACAATAAACAATAGGAAATAAACAATTCTTCATTACAGAGACATTTTTAGATGTTCATAGATAGTAAGTGCAGAATGAACAAAAATACTAATAAAAAGAGAAAACACCAAAACAGTCATATACAAATTGGTATTTATAATGTTTGACTACTTTTCTTACAGCCTTTGACACAACAAATACACACAGCCAGTATATTCATAAAATATTTGAAAAGACAGATGAATAATGAAGGTCTAGAGAGATATTGCTAGTTTTATTAATTGTGTATCTACTTAGCTGATTAAAATAAGGAACAGAATTCAGCTTCACCAGGAAGGCATGCAGTTTTGCTGTGGAGTGGTACCCAACAACAAAAGCACTGAACTGATCAAAAAGATCAGCAATTGTGCAGACAAAATATTTAGAAATGATTGTTCTCCAAAGTTGTTTGATGTACTCACTGGGGTTTTTAACCTCCAGAAACTCTCACTTATATGCCCTGTACTCCCAGAATCCTAACTCCACATAATCTAGAAAAAGCACTATTATTACAAAGCAAAATGTGTTTGGAGGTTGCCTACAATGCAATTTCTTTAAAGACTGATACTACAGCCTGAGGTAAAATATTTCTGTTTGCAGTATTATTGAACAGAGACCGTTTTTTCATCAGGAGACCTCAACACGTTTTACAAAGGAGAAAACTTTTTAGATGGAGAAAATGAGGGAGAAAAATCAAATGGAATGCCTGGAATTATCCACTATGTTAATACTGCAGTGGTAATAGTAGTAAATATTTTTTAAAATTCACTTTTACAATGCAGTATTTGTAAATTACCAACAGGAACTTGACACTAGTTGACAGAATTACCACAAAGATTGGTGGAGCTGTAGACCTACCTGCATCTATTAGATGACTGCAAAATATCCTTAAAGTACTTCTGAGAATCTGGAAAAGAAAGAGCATTCTGACCTTGCCTCACACAGATACAGAATTATCTGCGATTCAAGGAAGGTGGGACAAGCAAAAAAACTCCAAATACTTTTCTGTGTAAACTGAAGCTAGCATAGGGTGACAACATCTGCTCATGTAAAATTAGTCAGGGCAAGTGCATAACAGTCATCCACTGTCTCTTATAGTATTCTTGAGACTTGTTCCAACTATTGACTTAAGTAGCACAATTAAGCACGCAAGACTTAACTCTTAGCAGTAAGACAGTAGAAACAAGAATATCCATGTGTAATAGTAACACCAGACTGTAAGATGAAAGGAAACTTTTGTGGTCACCTATAATTAGTATTCAAAAAATATTGGAACCTACAAACACCTACCAAGATAAAAGCAGATGCTCCCACTCCGAGTTCCTATTTAAGCCCATAAGGACTCTACAAGTCATATTGTCCATCATATGTTAGAAGCCAGTCATTTCACCTTCATACTTTGTGAAGTCTGTTATGCTACAAGCATTCTCCCGTGTCTTTGCTCCCTATCCAAATGTGGTTTTCTCACTTACACCCTGTTTACCAACAATCTGTGTTGCTCTGAGTATCAGCGATCTAAACTCTTTATGTTCGGATCTCTCAGTCTTTGCATCATCTGCACATTGTGTCATTAATGATGTTGTTTATTTCAGGCCACTGACAAGCCCTTGAACACTGCGTGGCCATCCCTGATTAAGACCATGAGACCTGTGTCTGCTTGATGATTACTCATCACTTTTTTAGCCACTCTTCATTCATGCGGCATGTACTGGGATGACTTTGTATTGTTCTAGCTGCTTAATCAAAATTCTTTGCCCTCCCAAGTCCCCCTTTGCCATAAAAAAGCCTCCCTACATCAACAGCTCTCTTATATCTATCAACCCAAACTGTAATTTCATCAAAAGGGTATCATATCAGCTTTAAAATGTCCGTGTTCCACAAGTCTAACAATTATTATTACCCCTATTTCTTTCCTCATAATTGAGTCCTATATCAGCCATGCCATTATTTTGCCTAAGATGGATGTCAGTCTGACAGGCCTGTAATTACCATTGTAACCTCCCTCACCCTTTCAAAATATTGGCTCAACTATAGATTTCTTCTCATTTTCTGGAATTTTCCAGTTCCAGTTTTGTTGAAAAGCATTGGCAATAGTCCACTGAGCTCCTCGGTTTTTGTATAACTTTTGGACACCTACTATAAAGAAATGCTGATTTTAAAAGGTCCAAGATTAGCAGCCTGTGCCTGTTTTCATCCTTATTAATTGTTGAAACAAGGTACTTCAGCTTCAGCATCATCATATGGCTACCACCCTGTTTCTTTTCCACAGAGAACCAGGAGGAGAATTCTGGATCACCATTAACTTTGAATTTTACACATCAACCCGTAACAAGCCCCACTTGGGAAAGGCAGCAAGTGAGACAATAAGAGAGAAAGGGATGGGACTCCTGCTCAGGGAATAAAAAGGGTTGCAAGAGGAGAATATCAGTCTTGAAGAACCCAGAAAAGGCAAAGGAGTTTGCTTGTCGGGGTGAGGACTATTAAGGAACCCTGAGGATTTGAAAGGACAGTAGCTACTTGGCAGCTTAAGGAGAAAAGTCTGTAGGCACAACTGAAAATCTGTTCAAAATGGATCCCTGCAAATCCAAATTCTTCACCTAAGTATTTTTTTCCCCTCATCTCATCTGTAATTATTTACCCCCTTGCAACTCCTTTGCCACTGCTAACCCCTAACTACTTCTGTTTAATCAACAATTTCCATGGCAGCACTCTCTTCTGTGCCTTCTAAATCCACCCAGATGAGATCACTGAATACCCTTTAGCTGGGAAACTAGTTATGTTAGCTAAAACAGGTAGACAGGTTAGCACAGAATTCAGAAAAGTAGTTGGTTAAATATGTAACATAAATGTTTATTGACTACCTCTGTTTTTCCTTCATTATTACCCATGTTTCTGCCTTCTCCACATAGTAACAAGCTAATACCATCATTAAGATTTTTTCTTCTTTAAAAAACTTTCTGAAGTCCTTAATTCCAATCACTGTAAGTTTCTCCTTCTGTCCTTCTGCTTCCTTTACAAATGTCTTCAATTCCTAACTTCTCATTTATATTCATTTATTCATTGCTATCAACTTCCCTTTTTTTCCCCATTTGTTTCATTATATATTACAGCTGCTTTCTCTTCCCCTGCAAGCCAGGATAGTTTTTAACTGTTGGAAAATTTTCATTAAAAAATGCCAATGATGTGACCCTGAAACATTTCACTCAAGACATCCCTCGTTTGATAAAACTTCCGTCAAAACCAGCAGAGGACTCAGAAGGAACTCAGATGGTATGCCTTGGGACTGCTACAGGGCCAGGCAGCCTCTCTGGGTTCCTGGCTCTGGGGAAGATCCACCAAGTGCAGTGACAAAAATCCACTTTCTAGTTACCACACCAGAAAAATAAAAACAAGACATAAAGAAAATGAAACAATAAAAACACCCAACCCAAACCACACAACACTTTAAATTCTCAGTGCTTAAAACCAAAAGAATTTATCTCAGACTCTTTCAAAACAGAGACATCTGAGCAGGGACTGCAAATATACAAAATCACAGAACAAGCAGTATAGGTCTTAGAATATGCTTGCCTACATTACCAGTGCTTGCTTAGTTATCCATGGCTCACTCAATTCCAACATTTTGTATTTTTAAATTTGTTCATCTAACTCACTGAATGTCTCGGGAAGTGATGGGTGTCCCTCTAGCTGAGAGTGACTGACAGGTGCTGTGCAGGCACGTGTGTAATGAATGTCACAGACAACACAGAGGCCTCCTCAGAGAATGCCACTGGAAGAGACAGCTTGTCTTCTGGAAGTTTGTAAATAGAAATCCAGTGGGAGTTACATGGATTTGAGTTACCAGTCACTTTATTCCTGCCTGCTCTCTACCAGAATCAGGAGAATAAACAAGTACTTTTCATTGCGGCACTTCCCATCCACAGTGGAAGACAGCATCTATTCAGAACAGATAATTACAAAGGATAATCTCTCTTTTGTTTTATCAACATCCCAATCATGTTATTACGGCCAAATAGTTATCACAGACCTAGATTTCCATAAAATGCATGTTTGTGACGTGCCTATTCTCTCCTTTTTCAAACAGAGTACACATGCCATGCACAAATGGTGGATAGATCCTGAAAGCAAAGCCCTTTAGAGAAGCAATAACATGACCACGACTTCTCCTGCTTATTTTACTTAGTGACACCTGGATAGTGAGTGGATAGATAGTTTGCCAAGATGTCTCTCACATATTGATGCAGGGAGCATGCTTTCAATATAAACTCTGCCTATTCAGAATAATGAACTCCATTGTACATTTGTCATGATTCTTTTTTTCTTTTTCTTGGTTTTTTTTTTTTGTTTTGGTTTTTTTATTTCTCTTACTGCACCTTTCTATCAAAAGAATAGAAGTGAGCAGCAACACCTAGAGTTTTATTCAGTGAAACATAGGATACCAGGAAAGCCTTGGAATGCATACACAGTTGTTGTCTCTTGGTATGCATCTCCCTAAGACGGCTGACAGGCATGAGAGAATTGTATTCTCTAAGGCTATATTCATGAACTGGCACCTGACACAACACTACATAAACCTTCAGAAAAATGTCTGCGTTATCTGTGAATGACTAAGAAGCAAAAAGCCAGTAGGTGGCACTCAAGAACACGTGCTGGTGCCTGGATGAGAGCGTATTCTTCTGCATTACACATGGCAGCCCTTTCTCAGTAGTATCTTGCCTACATGACTGGACAGAAACGAACAAACATGAAAAATTAATTGCTGTTAAGCTGATAGTCTGATTTTAACCAATTATCAGAGAAACATCTATGAATTCTTAGTCCCAGGTGGAAATACTGTGTCAATGACATCTCAAAAGTCACATTCACACAACCCAACCAGGAAAATTCATGTACTCTCTGTTCCATTTTCTTCTCTTTACACCAGTGTGATTTGCCTGTGCAAAGAATTTCATTTGTGATTACCCTCCTCAAGTCTCAAGAAGGAACAAACTGTATCAGTCTTCTGTGACAGGAACCTGCTGGTATGGGATTGGTATCTTTTTGCACTGCCTTCAGAGTTCAGTAGTGAAGTATCTGAACATCTGCAGGCAATTGTACCTACTCACTGAAGATGATTATTAGTTTTCTAATCTTTTGCTGCTCCCCCCACACACACTTTCTTTCAACATGTAGCCATTTGCTCAAATTAACATGTGCCCAAGCTCAAAACAAGGTATCTTGCATTGGTAGACATTTAGCACTGCTTTATTAATGATTAAACCAAGTTTGCTTCAGTTTGTGAAAAGGCATCACTAATGGTCGCCTCCTCTGTCAATAAGTAACAAGTCAGTGCTGTCTGTCATTCCTTGAAAGACACTGAATCCAAGTCTGCCGCTTTAAGCACAGCTCTCATTATTTATTCTCTTTCTTCTACACAGCACGTTATCAAAATAGACTCCTTTCATATTTCACAGTTTTTAAAAGTTTAAAACTTGACATTTTTACAGGCTGGGGGGGGGGTTCTCCCCTAATTAGACTTCCTGAAAAAAAGCCCTAAAAAAGTTTGCAAGGTTGGATCATACTAAAATTTTAGTTCTTACATTTTTACAGTTCCTTCCTAAGGCCACAATTTACAGAGGAACTTACATATAGGTCGTTAAGAACAAAGCCCATACTTAATACTCCTTCTAAAAGGCTAGCCATACGACTGATTCCTAGATCAAGCAGAATCTCTAAAGTGGTGAGACAGACAAGACATTCAGAGAAGCCGTAACAGGGATAAAGTAAAAAAATGCTTACAGCTCTTTGTTTTTGGGGGGTTTTGTTTGTTTGTTTTCTTGTTGTTGTTGTTGTTTTGTTTTGTTTGGGGGTTTTTGTATGAACTTTATTGTTCATCCAGTAGCAGGCATACTCAGCACAAAAAGCACGAAATAAGCATATCCCTTCTCACCACCAAGAAAACCAGTAAGAACAAAACTCTTCATTCAGATATACATAGTACATAGCTTGTGAGATAAAACTATAAACTCAGAAGTACTTCAAGACATAATAAAAATTCATACAGTGCCTCAACATCTGTCATACTCCAACCGCAGAGCCAGTGTTGCTGAATATGTCTCCTGATAAGAGGACAAAATGCTACATGCTTACATTTAATTTAAGTGATACAAACCTGTATTTTGTTCCCTCTAAATGACCAGATGGGTTATTTCAGAGGTATTTCATCTTTTCCTCCCCACAAGAGGGATAAATATAGCATACATTGCTAAATTGGTTCTGTTCTGTTGCTTTTATTAAAAAAATTACACTGTGTATATACTCAGATAAGACTAGGGGATTTTTTTGTTTACTTTTTATTATCAATTCCAGTTCAACACTCAAATGAATAAGTAAATAAATCTAATTCTAGTTAAGGAATTTGTTAGCTGGCTTTGTAAAGTGCAGACTATTTTTGGGTAAGCCAGACCCAAATTTTACAGTCATGATTAAATTACTCTCAACTGTGAGGATATCATTTTCTTCATCGAGTCAGAGTTCTGGTATAACACTCATATTTCAAAGGCAACACTCAGAAATTGTCAGCCTGGGTGGAATTCTGACATATTTCAGACTTTACATTTTGCGAGTTTCAACTCAAATAATATTACTGCCCCAATTACTCTGTGCTCTTGTCTCACATAAAATTTTAATTTAGTTAAAGGTGGAACAAATAAGATACTGAAGTATTTATTTTTATTATAAAAGAGAACAAAGCAACCGTTGTGTTTGTATTTCCTCTTTCTCATAATTTTAAGGAGGCAGATTCTTTCATGGAGAAATCATTCATGTTACCATTAGATTACATACTTATAGCTATAAATTAAACATCAAGTACAAGTGAACTGAATTTTAAACATTAATTAGAAATTACATATCTACTGTACAGTGCATGGCAGAAAGGGCTCCACGTTGATCTGACTGTTTTAATTCATTCTGGCTGACTTAATTACACAACTTACATTTTTGTTTTCTTTTTTTGCAACCGGATGGTAAATCTTCAAAAATTCTGCCTGTTTCATAAGATTAAGAAACATCACTATACATTAGTGACTTCAGAACAGCACAGTATTACTGATGAACAGAGAACACACTGTAGTTAGTTAATACCTTATCGATTGGTGATAAGGCCATTTCTGAAAAAAAAAAAAAAAACCCAAACCAACCTCTCCCCCTGAAAACACCAAACAAAAAAACCCAAACAGAATGAATTTCATTATTCTTTTCTGGATTCCTGCATTTAAAGAAAATTCAAATTTCAAAAATCTTAATACTTAAGTCCATTTAAAACACAAATATATGGAATGACTAATATACATATCTATATATTTATATATAAATATATATATACATTAAACACATTTTACATGAAAATAAAAGTTATTGGTTTGCACTCATCCTGTGGGAGGATCCACATCCCCTTTCTAACTGTCATACCGAGTTAAGAGTTCAGGATTTGTCCACGTGTCCACAAAGAAAAGAATTTTGAACAGACACTTACTTGGGCACGTGGATATTTTCAGACTTTAATAAGCAACAAGTTTTCACTACTACCAGTGATAATAGCTTGAAGTCTAGCTCCCTCTTTATCCTGGTGATAATTTCTAGTTATAAGTGAAGGTATCAGAGTTTTTTTGATAACTGTCTTGATTTGAGAAGTAGAAAACTGGCATAATCTAAACCTTAGCATAGTAAATTTTATTAGAAGATTGGAATGCGTAACAAGGGAGATTTTTTTTCCTTAATAGGAAATGGTTACATGTGCATTATATATAGAATATATAGAACTCTATAGAATATTATAGAATTCAAAAATGGAAAGCATTTTTAAACATTATAGAAGGCATAAGGCAGTTCCTCTTTGTCTAAGGTTTTTTGTATTTTTTTCTACAGAAATTTTTGCAAGCCTTAGACAGACTCAGTAAACGACATGGGTGTCAGAATATTTTTGCACAGGCTGTAAGTGTACATAAAAAGTTGACATTTGGAAAAATATTGTTTCTTTTAATCAGATTTTTATCAAAGAAGTAAAGTTCTTCATTCTAAGATGAGTGACTGCAATTAGGTGGTTCCCTAACCAAATCCTCCTACTCTTCCAGCTTTTGATACAACTATAAGTTATTTACTCATAGAATAAGCCCTGCACCAAGTTAATGAGAGGCACAATAAATGCATCATTAATTTATGCTAGATACTATTCTGTTCCCTTCATATCTATTGTCATTATCCTCCCACAGCCCTCATGCTAATTCTAATTGATGGTTTCCGTCAGCAAATTAAAAACCAATATACTTCAGACTATAGTGATGAAAAACATACTGAGTAAAACAATATGTTCTAAGAGAACACCACACTTTGTTATCTTTATGGTGCAGAATGAAAGACAAATTAGCTAAAGAATGCTGTGCAAGTATTTTTATTGCTTTTATGATAATAAGAAGATAGTCTTTATTAGTTTTGATTGGATGGTACAAATTCACTGTCCTGTTACAAATTATTGATTTGGTTGAAAATCAGTAGTTGCGTGATTTAATACTTACAGGTGTTTCCTTCTGATAGTTTACATTTGCAATTTAAATTGCATTCAGAAAGCTTAAATGACTAATCCTCAACTTGTAGGCAAGCTCCCCTATGGAAAATATAAATCCAGTGTCAAACACCTCAACTATATTATTGGTGAAAAATATATTACTTGTCCTGCTAAATGGAAAGAGAATCAGAAAGTGTTGGTAGGGGCAGTAGAAGTTGAGGGGGGAGAATGGAGGTATTTATAAATTACTTTAGTAAGTGCTAGACAGCAGCCTCAACCTTAATTGCATTTTGATTGGTCTACATACAGAATTAATTTTATGCTCTTACAGGAAGGGCAGGAAAGGAGCTGCAGTTTATTCTGGGCTAATCTGTGGTGCTGCAAGCCAGCAGAGGACAGAGCAAGCCCAAACACAGTGGTAGTCACACCAGTGCTGATACTCTGTCAGGAAATATTTATGAACTTATGAATAGAGAGTGAGGATCCTCGTTGCTAAAGAGCAGAGGTAAGCGAGGACGCCAGCACAAGGGGCCACTAAACCCACAAGCGCATCTCAAACTCAGGACCCCCTCAGCTGTTTCCTCCCTTCCCTCCCCACCACCCAAAATGGCCTCATTTTTACAAGTAAGTTTTCTGATGCTTCCTTTAAATGACAGTCCTCCCTGCGCTGAGGCTTTCTTCGATCTGCTCAAGCCCCTTCTAAACCACCAAATCAGGCAGTCTGGACAGCTGGCACCACTCCGGCTGCATACTCAACATGTACAGCGGTATGTTCGCTACACTTAGATAGCTGTTCGCCCTCTCATAGCTCCATTTCATCTTAAAACTGTAACAGTAGTAGTAGTACTTTTGTACAACAGTTTCAGAGGCCTAATGCTACAAATCACCATACAGCCCAAGGAACTATCACTATTTTCAACGGTTTTTCAGTTGACAAGGAGAAGACTAACTATATTAATGTTTTTCATTTGGGGTTTGTGGGTTTTTTTTTGGTGGGGGTTTTGAGTTACTTGTCACACTTCTCCATGGTCAGGTATTATTTTTGCCCCAATCTAATAGCAGTAATGCAGTTTGTAAGTTGTTTTTGGTATTTTTTTTTTCATTTAATGGTCTTCCATTTAATTTTCTCCTATGGATCATACACTTACAAGCCAATTTGAAAGTTCTTCCTCCAGTTCTGTCACGCCTTGCCAGTAGTAACCAGTCCTCCTACTGAGGTTTCTATTCCACATCTATGTTTAAGTTCCCCAACCTCAGGCACATGTGAGTAAAAGATGAACACAGCTTTATGACTGTCATGGTTTAACCCCAGCCGGCAACTAAACACCACGCAGCTGCTCGCTGACTCCCCCAGAAAGGGATGGGGAAGAGAATCGGAAGAGTGACAGTTTAATAAGTGAAGCAAAAGCCACGCACACAAGCAAAACAAAACAAGGCATTCATTCACCACTTCCCATGGGCAGGCAGGTGTTCAGCCATCTCCAGGATGGCAGGGCTCCATCATGCCTAAAGGTGACTTGGGAA
>JANZLQ010000007.1:15608867-15641337 GCA_026212715.1 Elanus axillaris | reverse complement strand
TACCTAATAATATGCACAGCCCCCCCCCCCCCCCCAAACTTCTTGTTTTGAGGTATGTATATTACATTCCTTTCAAATTATTTCCCTGTAGTGAACTTTTAAAAATTAGCTGAAAACACAATTCAAGAGATGCAAATTTTCTCTACAGGATACAAGTCTTCACTTGAAGTTTTGCATAGTTTAAGGATTTGACACATATACTACAAAGTGTATTAAGCTCAATTTTCAGTTTTAACCCAAAGCATTTAAAAATCTCCTCTCCAATAACACTGTACCTTCAACAAATACAATTCCTACTTCCTAACTCCTGGATCTGAAACTGTCCCTCCTGCAATCCCAAACAATTGGGGCAGGGCATACAGGGAAAGAATTGATGTTTCACTGTGCCTACCTTCTTTGCCCTTGAGTTTTGCAACTTTATTTTGAACATAATTTATCCTGTGCCTTGTACAGCCAGAAAATAATCTGGGAATGAAACAGCTATTTTCCTTTCCTGGGTGGGCCTGTCACCACTCTGTACCTCCAAGCAGAACATGTGTGATGGAGCATTCACCTTGAAGGAGCCAGGAAAGATGTGCAGCCAGTTACCAGTCCCATTAGCATGCAGTGCTGTGATGCATGTGAACTCAATCTCTTGACCTTTTTCAAATATGAATTCAGTGCCATCTGGGTATAACCTGCTGAGTGACATTACAACCAGACTCCATTGCTACGTTTGAGCAAGTATGACCCTAAGAGCTGCAGGTGAATGAAAAGGGAGTAAAAGCACAGTTGTTACCAACCTGAGGCTGCACCAAACCAACAGGAGAGCTCTAGACTTACAGAATAACCTGCAGCCAGCCAAGAGGTTTGAGCAAACACCAGCAGGATGCCATTCAGAGGAACAAATGCCATTTCTTAAAAAATAGATCACAGACTGGTGGGGAGTCTACAGCTACCAAGCCACACTGCAAGCAGCCACAGGCCTTGATTCTTCTGTCAAAGTGTATCAAAGGGAAGGAGCGCAAAGGGGGAGAGCACTCTAAAGGCTTGCAGAGACAGAAGGTGGTTGTTTCAGGTTACTGCTATTGAGACGAAGTATTGTGCATGTCCCATTCACTTTTAGCACCCAATTAATATTTTAAAGACATTCTCAAGCACTTCTTATAATTTTATTATTTTTCACTTCCACTGTTTTAATGCCCTCTGAGAACCTTGAAAATCCAATGTCTTTCCCTATTAATTTTGTCCTTTTCTATTTGACACACTCATTTATCTGAGTTTCTTAGCAAGGCTCAAATTAACATCTTTTTCTTTCTCCCTCCCTTCCCTGTTTTGAAAGTCTGGCTTGTGTCTCATGCAGAAGATAAAATATCTTAAAGCAAACAGCACAGCACACCCCAAAGAACTCAGCAACTTCATCTCTTAACTTCCCAAGGCATGGTCAGGAGCTGAAGGATCTATCCCACAATAAGGTACAACTGTTAACTGAAGACATGAAATAATGGGTAAGGAAATAAAAGGATATTTACTGGTTTCAGATAGCTTGGGTCCAGGCCTTCTAGCATTAAAATTTAGATTGCCAACTTAAAATATCAGAGCACATCAAGTCAGCTGAAGCAACCTAGGGCTCCCACTACAAAATTAAGGTAGAAACAGCAAATCCAAAGCTAAAGTCCTGAAATCCCTAACTGGGCACCTGCCTAACTTGGAGGTTACCTAATGCCTGGGTATGTTCCATGTTGGATTTCCAAGCTATGTTCTTTTACAAGTTACTACTGTTTCCTAATCTGACAGATGCTTTCTATGCCTGGAACTGTCTCATTTAAAAGAAACTGGTATTTTAAAGGCAAACCGGTATGCAAGCAATCCCACTTGTGCCTATGAGGGGCTAAATTCAGTGCAGTCTTTCACTGTACAGTTAAAACACACCAGCTTGGATACTTGGTGAGAAGGTCTGCAAGGTACCTAATTTGGCAAACAAATTATGTGGCAAAGCTCCCCGAGCAGTCAATGAAAAACACAATTCAAAGCAGAAAGCAAATGGGCTCTGAACTGTATTCAGGAAGAGACTGTCTCTCTGCAGACAACTGCAGAAGCCTATCTAATAATTTTGCTGGCTAAATTAAACACCTATAGTAAAGTGCTAATGTCAAGTGATAAGAACAGTTCCCCTTTGTCCTAAATTGCCAAGAGATGGTGAAAAAAGCATTCAGTAACCTTTCATTTAATAACTCAGGCCCTCTTCTCTGGGCTGTTCAGGCCTCGTAGCCACTGACTGCTGAATGTAAATTGCACAAATGCTGCTGTAAGCAGACAGTAGGTGCTAATACTCGTCCTTCTGCAGGCATGGTTAAGCTATGCGAGTCATGGTCTCACTTGTGCTATCCCATTTCTTGTGACTACTGAATCCTTTTCTACATAGTGGATCAGCTTCAAGGGCAAAGTTAAGATGGCTGTAGAGATTGCAGCCCCACTCAGATTACTTTATGATTCACATCATTTTCCTGGTGCTAAAGAGAATATGTATGAAGTAAAGCAGCAGCTCTATGACTCCTGCCCAGCTCTGCTTTAAAAATAGACAGACATGTGCTCACTTCTTAGAGAAGCTGGTTAGAAGCACTTACCATTAGGAAATATTTCTTTAGAGTGGAGGTGGTGCAAATGAAGATGCTGCTTACAGGTCTGTGTAGCATGGTAAAGAGTAAAGGAGTGGGGTTTCAGGCACATCATTTATTTGTTATTTCCTACTTATTAGTTAAGCAGTTTGCTGTTCTCTTTGTGTAATTTTGGATGACTTTTGAACAATTTAACTCACTACACACGATGCACAGGATCATAGATTCATTACCCAAGGATTTGTTTGCAGCACATACCTTGCAGATATTTATATTCTTTATCAGAACTACCCACAGTGGAAGCAGTCACTGCGAGCAATCATGTTGTCAAGAATAGATGACTGTAAAACAGCTAATATGTGGATAAGCATGAGAAAGCTGGATTGGCAGAACAATGAAGGTGAGAAAGGGGGCTGTTAAGGAATGCTGCATTGCCTTGAAGCAGGTATTTTCATCTGGAGAGGACATGGATTTGTCAATCCCAGGTGGTCAAGAGAAACAGTGGGATAATTTTTGTTCATTTAATACAGCAGCAATATCATGCACTCTCTAAGCCAGTATGAGATAAAGTAACCAAACACGGAGAAAGAGCCCCACAAAAGGATTAAACATAGAAGGTGGTTTATGTTTATTACCCTTTCCCTTGGAGCATGAGGTCTAAGTAAACTATAAAACTTCAAATTCCATAAACACTTGGGAAAGCATGTGGCTTCCCAGCATTTAGATAAAGATCATCTTCCATGTAATCTTTTACCTCCTCTAGATCCTGGCATCATATAAATAGACTAGTTTTGCAATTTGACATACCTCAAGGAGGTGGCAGAATTATGGCTTATCCTCCAGTGTAGTGAGGAAAAAATCCTTCACACTCATATTTTGTTTAACTTTCCTATTTTAACGCAAAAAGCCCAGTCTGCTTACCTTTGTTTCATGACACAGGTAGGAAGATTTTTCTATGTTCCTTATCTATCACCTACTTTTAAAAGCCATTATAAACTTCCAAATGTTTTTAACATAGTTGTCTCATTTTTCATAACTTTTCATTATGTAATATGTTGTCTTTCTATGGAGCAAATGTACCAGATACTGTTGTTGGGAAGGATCTGTGTGCACTGTATTGTACAGGACTTCATTCTTGCCCTTCTACTTGTAAGTAAGATACTGCTGTGGTAGAAATGTGTTGGTCTTTGGGAATAAACCACCCTTCCAAACAGTGGAGGTTGGATTGATGTTTGCATACAAACTTAAGCCAGCCAAACTCAAATAGAAAGGTAAGGGGAGCAAAGCTAAAAGTGACCATGTTTCACAAGCACATAAACGGAATGTCAGCCTGTGGCCTTTATTCACCACTGCTCTCTTTCTTTGCAGAGGGCTCATATTTTTCAAATGATGGTTGTCCAATCTTAAATGGGTTACTTCAAAAAGTCTGCTTAAAGTGACAGTTTGTTCTATGTAAATACACACACAGATTATGTTCTATCTTTCTTTTCCTTTCTCGAATAGAACTGAAAAGTCATTTTCCTAACCTTGTTAACACTCTTCTAGTAGTACAAGAAGGTACAGATGTCCCCTGGAAATACCCCACATTAAAGCATCATGTGAGGACTTGAGTAGTAAAGGATAAGCATCATCAGGGAGGACAAACCCAGACATCTGAGCACTATCTCTCAGGTATCCTTTGTTTCTCTTGGCCTCTAGAGTCATATTGCATTAGCCAACATTTACTTCACCCACCTTACAGTAGGTGATGTTAGTAGGAATTATTTTTTATCACGCAACGTGCAATAGAATGAGATGTTTCTTTGTTCCTGTATTCAAATGGACACTTGAGAATATCGACTTCCATTTAAAAACAAAACAAAACAAACAAAACCTCTGTCAGCTGTGGAACTAATGAAGCCTGGTCTGATCCAGCTCAATGCCCTCAGGGCCTTCTCAGAACACCACAATAAATCCTGACTCCTACAATCATCACACATAAAACCACACATAAGACAGCAAGCTGGCTGCTGCCACTCAGGATGTATAACACATCAGTGCTACCAGGCTTTCCTTCACTGGAGATAGTAACTTTTTTTCTATTTGCATTCCATTTACTGATTTGGAGGGGGGGGTGTGGAGGATAAAAACAAAGTTAAGAATATTGAGACTTCAACCCTTTTTTCTAATCTGATTGAAATTGGCTGCCTAGGTTCAAAAGTTATTGACGAGAGTGATGCACACACTGAGAGGTCTTAAACCATCATTTCCTTAAGAAACTCAGTAAAAAAAAGTTTTATAGATATGAAGAAAATAGTTTGAAATGTGACTACATGCACACTGAGACCTTTAAAAGAGAGTGACAACTCAAGTCTTTTGAAGCTTTTATATATTTGAATTCTTCATTTAGGTAAAAGAAGGCTTATTAAAAATATTTTAGAAATGGCAATACTTAATATAATACAAGAATATTTTCATAAAATGTGCCTCACAAGACGCTTTACCATGCTCAGAGAGGAAGGATTCTAAAGCAGCTGTCGCTTATAGGAGCTAGGTATTGAGAAGGTTTCTCATAAATCTAGCTTATGCCTTCTTGCTTAGGCAAGGAAGGAGCTTAAATTTCTACTGCAGGAAGTATTCTGATGCATAGGATGCCCTTTCAGTACAAAAGCATACAGAACACAGACTGTAAAGGCTTTAAGATTCACTGTGCTTGCTTTTCTTCTTAACTAGTATCCTGTTTATAAAAATCCAATTACTCCAGCAGTCTTGTTTGCAGAGATTAGGTCAACAAATAACAGGATAGATACACTTTTGTGTGACTTGGGTAACCAACATGAATATCTCATTCTGCAAATTATACTCTGAAGGAGCACTTGCAAAATTCTACAAGCCTAATGTGATTGTAAGATTATTTGATGAACTACATAAAACACACACATTCATAAAAAAAAAATCATTAGCAGGTCATGGATAATTCACAGACAGAAAAACTGATTAAATCCCAAAGCAGTTATATACAATGAATGGCTTGACCTGCTCTATTCAGTACATGCATATTGCAGAAGTCAAGTATATTGGCTCTTTCCTGACACTTCATAGATCTTTGCATATATTATTCCAACTATTCCATAGATTAGAGTAAGAAAAAGATGTTAAGTTAACAAGCTGCTTCTGAAAAATCCAGCAATTACATTGATTCATAAGCCAAAATCTGAAAATCCTTCACAGGTTCCATTAAAATTTACTTTAAATCTTTTCTTGAATAAGCCATGGAATACAAAACCAATGGTGTTCTACATTTTTATTGGAAAAATGCCTTCACTGTTTCAGAATAGCAGTTTACAGGTGCTCATTTGACTCTCTAGCCAAATAAATTATTATAGGATTATTTAGAGTCCTGTTCCAGTGGAGTTACTCCATGTGTGAATGCCTATTGATTTCAGTGGAACTTCTATTACACTATCTGCTATGAAGTCTTATTTCTTTCTCATTTAAAATCCTCACTGCTGTGTTTGCTCATTTCACTTTACTGTTGGTTCAAATTGTTGTGATATTAGAGCTAACATATCCAGAGTTAATCTATGAAACAAGACAGACTGCAAATCAGAACGCTAACAACAAAGATGGTCACTCACAAAAAGGCTTACCTGTTTTCTTTGAAGACTGCTATGTATAAAGAAACCTAATCAGTAAATTACATTTAATCTTTCCTAACTCTAAAATACCATATAATCTTATTTGTATCCATTGTTTTTACAGAAACCTCCTTGCAATGTAAGCTTTACTTTATTCAATAATTAAAATTACTTAAAAGCAAAATTGACTACTTACAGGTACAAGCACTGATTATGTTAATTTAAATTATAAATGCTTTTTCTTCAGTGCAATCATGGTTTTTTAAGTCTTTTAGACAATCATGCTTCAAGCACATTTGGTATGGAGTATATGAACTGATAACTTTCATATGGTAATAAGATTCCAATTTCATGTAAATCTCTTTTTTTTTAACTGAAAGCATTTATCTTTTATTCATTACATAATCCTCTTTACATACAATGGCTATACAAAATATCAGTAATAATCTGTTTCATTTTTCTGATAGGTTGAGAATTTTATGCAGACCAAAATTTGATTTTCATGTTTTCTGGCTGCAAGACTTCCCATGTTTTGCTTGGTTCATTTGCTGCTCACACCCAAATTAGGAAACTCTCATGTAAACACATGCAGGTCCTGATTCAGTAAAAGTACTTAAAGCACCTATATTTAAGGCTCTGTGGCATAAATGTGACTATTTGAGTGCTTAAATCTAAGGCAAGTGCTTATGTGCCTTGCTGCATCTTAAACCTGATTTTATATTCAACGCATTATAGCCAGATATATGACTATAGTCTGAGATGATACCATGTTAATAATCAACCAGGTTCCATGTATATGGAAAGAGTTCATGGAAGAATCAGCTCTTGATATAGCATCTACAGGCTATTTACAATCAAATCTGTAGATATTCTTTTAACCCCTCATACAGTAAATGTAAGATCATCACTAGCTACTTTTTAACATATTCAGAATAACCATAAGTGCTATATGCTGGACTCTGGGATGTTCCAACAGTTCAAATGGATTTGTGAGGCTCTGTGGAGCCTCAGTAAAGACAGCAGAGATGGGTTTTAACTCATCTCACCACAGACAAACATATTGGGCTAAGCCAGACAATTATTTCTTCTTTGTAGTTACTGAAGAAAAAGGTGTTTCTACAGAATTATTTATGTTATCAAAATGCTCATATGTACCACATATCCCCTAAATCATGCTTCTACTTCTCTCTACTGACCACAGCAAAAGTCTCCATGGCCACACCAGTTAGAGGCTGTGACACTGAGGATGACTCCCACCTGCCTGGGAGTCTCTCAATTCCCTAGATTTTTTTCCTTGAAGTATGTTTAAAAATTTCTCCATCACTTCAAAGCACTGATGTTCTGGTGGTGAGGATCCATTAAAACAGGTGGCACCTGAAGTGGTAATTTGCAGAGGTTTCTCTGTGATCATTAGGCCCTAAAAGACAACACTACCTGAGATGCAATGCACTAGTCTTTGGTGGGTTACTGCATGCCCTGTAAGTGCCTGCACAAAGGAATTCCCTCGGTGGGTCACTGATCAGGCTGACTAGAAGTGTTCGGAGCAGAAAGACCCATGGGAAGATCCCGACACACAATATCAGCTGTTCAGCAAGGTAAGGTGGCTGATAATCATGAGAATTGCTCATTCACCAACTAACCAGAGAATCAAAGACAGTCAGATTTCAACAGTTGCCAAAGATCTATCTCTATAACTCAAAAAGAAAAAGCTGTTAGGTATTTGCTCTTTCTTTAAGGTTACTTAATGTATTATCACTTATTAAACTTTTCTCACAAAGAAGGTGATCAACTATAAACTGCCAAATAAAGTTGTATTTGATATAGCTTTAACATTTTGACCATCCTGCTGTTTGTGTTGTGGAGGACAGATGCAACTATGCTTTCACATGTTGCTCCTTACCTTACTCCAGTGTGTGACCAGACTGAAATAAATACAGAGAAAGCTACCGTTACAAAGTATCATACTTTGGACTGACATTACAACAAAATACCTTATATAAAAAGGTAAAATAATCTGAATGGTAACCAGGAAAACAGTACCGTGAATGAAAAGGGAAGTAAAATAAGTGTGACCTTTAAGAAGATCCACTTCTTAGAAACACTTGCTTAATTCTGTATTTTCTGGTAGAAAACTCATAACTTGAAAAGGGGGTTGCATTTGGAAACATAACAGAGAAAATACACAGCTGACTTGTCTTCAAAGAGCCAGTGCATTAAATATAAAAAACAATGGAGATTCACAAGACAAAAAAAACCTGAAACCAAACCACAAAACACCATACACTTTCGGTCAAGTATTGACAAAGCAGAAAAACAGATATATAAGAGTAATAATCCAAATAAATGAGCCCAAGAACACTACTAGAGTAGAGGTGTGTGACACAAATTCAGAAAGTTACCCTTCTAGGGAGGTGTCCATTAGTTCAAAACTTTGAGAGCTCTTGAATGTGCCAAAACCTCTAGTGCTGAGAGAAAACGCACAATCTATAGTCCAGATAAAGTGATCAAACTCTTATCACTAGTCCAAATGTTGGAACTCCATCCAGTTCATCATCCAGTAGTTTATTACCAGCTCTCCTTCAGAAAAGACTCCAAAAAAGGTCCTTCAATGTTTCACTTAAAAGAACAGAATTGCACAGTGTACAAAGTAGGTTCTCTAGATGCTAGATGGGCATGCAAACACATCAGAGGTTTCCTAACTGCTTGCCAGGTGGGTGGCAATTTGTCTGACAGTCAGTTCTAATGGAGTGACCACAGGTTTTGCGCTCCGCTTTCAGGCAGAAACAATTCATAAAGATAAGGTCACTCTCCAAGAACAGAAAAGTCAGACAAATCACCATCCAACTTGCAAAACATGCCTCTAAAGGAGATTTGTGATTTGTGACTTCAGGGATTGTTTTTTATTGTTCATATTCCTGAGAAAATCACTGTGGATCTCATAAGTTCCAGAGCCTGCACAGCCAGAACTCCAGCATGAGAAACTCACAGAAGTCATGAGCACCAAATGTGCTGCTCTTGTTCACAGAACAGCACCTTCCAGAGGTCAACGGAAAATAAGTCTGATAAGCTGATGCCAAGTCATACTTCACTGCAGAGATGGCTGACTGAATGGGACAAAGTGAAAGATCCGTTTGAGGCTTGGATCATCCAGTACATCCTCCACAGCCAATTTCTCAAACAGAATACAGGAAGAGAAAAATTGCAGTGCCTGCAAACAGCTTAGAGACTGAAAGGAAATCTAGGGCTGTTTGTTCACAATAAGAATCCTTAGCTGAAAGTTCAGTCATTGGTTTACATCTGTTTGGTTTCTAGTTTTTTGGTTTTGTTTTTCAAACATGCAAAGTCTATTTTTTATCACCTTCTCCTGAAATTAAAAAATTACCAATATGGCTATTTAAAGCTGTTTTTTAAATAGGTCGTTATGCATCTTGTGTCACATACTAAAATTTCCTATAAAACTGGACTAAAATCCAAACTTTTATAGGAACTTAGGTGATACTATATCAGCTATACTGTTTTTAATTCCCTTTTACCTACAAGAATGATGTTGAGGTTAGGGAGCCTGAGTTCTGCACATATATCATTACAAAACTTGTGTAGGTAAGAAAAGTCAACAGGAGACAGCATAGAAAGTTATCTACATAGCAAAGAGTAGTAAAATACAGCTAAATATTCATCATCAGTTATGTCTTTTCTGTAGTTCACTGCATAATTATGGTTTTTCTACGACTGAAAAGGAAAACAGAGAAAGAGTCTCCAGAGTGGACGCCCAGGTTCAACACCCTGCACTGCCTCATTTTGTATATTGTAAGCAGTTTAGCCACTAGTCTCACCTACATTAAGGCATGCAGAAATACATAAAGAGAGTGCAAATCTCAAAATATCCCTGTGCAAGTTACCGATGACAAAAATCTACTCTGAAATAAGGAGGCGGCACATTGCTTAAAATCCCACCTTTGCAGCTTTGGTCAAAGTTGGACTCCAGCCAGGTCATTATCATGAAACATTATCATGAAATCTGACCTAAGAGCATGTCCACAGGCAGCAACTATAGGGTTCAGTAGCTGCAGAGCAGGGGCCTAGTGGCTGTCAGAAGTATCTATTTCATTCTCCCAAGTGCAGTTATGGTTCATATTTATGTGACTGGTGAATAATAATAATAATAAATTAAAATAATAATAATAATAAAATCATTCTCATTCTTCCTAGCATTTAGAAAAATTACAGAATAAACCACCTACAGTAGGAAATATTTCTTACCTGAATCTGGCCTAATTCTGTCTATTCAACAGACAGATCAAAAAAAGGCTAGTTGTGCCTTTAAAGCTGGTACTGACTTTACCATCCAGTGTTCACTTAATTGGGTCACCCACAGCAGTATCAACTCACAAAGATAATTTGGTTACACACAGATTGTTCTGATTTGCCCCTACTGTACTTGAAGTGGATATTCTTGTAAAGGCCACTATTTTAGTGCACGATTATTAGGTGCATCAGTACCTCCTTTAAGTGATGTGGCTAACATTATCTGGTGGATTCTTTCTCAAATTGCCTGAATTTAGTATCTGTCTATGGAGGCAGAAGGCAAGATACTCCACTATGGTATCTGAATCTGTCACAACTACGAACAGCTCTTTAGACTTACAAAGCTCTGGGAGGGAAATACAATTTTTACACTACAGATGGAGAGCAAGGGCACAAGCAAATGGAGATGACCAACCCCACACCACAAAGGATAGCTGTGCCTTAACTGAAAACTGACCCTGGGTTTTTTACGTCCAAGCCAAATACCTTAGCCTCTAGACTATCCTCCCAAGTGCAAAGATAACTGCATATCAATTAAATGAAAACTATTGGATGTGCAAGTCTTCCTTATGCACCCATCACTGAGATTAGTAGGTTTGAAATATTGTGTGTCACTCTAATCTTCAGAGAAAAGTGATTTAAATATATTACTTCATCACATCCACAGATATCTTTTCCATTATCATTTTAGGGGCTTTAACAAATGGAGGATAGATGGGAGAAAGTGTGTGTTAACATTAAAAATGCTTTTTTGAGGGTCTAACAAAACATTGGCCAAGGATCTATTTTCAATACATTCAATATTGATGAGCTATTAAAGAAGGTTTTTCCCCCTTCTTTTATACTTTGTTACTTGCAGCTGTTAATAAATCAGCACGTTTCAATTCCAGTAAAGTTATCCCATGTGGTCTGAAGTAATTTAATTATTTCTAGTGTGAGTTAAATAGTCATCTTTAAATACAGCTCTTTAAAAAAGTGGATATTTTGCGTTCAATTCTACCCTGGCAAAATCAAGCTGAAGTAGTCTCTTGAATCTGAATAAAACTTTGACGCCATCTGAATTATTAAAACACACACAAGTCCAAAATAAATATTACGTAAATCCTAATCAGAAAATCTAAAGAGTTCAGATCGTGTCTATGGAAATATTTCACCAACATAAAATTAACATTTCAGCCTAGGAAAAGCACTGATTAAAATGTGTTAAAGATGGATGTTTCAGCAAAGTTCTGTTTTGAAGGTTTAAAGATGGGAAAATTTTGAAAATTTTTCTCCTAAAACTTCATTCTTGACTCTGCAGGTTTTTCTTGTAAAAGATATTAAAACCCAACAGTATAAAGTAACAAGCTCTAAATCAAACAATAAGGACCTAAAGCCAAAGATACATCATCTGGGAAAAAAAAGCCCCATAAATGGGGCTTGATGCTTCCTTTGTAGTTCCTTGACTATACAGTTCCCAGTGTAATAATTTGGAACAGCCTGAGGTCTGCACTGGGTTGTACCTCCATCTCTGTATTCCAGAAAAGCACATCTACCTCCAGGAGACTGATGGAATGCAAATGTATTTAATGATGAATCTTTTTCCCAACTGTTTCCTCTGTGCAGAGAAAAATCTTGCCTAGCTGGTTAAACCACTTTTTAAGCTCTTCTGCAAAGGAAAGTCAGTGAAAAGGACATGCTGAAAATCAGTGCCCCCTGTGCCAGTAGACATGACAAGGACACCAACATCTCACTTTTTTAGTAAATACAGGAGGATTTAACCAAGGAATTGTTATTTTCTTTTTGGTTTTCTTTTTTTTTTTCTTCTATAAATCACCTGATTATTTTCAAATGTCAATAAATATGTCAATCCACAAGCACAGTTTTAAATTCTGGGGGAAGTAATTCAGCTTATTAGAGTTGTGAATGTGTGTTTTTTAATTCCTGATGTTTTGCTTCAGGAGTTAGTGCACTCTAACAGCAATTTCTGCTGTTAGAGTATGATTTAGATACTGTCCATGTTGTATAAAAATATTTGCTACCTTGAAAAAGACAAACTGCGAGAAAATGTCCACTCACAGAAGGGACCCCACCTCATTGTTAGCAATGGGAAAAGCAGAAGTGTTTTTTGCACTAGTTGTGTTCTCTTTTTAATCTATCTGTAAGATACTATTACATAATTGGACAGAAAACAAACACTATTGCCTAACCAAAAGCAAACTTACTTCGAATAACTGAACTGAATTTCCATCCAATCTCACTAACTAGTATTCTCAGCATAATTTATGAACATTTCATTTTGAGATATTTATTGCAATTTTTAAAGGTGGATTGGTAAAGATCACTTCAGCTCTCCACATTACTTCTCTAATGCTCACGCTTTAATTGAGTTTATCCATCAATGTCGTATACTGTTGGGAGAATGGATGCAGGGCTAGAACTGTTAGCACTGCGTATGGAAAAGACTTTGATTTAATTAACAATAGTATCTCTGTAGAGAAGTTAAAGGCTATATTCATTCTGTTCTAATAAATTGGATTCAGGCTCTTTGGACAGAGAATGGTGAATGATGTTCAGGTCTATTTCTTAGAAGTGGCAGGACACGAAACAGTGATAGGTTGCAGAATGGTAGTATGTTCAAACCATTAAAAAAAAAAATTATTACCTCACCTTATTAGAAACCTACCAGTAGTGCTGCACTATGTACTTGTCCGTGAAACACTATTGCTTCCTTGCTTCTGTGTTGGTTTCACCTGCCAGGATGAAAATTCAGTTTCAAAAACAATATGGCAAATACAGGTATGGACTTACACCTTTAATGCATGAGACAATGTGTTGATTTTTAGTCTTGACAGTCAACTCACTGAAAAGGCTGAGTTAAGGTAATTACTCACGTGAGGTATGCATTCAAAGGAGACCAAGAGACTTTGAATGTGTGTTGATATTGCCAAATGAGTCTCATTCAGCTTCATGGTTTCAACACATCTCAATTTGTTTTGCATTTTGTACACTCTGCTGAGCATCTTTAAAATAATAGCCAAATAAATTTTGTTTTTAATAAAATATTCTGGTTATTGCATGAAGCATAGAGTTGAGCTTCGACCATGAAATAGACAGAAGATAATGCTCCCTTAAATTCTCCCTAAATATAGTTAAACACCAGCACCAGCAAAACTGTTTTCCTGTATTTGATTAAGGTACAGAATGCAGTATTAAACAGGTGCACGATGAGTATATCCTCTGCTTTTTATAGTAACTTCTAACCTAGTGTGTCAGAGGCAGTAACAACACATGACAGAAGTAGCAGTAACAGTGGTTGTTCTGATTTTAATCCAGAAAATTTGTGGTTTAATGTCAAACAACAAGGAGTGAGAACCTGGCAAAAAGATAAACAGAACACGCTATTTCTGAAGTAGATATACACTAATCAGCACTGAGAAGGAGGACTGGTGATGCTAAACATAACATGGGACCTGAGAAAAGAGCAAGAACCACTGATAAATGGTTCAGCAAAAGCTGATAAGAGATTCTAAAGTATTGATTCTATCTTTTATTTCCTTGGCTATGCAAGCAAGCAAACAAACAGCAGGACAACATCTAAAACAAAACTATTCAATAGGGAGGACAAAGATAAAAGTAGTCTTAAATGTATTTTGTCATTGTTTCCTGCTGGTAAGTATAGTTAAGTGGAAGCATAATACGAATGCATGAAAGTAAAACAAGAGTCATGCGTTTTGTACTAGAACACCATATCTAATGTCTAATTAGAGCATTTAACAATATACCAGCTTAAGTTTAAAGAAAAAAAAAAGTGTTATTATTACATGCAGAGTTTGAATCTAATAATTAGTAATTCTACAATATTTTAGAGCACTTCAGGCTGAATCCTCTGTGTGGGGTTTGTTTAGCTTTGTTGTGGTTTTGTTTGTTTGGTTGTTGAAAGAAAAAGAACAGGTCATAAACTGTCATCATCGATAAACAAGGATAATTAGTTACCTCTTATTAAAGATGGTAACATTTCACCTAGCATAGAAACATTATTTGAATTCAGTAGTCATATGAATAATCCTAAAATCTGGCTGAGGCAGTGCTTGATTCAAGGTAGCTCTGATGAAGTAACAAGCACCACCTAAGAATTACCCCTTATGGCAAGGTAAAGCCAGTTCAGTCTCCAGAAAAATTTAAAATAACCTCTATACTGCATTTCACTGCTATAAGGCTTAAAACAGGGAAGAATAAACACTATTTTATCTTATCTTCTAGAGACTCACTTTTCTATGAGAAAGGCATACTCATAAATTATGAATCTATTTAACTGTATGAAACCAATGAATGTTCAATATCTCAAGAAGCATATCATAGAATGTTCTTAACGTCCTATATATACAAATTTAATAATAAGACAGAAATTCCTATGAATAAATTACATCCATCTCTTACCATCAAAGTTTGCTTACCTTCCTGTTGTCTGCACATATCTTCCCACTTTTTGAAAATTTTCTATGAATCATTTCTTCTAATAAGAAACAGAGACATAAGAGCATCAGAAATATTTACCTTTTTAAAGAAATGTTCTGTGATTCAGGAAGGAAGAAAAGATTAAGATCATTAATACACCTTCAGGGAAGATTTTCAGGTAATATAAATTGTCAAAAGTCATTAAGGGTCTGTAACAATTAACATCAACCAGAAATCTTCCCTGTTCATGTCTTTGTAGTTCAATGGTTTTCAGCGTTTAAAAATTTGCAGTCCACCAAATTTTCCAGTGAAAACGCAGATCCCCTCAAAAATTTTTCACATACATAGAGCATTGTAGAACAAACATTAACTTTTCTTCTGCTTTTCCTAATTTGTGATTTCCTTGGAAACAATCCATAGATCCTCACCCCACGAATGACTGATCACAGGTCAAAAAAAGTCCAGTGTCCCAATTTTAAGGTCCTTGGGCAAGTAATCTCTGGTACCCAGACTCCAGGTACTGTTTGGAAAATATTTATTTCAGTTCTCTCCTTTCCCCCCTCATGACTCTGGAGGGTATTCTTTAATTAATTCATATTTTTCACAGAAAAGCCAGTTAGAAAATACTAGCTTCCAAAAGGTTCAAATAATTATCATTATTTTCCTTAACGAACAACTGAGTGAGGATGAAACACAAGAACAGGCTGCCCAGAGAAGTTGTGGAATCTCCATCCTTGTGGGTATTCAAAACCCCAGTGCACACAGCCACAAGGAACCTGCTCTACCTGGACCTGCTTTGAGCTGGAGATCAAACTGGCTGACTTCTGGAAGTCCGTTCCAACCCACATGACTGTGACTATGCCAGAGGTGACATTATAGAGGTGTGTTAGACCATCCTAGACATTCAGCAATCATGCACATTTCAAGCATATTTTTCTGGTGATCTTCAAGCTTCCATTTATAATGGAAGCATGTTCCTTTTATAATACTTGTGTGGTGCCATTGCTACGCTTTTATAAATCTACCCAACCCAAATTTCTTCAGAATAATAGCCATTTTAGCTGCTTTTCTGGGCTAGATTTGTTTTGAGCAACAGCTATGTGTGTCATTGTCCAGCACTAAAATTCAGTGTCGGTGTAAGTCACAGACACCATACTAGCAATAGGTAGATAATCATGCAATTACTGGGAATAGTGGTAATTCTAGCAGACTCAGTGGAGCTACCCAGAAAGTGAAGTGTGTTCCCTGAGGGCTGAAGGATTTTGGCTTCAGTCATTGCGGTTCTGCTCAAATTCTTAAGGTAGCACAGAAAGACTCGTAATAGCTGACAGAATCTTCCAGAAAATAGTCCTAGAAACAGGAAATGAAGTTAATATGATGCTAATGAAGCTTATAAATGCAGTACTTCTAAGCCCAAACCAGCCCAAATTTAATGCACATATTGCACTACATTTATTTACACCTGTATCATCTTGTTTACAGTTCAGATACTCCCAAGACATGGCAGCCACAAGTTAGCACCTGCTTGACTTTGAATGTTTTTAAGATTTGTGTTGTTGTTTAGTTTGGTTGGTTTGGTTGTTTTGGTTTGCTTGGTTTTTTTTTTCCATGCAATTGTGTAGTAAGGAGGTGGGTCATTCTGCCACAGTGACAGTGAGACTTAGGCTTGACTTAAGTGTTGCACACTCATGGACAATCATCATGGACGGTCATTGTTTCTTCCTTTTTCACTAAATGTAGCTTAGATCACATAAGTCACACAAGCTACATAAATTTGCCCTTATTTAAAGTTGCATAAATTAGATTCCTTGCTTTCTGGAATGTAATGCCACATTCTTTACAAATTGTCTGAATTCTTTTTTCCTCAATGTACAGTTTTGCATTAGCTTGGTGACAGTTAGGTAACTTACTTTTTACTATTGCATCAATCTTTTTTTCACCTGTAAATAATATAGAATTATTTAAAATTTTCTTTCAGAAAAACTGAATAATGTGGGGCTGCTTCCCAGACAAATCCAAATATCCCTCTGAATATTAAAGCTGATAATGAAGTATTGAGACACATCAATTCTCATCCTTCTAACAGAAACAATAATTACAGCAGTGATATTGTATAATGCTGTTTTTTTCAGTTGAGATGCCCACTGTTTATAGCTGCATGACAAAAGCCCACCGTGTGTACACAACACATGGATAGAAGTCTCAATATTTTTCTGCTGTCAGAAAGTAGTACAGTTTGAAATCCTATGGCCTCTATCTGTAGTAGCTAGTCTACCTGAAAAAAATAACAGCTTATCAACTTGCTGAGTTAGATCAAGCAGTGCTATATAATTCAAAGTCCCATGCAGAGACCAGTGTGGTTCCACATGATAGAATTTTTCTTTTTTTACTTTTTACTCAGAAAAGTAGGAAATTTCACACAAAATAATTGTGTTAAAGGTTAAGACTGAAAAGCAAAGTGCTCCAAAAGGTAGGAAATAAATGTGTACTGTGCAACATTCCTCAGATCCTTTAAGCACAAACACTACAATTTGAATGCTGCCCTGCATAACATCCATATACACTGTGTTCCTTTCCCTTTTCTTCTCCGCTCTCTTTGCCTTCCAGCCAAAATGACCACTCACATTAGAAAAAGGCCAAGTGCTGTTAATGAGTCAGTTTTGCCTCAGAAAAGAAGAATGGTGATATCAAATCAGGTGGACCTTCTCTCCAGTGACCCTAATACTGACCCCAGCAGCTGATGTTTCAGATACAGTATAAGAACGAAACAAGCATATGGTGAAAAAATTCCCCAGAGGCCAGTGATTTGCAGCTCAAGCATTTATAAAAATGATATAAAACTTACTATTTAAATCAACAAGAACTGAGCTTCGAATTTGGGAAGTACTATATGAATACTAAGACTGATGGAAAATGAGACCAAGCTTAACACTCAAAATTAGTGAAAACTTTCTCCTTGAAATTTTGTTGTGCACTAAAAATGGATAAGAACGGGGAAACAAGGAAACACTTAAGATTGCTGTGAAGATAAATTCCTTAGGGTTCATGAAGCAGTTCAATACTACAGCTACAGTGTATAACAAAGGAGCACGCAAGGAAATTAGCAATTTTGTACTCTGCAGGGTTTGGATGGCAAAGTAAATAAGGCTTAGGGGCATGTACCATATGAACCAGTCCAAGCAAATGTTGAATAATTAACCCCATGGTCACCACTGTACATCTGTGTATAAGTGTTTATATAAAATATTTATATACACACACAGTGTAAAAGGCAGGGGTCCTGGGGGGGGGGACACGACAACTCTATATGAACTGGTAATTAAAACCTTTCCAACTCTACATTCATTGAGGAGCTGAATAAAATTTCCATACATTTCCCACATTCTGACATCTGAAAACTTGATATTCCCTTTTGCTTAGTGTGTTTCTCTGGGGTGCAAAATACATACAACTAAATTTACAGAAAGTCTACTGATTGACCAAATTGTCAACATCCTTTGACACAGAGGAAATACTTTCCCTTTGGTTGTGTTGCTTTTAAAGATATACATGGAATACATAGGCACTTGAACTATTTTGTTACATTAATTTATATAACTGCAATAATTAAATTTGATTTAAGTATTTTAAGGGTTTTTTTTCTGTGCACTTAAGTTGACTTTATTAACATCTATTTAGGTACTAAGAATATTTAACACGCTTTTTAATGTACCCAGTTAAATAATACGACAACCTAAAACTAGGCATTCCTCTTCCTACAGTTAATTCTGAAACAATTCACAATCAATAAGCATAAGTCTGCATCATGTCTACTGTAGAAAAACAATGAGATTTACTCTGAAAGCTCAGATGCTCTATTTCTGAAAAGCTAAAGTGTAAGAATAAAAAGTAGATTGCATCTGCTTCCCACAAAAAGGGGGCTATTGAGAAGATATTCTCCTCCTTCTCCTATAGGTCATTTTGACATATATCTTAATTCTGTAGTAACACTTTCAAAGGCATACTGAAACCTCCAGTCTTCTTAAAGGTTACGTCAGACCCTGCACTGCTGAGCCTTGACCTAGCCTTTGCCAACTATGGGACTTGCTATGTGCAAGATCAGTTTATAGGAAGTTGCCTTGGAGCCCAAGATAAGTAATAGTGCAAGCCATACAAATCAGCAAATCCCCACAGATCTGCACAAGCCCTAAGTGATGTGGAAAGACCTACCCTGGATTTTGTTACTGAGATGAATTTCACTGCGTGAAGAAACATTACTGAAGGAAGTAACAAGCAGAAAGATAGCTCTCAAAACAATTTTATATAAAGCATATTGAACCCTTATTTTACTTACAGATCTTTTGAAATTTCTGTCTTTGGATGCATACTTATGTATACACTTGCCCTTTCTTAAATCACAGCACCATTTTTTCACAGGTTTTACTTAACAAATGTACCTCCTCTGAGGTCTTGCTTCACCCCTCAGGAACTACAAAAGCTCATAACAGCATATTGCAAACTTTTAAAACTATTATTTAGATTGTTTGGGAGAAAAGTCTGGGTTATAAGAAATATCATTAGGAAGCCTTTGGGTGCATTCTGATTCTAGACTTGTTCCTGTAAAAGTCCAAGTTTCACTTCCAGGGAATGCAATAAGCCAGAAAAATCTGAGTATACAAGGCAGAGGCATCTTCCCAACCAGCATCAATACAGAAAGAAAAATGAAAAGTAGTCTTGAGTACATGAAGAAGCTAAGAAGCGCTGTCTGTGTCCGGCTCTCATTCTGATACACGTTCTACTTCCAACACTTCGTAAATACCTGGTTTTACTTCTGTGCTATGGTCAAGTGAAAACTCAGGTTGTTACTAAAATGTCACTAAGCAGTGTTTCTCTGGATATACATTTGAAAGCAATGTCTAAAGGTGCGATTGATTCAGCTGACCTTTCCATGCTACTGTGAATACAGATATTCTAATGGCTAATGCAGGAAGCTACTGCATGTGTCACACCATACTTCTACTTGCTTTAACCTTCCAGTGTACGTATGATGAAAAGTACCAAAATATCAATACCAGAAAAATAAATGCACCCAAAAACTTTTACTAAATGAAACCTAGGAAATTTTTCATTTGCTTTCACCTGAAGAGCACAGGTTAAAAGATTAAACAGAAGCTCTGCAGTAAGCTGCTTGTAAAGAAGAACCTTACAAAATAAGTATTTATGCACCCCTAGCAGATGTCTATGCCAAAGAATGCAAAACAATTTACAGATAATACCTAACCCAACTTTAAATGAGCTAGCCCAGGCCTCCAGGTCTCTGTAGCACAAAGTTACGACAAGCATGTTTATCCTGATGGAATGTAATTTATCCTGAGTCGGCGTACTCCTAATGAAATAAATGGTGCACCTTATCAAGCAAAATGTTCACTATGCAAGGGGCATTACAGCCTTTCCCTCTGTTCGGGTATTGGCACAACTGTGTTTCAACTAAGACATCACCTCTCCATCGTTTGCCCTATTTGATGTCAAAACTAACCCTGACTACTGTATGCAGAAAGCAGGACAGGTATTAAGAAATAAAAGCAAGTCCCCTTCTAACCATAAAATGCCTGGTTGTTTGACCTAGTAATCACTGTTTAAGAACATGCGTATTTCAAAAACATTACCGCTGAAACATTATCAATCCACCAACACACTTCTATATATGGCTGTGGGCATGCTCTGTTTGCTTGTGAAAGCATTTTGCTTAGAAGCATTTTCTGTGTAAATGAGTTGCTGCTTCTTGAGCTATCAAATGTATAAAGCATACAAAGCAGCTAGAAATCACCCGATAATAGCATATTATCTCATAAACCCAACCTTCATTAGGAACAACTCAAGAAAGCATTACACTGTGTGTAGAGTAATTTAAATGGTGACTTTTTTGATAGAATAATAGAGGTTTGTCATATTTATAACATGTAAGTAACAAAAAAGCTTTCAGTCCTAAAATGTCCCTTAGATAATTTAGATATATATAATTTTTGCACTAACAAATTAAAGCTTGGAGACTTGGAAATCCTGTCTGGTGAACAAGTTTAATAGTTCGTGTAGATGGAGAGGGATTATGTGCCAAGGCAGAAAAGGAGAGGTTGACAGCTTTAACCCACCTTCATATTCTCAGAGTATTAAAGCTGGTCCTGAGCCAATTCAGGCTCCTGCTTTATGCTATAACATGTTTATCCTCTATTGCCAAGAATAACTGGAAAGCAGCAGGCAAACCAATAACATGGCAGACAGCAAGAGGATGGGCAGATCAGCCTTTTACAAGAGAACTCTCAAACAGAATAGGTATTCCCAAGTGAGATTTCTGCTTTCTTTCCCACATTAAAGAAGTAGAGAAAATGCAGGGTCAAGCATGAAATCAAGCACCGACTGTTGCATTGGCACTTTGGAAATCAGAATAGGGTTCTTCAGTTTTGTCCATAGCTTTTTAACTGAATCACAAAATTATTTCAGTGACACAAATTAAGAGTCTGCTCCCAGGTAACTCGGCAACAAAGTTATTGTTTTCCTATATGGGGCGACCAATCAAAATTTTAGGTATTATTTGTCTCTGTTTATCCACCTTTAAAATGGTGTTTATCAAGGAAGAGTTCCCATGGAGTCTTCCATGTATACTTCAGTGACTCGCATATGTTTTTCTCCACAGTCTTAGTTTTCCAGCTTCAGAAACCTGTAACAATACTTTCCTACCTCAATAGCACATCAGTCCTGACTACATACACAATTGGGATATGCATAAGAAAATTAACCTTCGCCATGTACTATTCACTCACTGGTGCTGAGTACAGAAGCAGAGCATAGATTTCAGTAGGCCATTACAATATATCTAACACTAGTTGGTAGTCAGTGCTTCACAGGAAGACGCAAAACGTTGCACAGTGAAATGACTGCATCAATCTCGGACTGTTACATGAACAGCTTCAGAAGGCAAACACTTGAAAATGTCTCTGAGAGGCAAGACAACCTCCCTTCTCCCAAAACAGAAAATATATTGGATTAGTCTTCCCTGTGTATATGATATGATCAATTAGGTTTTAGTCACTACATCCTGAGATGTAAGAAATCCACCTTTTTGCTAAAAAGTAAGTGTGAGAAAGGTTTCAAGCTTAAGGAAAAACAGACTGCTATCTAAAAACTTTCTGCAGCTTCTGTGGACCTTCCCAAGCTCAGTCCAAGGGATCATCATGGAGTTGTAGCTGGGGCACCCCAGCTTCTCTCAAACGCTAACCCAGGGTGATAGACTAGCTTAAACAGCCCACAGAAAGACTATGCTGAAGCTCATACATTATAACCCATGTTATCTTTCTTCATTGTTTTTCTTAAATCTGAAACAAAAGCCACAGAACAACCTCACTTTTCAGCATGAAAAGCATAGTAGTCAGAAGAAATAATGTTTGCTCCCGGGCAAATTGTACACTCACAGCCTCGGACTTGTGAGGCAGTAGATGGTCTGCTCCAGACAGCGGTACAGATTTCATGGACTCTCAGTGGGCCATACAACATTGATGTCCAAGCACAGGTGGCCCCAAGATACCAGATCTTATTAATCATTTTATTGTGGTTCATAGAAAAGTTTTGTTAGAGTATTTCAAAGGCTCTCTTGAATTTAGTAAATTAAAATTGTTTTCACCCTATGAGACTAGAACAAATAGATTCATGTTACTAAGGAAACCTGTCTGTGCAAATGCCTAGATAAGAAAATAGCAACAAAAAAAAAATCCCTAAATCCTTTGTTAATAAGGTTATTTTCTCTCATAATATTTGTGGCATATGCTAAAAGCATGACTATATTGTTAAAAAGGCACTCACTTGGATGACCTACATAACTCTTTCATGGATTTGCTGATTATGAATCTTTGATACATCTATCCGAAAGAGATGTCAGTAAAACATTTACATCACACCTTGCTATCCAATGTTCTGTTTTTATGATAAATGCAAGTTGTCCCTTAAAGTAGCCAGAATTTCAATACATGAGCTTTTTAATACTGAATTAAATTTCTGCCGCTATCTTCTTATAAAAGCAAACTGCAAAATCCTAAAACAGGGACAGACTATAATAAATCTCAAACATCCCTTAGGCAAATGTATAAGTATGTAATGGGGATCAAAGCTGAATATATAAATCCAAGATGTGAAAAAGAATGAAATATGCTCAAAGTGTCTAAAATCACTGGCAGAGAATCTACTTGTCTAATGTCAGACTACCAACTAAAAGATAAAGAAGGCATGTAAGGGGGAGAATAATCTTTTCATACTACAGGGGAGAAAAAAAACCTAAGCCAAAAATCCCCTAAACAAAAACCCACAAGTACAATACTCTTAATATGCCAGAGCATATCTATGCATCCATCAGTCAATGTACATATGAGGAAATGTGTACCAACAACCAACTAAACCACTAACATATAAAGAAAAAACATCAGTATATATTTACAGCAGAATACTGATATACAACCATGTCCTGTATCTATGGAGACAAAAATAGGTTTTGTAGGTAGAGTAAAATATATTTTATTAGGCTAAATGCTATAATTGATAAAACAATCAAGCATTCATGCACAAAAAACCTTCTTTGGGATGGTATAAATTTGCACCTGTATCAGCTGGTCTAACAAAAAGGTTTTAATGCTATTTAGAAATCTGTTATACTTGTGCCCTTAGGACTTTGTTGCTATAGCAAAACATCATTACCTCTCCCTAGACATGTCTACCATTTTTATTTAATACAATTATTGGGATTTGTTGAAAGCTGTGTTAATTGAACAATGGACTCAAGTTATTACTCATTTTCTCAACAAAACTCAACAAGAAAAACCTTTTAAAACATATCTCAAAAACATTGAAGATCACCTCTTACTCTTTATCGGGATATACATAAAGTTTTGGGGGATTCTTTCAAACAGCTAACAAATCTGTCCACAACTAAAATTATATTTTAAATATCAGTGAAAGCAGTTGCTTTCCAAGCCAGAGATATAAAAAGTGAATCCATGTTTATCATGCAAAATGCTTTAAGGTAATTTCAGAAGAGAAGCACTGAAAGGTAATTCCAATAAAAATGCAAGGAGAATAAGAGAACATCCAAGCTACAGTAAAAGAAGAAATAGAAATACTAAAATGTTTACTGAACCTAATTTTAAATACCTGTTAAGTAAAAGTGCTTTTTAGAATATTAAGCAGAAGTTTAATCATCTCAGTTGAAAAATGAAATGAAATACCAGATAACAAAATTTCAGGTTATTAGCAGAATATCATTGCAAATTCAAAGTCAACTAAAGTGGTTCCATTGCCTGTGTGAATTTAGATGGAAAATATTTTGTATAAATTTTGTTATGTAGAAGTAGTTTAGGCACTGACCCTGTGAAAAGACACTTCTAAATTTGCGAGCTTTGAGTGGCTGACTTTCATCTCTGAAGCACTTTGGTCTCATCTAACCACTGCATGCTGCAAAAGTGCTTGACATTGAGCAAATTATATTGTGTGACATAGTCTTAAAATAATCAGCATTTAATTAAAAGTTAAAGAATACAATTTATACAAGTAAAGCTCTAGGTTACCTGAAGAATGAAAACGTTCCAAGAGCACGGTATTATTTTGGCTTTTCTGTCTATCGGATTACTATTGAATTAATAGACCTCCTGGGAAAAACATTGTTAAAACAGAATTTTCATGACAAGGAAAGAAAGACATTTCAAACAGACTTTTTAGTGGAACATATACTAACAGGCAGCCATTACCACTTGGTTTTGGATTTGTTGCACCGAAGAGAGGAATGGTGAAGACATAAAAAGACGAAACACTGCTCATTCCTCAGTTGTACAGATAAGGAATGGAGGAGGAACTGATCAGACAGTTTTGAAGAGGGTGTAGGCATGCCAGGAGAAATGATAGAAAAAAAGAAATGTTCATAGTTTAAAGGGAAAGTAAATTGTACAAAAGGTGGCTAGCAAGAAGACAGCCTCAGTAGATAGGCTGGAAGTTGAATACAGCACAACTTTAGCTAGTGGGTGAGAAGACAAACATGCTGCAGAGGAGACCTCAGCAGAATTTGGTGCTAGTAGAACTGGAGCCAAAACAAGTCTCTGCGCTGAGGTGTCTGGGACTATGGTTAAGGACACACAATTTTTTTTAACTTCAGCTTTCGTTTCTACCGTGGCAATGATACGTTCAAATCTAAATCAGAGTAAAGACAAGCAAAGCAGGCTGTTGCGTGCTATATGCAACATACTGTATGATGTATCCACAAAATTGTAAGTAAACCTGATGCAACAAACTGCTTATAATATTTTTACTAGAATCAAATTATGTTTAGTCTCTCGAGATAGGATTAATAAAGGCAAATTAATTTATGACCAGTAGGCAGAGACATACAGCCAGTATAGTCATGATAATGTCTGACTCACTTGTCTTCAGTGCAATAAATTTAGACGAGGTATCCTCTATGCAAATTGAAAACAGATATCTGATCCAAAAGAGTGTGATGCTGTTTGAAACAATTTGCAAGGCTGTGTGAGGCCATACTGAGTAATGCTCCTTGTGCTATAAATTAGCATGATATGAAACCCTTCTAAACGAAAAGCATTCTCTTTTTGACCTACACTATGAGATACAAGATTATGTAAGCGACAGGACGGGTAATAACTGTTGTAATTGTCCACACTTATTTTGTATTAAAATTCCAATCAGTGACAAGGTTCGAATCACACGTTCAGTGAAGGATTCTTTTTACATACAGGAATGAATCATTGTAAGAAAGTAACAACAGATGAGCTCTAGAAAGCTCAGAGGCTGATCCTGGTAAAGCATGCAAAGTCTCAGCTGCGTGCCTGAATCTGCTGGCTATGCCCAACAGAGCAAAAATATAGCAAGCACAAGCTCTTGTGACAGTTTCTTTAAGTTCTGCTTTCAATGTGACCCAAAAATTCTGCAAGAGAGACCCCTGTCACCTTTCTGTTCATCTTTAATATCTTAAACAAACTTCTTTGCTTTTCAGAAGAAAAAAAAAAAAAAAGATTTGAGGTCTCAGCTCTGCAGAGCTTCTCCTGGCACACTAATGGCCAAGTGGGAAGTTATCAAAGGAAACTCTCTGTACCAATCTACATGCTGACATTATTTAGATGAGACTGAAGGACACTAATACGTATCAGCTGCCTACAGTCCCTAGACTGATATATCAAATAAACACAGACAAAATACATTGTCATGCCTCTTTTCATGCCTCCTACCTTGAGGGTGAGTACAGGAAACAGCACAGCACCTGAGAGGTCACCTTTCCAGGGCTTTCATGAATTCTAGGCATGATCCACACATTGATTAAAGTTCTTCTGCATTACCTGACTGCTTTTCTTTCCTAAATTAAATTTGCATTGCATGAAACAATCAAAGCCAGCATGTAGCCCAGTAAGGTTCAATGCATGCAAGTGTATGGAAAGCAGGTATATCTACCAGAACAAGGACTATATTGCAGAATCTTGTATTTCATACATAAAAAAAAATAAAAAATCCAACAATAAACAAACAGCTCAAAAGTCTGATTTTACATGCATTGAGCACTTCCTTGTGATGACTGGCACCTTACTTTTATAATACTCATAGATTCTACAGCTCTCCCAAGCGCATAAGGCACCACCATTTACCATTGCAAATATAGCAGCCTGAACCATGCTAGAAGAATTAGACCATAATTTTCCAGCTTTGCAAATTTCAACAAGTGCACACAGAGCTTCCAGTGATAAAGTAAAGGCTAGTTTTCAAAGAAACAAGGTGAGAAACAGTTTTGCATTTGGAAACTGAGAAGACTGTCCAGTTACAGTAACATAACTTCAGTCACATTTCAGGAAAACAATCTGGATTCTCTTGCTGTCCCATCTTAACACTAAGTTTACCAGTGGTTCAGACATGGAGAACAGGTATCAGTTATGCTAGGACAAGAAGACAAAATTGTTTGGATTACCCCAAAACATACTTGGATCTAGAATCTCCTGGATTCCAATGGGAACTGAAAAAAGCCAGATTTTTTTAATGTTAAGTGTGCAAACGGTTACCTGCGTTGATAAAACATGTACTCCTCTCTCCATTCCATTTTAATATTGATGAGCTGGTCGTTAGCACACTGGCATACCGTCTGTCTTGCTCCATGTACTCAATTGCATGTCCTCAAAATGCAGAACTGAGCTAAAGGCTGAAGGCATTACAGCTTTTATGTCACCAAAAGTAATTACATAAATGTAATTCCAAATTTTCACGTGTTACTGCTGTCCATATTATTACATAAATGCATTTCATTGAGGTCAGATTATTAAAATCACATAATATTTAAAATATGACCAGTATTTCAGATATACAAATGGTTATAGAATGTCACCCCAAAGGCCTTCAGACCCAGGAACTTACATTCTCCAATGGCAGAGTTCAAAAGAACACAATATAAAAATCAAGAAGAATACATAGGCTACTTCCCTGAATAGTCTAACACCTTCTGAACGTTTCAGAAAGAAATTACTCAAATCAATTGTTTCAACAGATTCAGTAATTCTGAAAGGATTTATCTTCTGTGAACTTTCTACTCCCCTATTGAACCAGCATAACGTTTTACTATACACAACTGTCTATGGCAACATACTTCGCAGCTTATTGTTATTACGATTTTAAAACTTTATCTTGTCTTATATATATTATATTATTTGAATGTACTTTGGGCAGCTACCTGGAATCAAAGGAATTTTAATTAAGCACAGCAACATAAATCAGCAAGGCATTTCACATTTGAAGCATGAAAACAGTCCCACTCAATTATGTCCCTGTTCTCTTAACTTCATGCTCAAATATTTTGCCAGCGTAAAACTGAAATTTGTTAACTTACACAGATAGTGCCAGAACAACTTGTGCCTCTGGACTTACATCCTGCAAAATATGTACTAAAAAAAGCTTTAAATCTTAAAAAAAATCCTCATGTCAAATGTAGAAGTGGACATTTAATTAGTTAGTTATCTTTATATATCTCATTATATTTATTTATTTATGATCAATGGATAGACCCTTTTTTTTTTTTTAAATTAAAGTGAATGGGCATCTGCAGTTTTGCAACTGAAATACTGCAACATCATGGAGTGTTAGAAATCAAAACTGAAATGGACTATTAGCTTACCATAAATGACAATGACTGCCTTTGCCCTAGCTGAAACATGGGCCAAAAAAAAGCCAATAGAGCAAACAATGAGTAGGGTTTTGATCAAATACTGAGCCAGGTCTCTTGTATTTGACCCATTTTTAATCTAAAAATATCCTTTAGGCTGTCATATAAAATATAAAACACTTTAATAAAAGATTCCAGCCTTTAACTATAAGCTGCATGGTAATAAAATAATACAGAGCTTCTAGCGTACACTTTGATTTTTTTTTTTTAAATCACAGATTTTAAGGCAGTAGAGCATGCAAAGTGAAAATCAGATCATGGTATGTGATACCATGATCATAAATTTTCAGTATTAAATGGATCACAATGTTCCTGGGCTGGCTGAAAAATAAGTACCATTGATGCAAGGTGGAGCAAGTTAAAGCCCTTTAGAATAATAGAAATATTAATTATAAACTTGTGTGGGAAAGGGACAACACTAATTGGATAGTACACAAACAGGTCTTGTGGTCCAGTGACTCAGGAAATCCAAAACATTCATATAGGATTGATTCTTCCTTTCTTTTTTCCCTGGGGAAACACCAAGAGAAGAGGTGCGGAGCTGGTACTCAAAAGTCACCAGTGTTTTACATTCAGTAACAGCTGTCCAATTATAGCCAAATCAATTACTACAGCTCTGCGTTATGATGTAACATATTCAGGTCTAACTTACATTAGGCTGTCATCAAGTATATCTTTAAAGTGTTTTGCAGTTCCATGGCACTAATGTTGTACCAAGATGTTTACAAGCACTGAGTAAACTTGTATTTATATCACTGAAATTCTGGATTTAGACTGGTGTCATGTACAATTTATCTGAAGTAAATGTGAACTGTTTGGCTGGATAGGATGCATTTGTGCAATCCTCTTTCTTTCTACCACTGGTGATAGCATGTGCCTCATTCTGCTGACAAGGAGCTTTGCTCCTACTTTTCAGGATGTTTGAATCCTTTCAGTTTGTTTTGTTTGCATCTCATGCTTCTTGAATGTAGGCAATTTATAAAAAGAAAAATTCACCTTGCTCTCCTTTGAAAATAAGCAAAAATCCAATTACAACTTTAAGGTTAAGAACTTCAGGCTATATCACGTCTTTAGCAAATCTGAAAATGGTGATTTTGCACTCGTACATAAGGCATTAGCTCAGTCACACAAATGCCGCACCATTACAGAGGCTCCTATTGAGTAGTTAGATACCATTATACATCTGCTGCTCTATATTCTTGTTAAAAAAACCTGGCACTTTCAGAGCTTTGCATTTCTGACTTTGTAATAGCACTTGTCCCAAAAAGACTGAAATTGAACCTTTATATATATATAGAAATCAGAAAAGTTAAATACACTGCAAGCCTAGAACTCTCAGTTCAGAATTTTCATTTTTTACTTATTCAATGCAAGATGAAAGCTGTATCTTGTTTTCTGACTATCTCTATAACATCATAAGCAACGACATGTACCTGAAGACAATGACAGCACAGGGCATCATACTTGACAGTTCGACAGACTGGTTACTGTTCTTACACTGGGAAAATTTCTGCTTAAGTGAATTTACCAAAATAACTGTATTTATAATGTGAAAAAAGATCTAGAGGATTTTTCTGCATTTTTATGCTTTTAATAATCATGACTCCTACAAACAATAAACCAACATAATACCACTGATGAAGTTATAAACATAACATATATATTTGCCTCAACCTCACAAGTAAATTGGTTCCACACTGACATTCCAATGCATTCTATGAGAATTCCTGGTGAACTTAAACTTCCAGAAATCAAAGCAAAACATGTTACTGACATACCTAAATTAATCTGTAGGTATCCAGAAAAAAACAATTTTCAGGGAAGCCTCCGCTATCCTTCAGTATTTTCTATGGAAAACTTTCACATTTATACAATATTTTCTGATCTATCACTATGTGTGAAACAGCTGCTGACCTCAACTGAATATTTGGCAGAAGCTCAAAACCAAAGCACAGTATCGAAGAAGTTTGAGCAACACTCTCATCCAAATATGTTCATTGGAAAGAAAGATCATGGTGTCTCCAAAACTGGAATGGCTGAAAAAATGTGACTATGCCAGCATTTGCCTATTGAACACCTTGTGTGATTAACTGCATTGATGGTAATTTTTGCTACTTTAAGGGAACACAAATAAATAAATAAATATTTTCATTGACTTCTAATTTGCACAAAACCTTGCCTTAATACCAAACAGTTTCCCCCTGTGAACTTTGTACTGATATTTCTTTGTGGGTTGCCAGGTATCAGTTTACAGTCAGCAAGAAAAAATCAAAGCATTTAATTTCCACCTTGCTGCCCTAACTCATTCTTCAGTCTTTATAAATACCATTAACATCTCATCTATAATTCAAACCCCAAACCCAGGTACTGCCTTTAACGTGGATCTTTTCCTAGTCCGCACATCACTGAGATATTTTAATCTCACTCCATCTTTCTACCCAAATTTTCTAAAGGGGAGGCTTTCTTGTGTCTAACCAGATGAAATTAGCACCTTAGCCTTGTATCTAATGTATTTAAATCTCCTCCTGTCAGCCTTGACCGCCTCCATTTTACATCATGGAAATGGACTCAAAATGCTGCACAAAAATTCAATTTTCCTCATTAATCACATGTATGCTGTCAGCTCAGTTTTCCTTCAATGGCTCTCTTCTCTCTGATTTAAATACAAAATTGTCTTCCTGTATCACCAGTTCCCACGTGCGCTACTACGATGCCACCCTCTTCTTTTCCCAACTAGTTCCCCATTTGTTGAATTTTCAAAGATCTTTCTATAGTCTGCTTTTGAGGCCATCTTTTGTAGTTGGAAACACTTGCAAATCTCCTAGAATTACCTCACTATCTTTTCCCCCTTCTCCAAATTCTACCAGAACGGTGCTAGACAATGAAGCTTATAAAACTTTTGTTCAAGGCAAGGAGCAGATGGGATGGAAATACCATTTAGCATGCCAAATGCTCCTTTCTCATCATTATATGGCCCTATTTGTTTGTTGTAGGTGTCATTAATGCTATCACAAATTTTTGCTTCTTGCCGCATGAAGGACTTCTCATTCTCATTGAATGTTTAAACTTATTCCAGACAGTGAACACATGATCAGAAGACATATATGCTAGAACAAAAATCATCAAGCTGTAAATAGCTTTCTGCTTCAACTATTACACACTGTGTATTCCCATAATTCCAACTTTGAACTGTTTGTCATTTTAAAATCTTGCTGTCACTTGTTTCTGAACTCTTCTCTTTTTTCCACATATTTTTCATTCAAAACAAAAATAAGTCCCTGCCGTTTTCAGCTGAAAACATATAGAGACAAGTATGAATTTCGAATTCCTAGATGACTTAAAAAGGGCAACATGACACCAGCATTTCTGAGAACTCTCAGGAAACCACTTATGTCAGTTATGATAATTTTTTTTTTCAGAGATATTTCTAGTACATTTTCATGAGACCTTTGATTAGGATACCCCAAGATGTTTAAATGACAAATGTATCAAGGCCCTGGGCTTTTCCTCATCAGTAGTTAGTATTTATCTCCTCTGTTATTCATAGACTCAACCTTTCTACAGCTTTCATTCTGTACTTTAAAAGCCAGTTTCATTTTTTAATATCATTGGTTTCATAGTTACTGGAAGTCTTAAACAAATTCCTCAGACAACTGTCACCTCATTTGGAAACGCACACAAAATCCACCTTTCTTCCCCCCAAAACAAGTTCTTACAACACTAAAACTTTTCAACAGTAAAGAATCTTTTTACTTTCAATAACCCTACACTCTTTTTCTACTTAATCCTACTTTTACTTACTCTTTCCTTATTACTTCAGTGTTACCACTATGTTTGCCACACCCAGTTTACCACTCTTCACCTTCTTCAGCGCCTCATGGACTGCTTCTCAGAAATCATATAATGTCAGAGCATTACAATTCCTCATGCATGTTGAATCGATTTAAATATGCAACTTGCTTTGTTGTTGCACTGGGTTTTCGTGGCAAGGTTTTGATAGCAGGGGGGTTACAGGGTTTCTGTGAGAAGCTGCGAGAAGCTTCCCCTTTGTCCAACAGAGCCAATGCCAGCCGGCTCCAAGGTGGTTCTGGCACTGGCCAAGGCTGAGCCAATCAGTGATAGTGGTAGTGCCGCTGGGAAAACAGATTTAAGAAGTGGAGAAAAAAACCCTGCAAAATTGCAGCCAGATAGAGAAGTGGGAATATGCAAGAGAACCAGCCCTGCAGACCCCAGGTCAGTGCAGAAGGAGGGGGAGGAGATGCTCCAGGTGCCGGAGCAGAGATTCCCCTGCA
>JANZLQ010000007.1:15552750-15600848 GCA_026212715.1 Elanus axillaris | reverse complement strand
CAGTGATGTTAAAAAAAAAGGGGGGGGGGGGTGATCTGTATAGCAGCAAAACCAGGAAATTTTTTACATATGAATAAAAGACCTCCAAGTAAGTCAAAGGTTCAAAAACTGAATTTCCTTCCCCTCTGACTCAACTAAACAAATATGCCCACAGCAATGTTCTTCATTTCTTTCAGTAGCAACTGGGTACAGCTTCAATACTCATAACAAAACTCAGCAATGAATGTAAAGGAAATATGGAAACTACAAGAAAACTCAAGTATATTAATAGTTCTGGCAATAAACTTGTTGAGGTCAAGAATTCAGAAACACAGGAACCTACAGTAGGAGGACGACTGTGCTGCAACCCAAACAGCTCAGGGCATGCTTTTCTGGATTACATTTTTCTCTAAAGAGAAATTTTACAACCTCCTCCTAAAGCAGCAGTCAGAAATTACTATTTCCTGACAGTGATATGTGACCATTACAAATAGTGCTTTCTGAAAGCAGTACTTCTAGTTACTATGTACCACATCAAGAATGGCAGGTTTATAGAGTAAAACATTGGGAACTACCATACCTACATATTGTCATACAAACCACAAATCTCTTTTTTTTCAGGTTTGGACAGCTACTTTTTGTACATACTCCAAAGAATAGTCTGCAATGGACATGCATGTCTGTAATACATATACACACACACACCAATAAATACATCTAGCATGCATCTATCTGTTGTCTCCATTACATCAGTAGAATGTTACTTCCCTAGCTTGTCAGATTGTCACAATGACTTCCCTATTTTACCTAGACAAAATTAAAAAAATTGCATATATTACATTTCATTTATGCTGTTAGTATTGTTACTCATTTGTAAGAGGCTGATTATAAAGACAGAAAATCTCTGTAACCAGCCTCTAAAAAAGAGCTTTTCCAAGTATGATTATGGGAGTTTCCACCCTTTTTTTTCCCAAATATCAGTTATATTCCACAGATATTCTATGTGGGGGCTTGAATAGTTGTGGGATATTGGCTTCATGACAACAGTTTCCAAATAAACAATCTAGTCTTGTGGTTCTGGTCTGAACCGTCACTAATGAAAGTTGATGTTTCTTATGGAATGAAAAAGGACAAATCGAGAGGGGAAAAAATGTTACTGTTTCTAAGCTCCAAGGCTAGAGTATTTTATAGTATTTAGTTTATTGAAAAAAACCCTTATGCTTATTCTTTTGAAAAACAAATATTTTTTATAAGGCAAAATTACAATATTTGATTAATGTTATTACAGGCAATAGATTTCTAAATGTTTCTGGCAAACACACAACCCAATATCCAATGCACTATTCTGCAAGCCAGTAGTATATTGCCTTTTTTAAGGACATGCTAGGGACCTCAATAAATACCAGTCAAGAGGAAGAGTGTTACTCACAGGAGGTAAATGAATTATATGTGCACAGCCTGAAAGAACGAAGAAAAATTTTAGCAAAAACTTCGAAGTGTTGTCAGATGAAAGAAGCAAAAGCATTAATTTTAATGGCATAAATAGATGGAGAATAAATTATGAGTAAACTGGACTACCTAGGGTTCTTAAAATTGTCTGAACTGTTTAAGTGACTAAATGACACTCTATTTCCAATGTTATTAGCATAGCCACAATATGCTTAAATACATCAAAAGTATATGTTTATTTTATGTATCCATCCTTAAAAATCAGATCTATAAAGCAATGTGAATCCAAAATAACCTTTGTTTTGCAGTATCTCTCCTATTCTTGGGGGTTTTTTTTTGTTTTGTTTCTCTTGAAATTAAGTCCGTAAATAACATTTATTGCTTTTTAGATGAACTGAAGAGTTGTTAGATCAACCAGAAAAGTGGAAAATTTATTAATAATGCAGTATTATCAACTTCAGATCATCATCATTACTTCTTCTGATGACCCCACTAAGTCTGACATTAAATGCGATCATTAGAGCATCTATCTGGTCTGCCTAGCATTTAGGATTTACATTAATTGAGGACCTGTTAAGGCTAGACTTTAGAATTCAGTCCACCAAAATAATATCTAAAGATGTTTCTTCCTAGCCCACATCATTACTGCCTGGTTTGTTCCTTGGAATATGAGGGGGTTTAGCCCCATTTAATTTTATCCCATCTAATGTAACTGCACATGTTCTCAATACCCATATAGATATCTAATTCCCCTAAGCTCTTTACCTTCTTGATATCTCATGGCAATAATTTCCGTAAGCTAATTATATATCAGGTAGAAAAATACTTCTTTTTAATCTGTCACCTCTCTCTATGCAGTCATCCCTTAACCTCCCACAGCCCCACAGAACTAAACTTCTGCCCCTCAGAAATCCATTGCTTGGCATTCAGACTCCTACCAATTCATCTGATAAGCCTCATTGTCTCTGGCTACTGTTTCTTCTAATTGACTGTGCTCTGACGTCAGCGAAAACATCCAACACTTTCGTTTTCTAGTTCAGTTCACCTCTAACATTTTCTTAGTATCTATATGAATTGGCCCTCTGTGATCCGCAAAGCAATCACGTTTTCCATTTGGTGATTTTGTGTCACTGTGTGCACCCTCAACTGATCATTTTTTCATATGTCTAACATCAGTTATCCTTCTCAGTACCCCCAGACCAAAATGATTTTGTGACTTCACCCATATATAACATGTTTCCTAAATTCCTTCTCCGGAATATGATATTCCCCAATCCAGACTGTTTATCCCAGTTTTCTGTGCTTGTTGACTTTTCTTATCTTCACCTAACGATTTTTTCAGACAAACTTTTCAAAACTTTTTGATTCAGTATTATATTTGAATAATAGGTTGTGCCTGAACTCTGAACCATGAAGAAGGAAAGCAAAGGAAAACCAAAGCTAATATGGTGCACAGTGCACTGCTATTGACCTTAACAAGATTACAAAAGTATTGGAAATTAGAAGCTGGAAGAACTTCCTCCTTAGTGCACAATAGTCCCGGTTAGGCTTAATCAAGGATAAAGTTTCTAGTTTCTTCTAATTTCCACCCAGTATAAAGTTTCATTTATTTGGGAAAGGAAAAGAACCAACCTTCACATCACTTAGTCCAAACCAAACTCTACATTGCATGTGTCCAAAATTATTCTCTTAAAACTGTGAGTGCCAGGCCTACAGCTCCAGCTGACAAAGTCCTTTCCTCTGCCCTTACAGATGTATACATCTGGCCTCTTTACCTTCCAGAACAGACTTCATTATTTCTATTGTCTTCTTCCTCTTTCAAGGGATATCTTGGTAATTAAAACTGAACCATAGCACTCAATATGCATTATTAGAAAAGAACACAGTTGTGTCAAGAAACAAGATCAAGAAGAAAGCAATAAGATCAAACATGACTAATGTGAAGATGATATAGAGAATTCCAAGTATAGTAGGGCATAAAAGCAAGACCTAAATAATTCTGGCATCCAAGAAAGCAAGTCATAACAGACAACTATGGACAGGGAGCGGCATGTACTAACTACATGTAATTCTTTAACATTTATTTCTTCAAAATATTGTGGGCAGAAACCAACCATCAATGTCTTAACATGTCATTCATACACAACTCATTTCTTCTCTACTTTCATTAGGAATTATTTTTAGGAGTTATTTACAGCATGTGAGGCTTCTTTTTTAAATCAAATTTTAAATTATACTTTTTAAAAATTGACATCTCTGATTTAGTTTCTTTTGTCTTCTAATTTGTCAGGGTGACAGAACAAGTTAGACATTTTTAAATGACACTTGATTGAAATATCATATTATAGGCACATTTTAATTAAATAATTTATGTGCAAATGGGTTCTATAAAAGTAGACCAAAAGCTATGACTATAATCACAGATACGTTTCCTTGATATAGACACATTACCCTAGCAAATGTTTTCACACACATCCCTGAAATGCTTTTTTTTCCCCTTTTATACACATGCTTTATGATTCTTTTTTTTGTTAAGAAATCTGCCATTTAATCTAAGAAAACATTGTAACAGAGTTATCTTTCTGATTGTAAAGATTTCATTTTGCCTTCAGGATGCATGAGCAAATAAGAAACATATTTAATAAATAAAGAGTATAATTTACTTTGGTTAATTTAACAAAATCCTGAAGGTCCTTGATGTTCTTTATTACCATCAGGTAGATCTTCTGTGAACCACAGTAAAATAGTTTATATCAACAGAGCTGGACCCCATAATCAAATAACAGATTAACTGAGATCTATTTAAAACTGCATGTGCACAGTATTATTTACCTATAGATGGTCTTTGCTGAACTGTGTAGGCTTTAATATGACCTTTGGCCACTTAGTAAAATGTAATTCTCTATCTTGCCACAATTGTCTGTGTGTGTCAGTTATAGGATTCAATTACATCCAAATAATATCTAAATAAATATTTGTCTGAACTGAACATGGCTCATTATTATTATTATTGTTAAGCAGAATTTATGCTTTAGATCTGAAGAGATTTTTGTAGATGAGAGTATCAAATATGGCTTAAGGAAGATATCGTGACTACTACTATGTATCTCTGGACAGTTAGAGGTATAGTATTTCACAAGTGACATAACGGTTACTAAGTTGTATCTTGTGAATGGTATCAGAATAACATTACAAGGCCAAAGTATGAAACCACTCACCATTGCTGATCCTTGTACCAGATATTTTATTCTACTTAAATTCAAACCTAAAATTTCAGCTGCGATAATTTCCCTGTTCAGTACAATAGAACTGACCTTCAAGAAGCATCACAAAAGAAAAGGAAATCTGTCATTCTTAGACAAAAAAATTCAAGCCTTATCGTTCCTGCATTTAACAGATATGGTCAGTTGTTCAAATGCAGATTCTAAATTGCTCACTGAAAATATCCATGAAAATCACAGAATCATACCTATAATCAAAACTAAAGCTGTAAAAACAGTACATGGACCACCTACAGTCATATTTGTGTACAAAAATTGTTTTTTCATTACTATCTCCAGGATGGGAATTGTGGGCCAAATGCGAATGCTTTGATTATCAGATACTATTATATCTACAGCAACATGCTTTATATAATATACATATTGATAATTTCTGCAAATTGTACCCCAAAAGCAACTTCCCTGATTTTCACCGAAAATATTGCTGTCAATTCTAAAAGTATCACTGATGACAAATCCCCCAAAACAGCCCAGACAGCCCCTTGAATTTTGTTTTCTCTTTGCAAAGTAGTATATAAAATTTAGAATGTTTCCATAGTAGATTCTATACTTTATTAAGCTCATTGCAAAGATAAATCATTAATTCAAGAAATTCCTAACATTCTTTAAAGCAACTAGAAGATTAAAATGCTCTGTCCCTCATGATATCAGGTTTTCAGATTTATCATTGCAATAGACGCATAGCCCCTGTAAGGCACAGATATATTTGCTGAGTAGAAGGAAATGGCCTCTTTTGATGGCATTGATTTCTTTTTAAGTGGATAAGCCAGTTATGACAGAAACAGTTCCTTGTATTTGAAGAAAAACAAAATTCAGCAGCTTACAAAATGAGATTTTAGAATAATTTGCTATGGTCCATCCAAGTAGCCAAGGTCATTAACAAAACAGGTCGTTAAGCTTTTATGAAAGAAGCTATTACTGAGCTTCCTTCACTGAGTTATTGTCTATGGAACCACAGTCTCTTCCCCTAGTTTACAGAATTTAAAGAAAAATTCTTCAGCAAAGAGAGATGGGAAAAACCCTGATGCAATCCAAACCCCAAACCAGCCTTAAACTCATTATAGCTCCCCATAATTGTGATAAATAAATTGTGTGTGTCTTCCTTCTTGACGAACCTGATTTTTTAACTTATATGAATATCTATTCTGAGCATCCTTTTTATTTTTACTGTTTTCATTTAAAACTTCTTTATGAGGTCTGAACTAAAACTGCACTATTCAGCATAGGAAACTCTCAGTCATTAATATACTGCCCCATCATAAAAAGGATATTATTAGAAATCTCTAAAGAACTTTGAATATTAACACTGCAGAGGCTAGAATAAGCAGATAATGATTACCAGGGTTTCTTTTTTCCCCATGTGTTTAACAAGTGAAACACTTCAAGAATATTTCAGGCATCTAAAAGACCAAAGGTACATAACTCTGCTTAATTATTTTTTTTATGTTGGTTTTAGTTTACCTTCAGCTAAGAATTCCATGCAAAGGTCAAAACATTGTGAAGTGTACCATCTATAAAGTTCTAGAACACAAATTCTGCAATTTTAGTCTTTCTGTATAAGCCCATCAACATCCATAGCACTAACCATAGAATGTAATACTACCAAATTAAGTGATGGCCAAAGCAGATTAGTTTTTATGGAGCACTTAAATTTTTGATGAACTGTACTGATCTTACCTCAATTAAATAATATTTTAAAGGGCTGTCAGTTGTTTGACATGAACATAAATATTGCTACAGCAACAGACTAACAAGAACTACAGACCAGTCGTTAAAAACAATAAATTAGTTTTAAACATAAAGTTAAAACATGGCAGTTTGTAGCAGCTCAGTGTCAAAACAATAAACCATCTGCCTCATTAAATCATCAAGAGCACTCATCCTTTCCTTCCTCTTGGCTAAATCTGTTCTTCTCAAAACTGTTGAGCTGTACCCAGGCCTAATTCACCATCCTTTCAAGAGCTGTTCCTCCTCTGAATAGCTAAGCATCATCAGCTGTCTTGCTCACTTAATAACTGCCACCCTTCCCCTGTAGCTAGAATAGGCAATTTCTTTATTAGTTTCATACTCAGGAAAGTGAACACCATACGTAGAGAGTAGCGGGAGAAAGCGGTGGATACTCTTAATTGCCCCACTTACCTGCCCCTGACAGAAAATATGCATCTTCACAAGAAATAAGAAATATCAGTGATTCTTTGTCCTAACAGAGGCTAGCAAGCATTTCCCTAAAGAAATGTATCTTTCTAGTTAGGTCAATCAAAACACTGCTATTATTCCCTTATGAAAACTCCAGCAAACGTATACAAATACCTCACCTTATAATTAAATATCTCCCCCAGCTCAGAGAAAGCAGATTTTATTTTAGGAATTAATCAAAATAGGCGAAGTTATCAGTTGCTCCTTGATCCTTCATGCTGCAGAGAAGTAATATTGGAAGTCCTGGTCACTTTTGAAGACTGCAACCATTGCCATTGACTCGGGCTTCTGTGTGTGGTCTTTATTTTAAATGTTTTATCCCAAATATTGCTTTTTCAATCAGAAAATTTACTAAGCTATTTTATTCTAGAAAAGTTCATCTTCCTTCAGACACTCCCTTCCCTCCTTCTCCCCATTCATAACAACTGTTGTGCTATTTTGTTACATAGTAGTCCTTCCCTCCTGATAATTCCAGTTCCTTTTTCATGACAGTGATAGATGCATCTGATAAGTCATAGAAAAGTAAACTTGACAACATTTTCTACTTCCAACTCAATTTCTAATCTGTTTCTACATTGACTCTTTTGCTCCAGTTAACAAAAAAATGATGTCTCTGAGCTCATATCAATTTTAATATTTACAACCTGTCAAAATGATTCGCATTCCTCACTGAAATCTTAGTTCAGGTGTTTCATTGATCAGGTCCCAAATCCCTTTCTTTAATATGAGCCTTAAACCAATCTCTTAGAGCTGGTGACATCCCTCACAGAAGGTAAAAAGACATTTTAGGTGCAGATAAAAGAGAAAGCAAAAGACCTAATTCCTATTTCCTAATTCCCAACGACAACACTTTCCTGATATTTCAAGAGGCCTTATATAAACAATCAGCTTGCAGTAAGAGGAAATACTCTGACAGGAAGGTCTTGTTTGTTCAGCATCAGGTTCCACCTTACCTTGCGAGGAGGGTGTGTGCACAGGGGATTGCCCGCCCCATCTGGAGCTCCCCCCGGGATGCTCTCGAGCATGAGACCTCGGTGGCACGCAGATTCACATTGCCTCTTCACTCTCCTCAGTTCTGTGCTCCGTGTGCAGATGGAGGAGGCAAAGGCAAGTGCAAGTCCCCAGCCGTCCCCATGGGAAAAATCTAAATTGTGCCAGATGGGGCTGCTCAGTTTCAGAAATAAAATGTTTTTCCAGAAATCAAATAACATGTTGGGTTGGTGAAAACAGAAAATTTCAAAGAAGTGATTTAAAATAAATAAATCAATCAATCTTTCTGCAAGCTCAAGCACTGTAGTAGTGCACTGCCTTCTTGCAGCTTTATACTCCATTTCAAACTCTGAAAGATCTAAGGTGAAGACTGAAAACAAGACTCTACAGTCCTCAGGGATTCTGCCAGCCCCAAGACAAGCAGCCCTGCAGGACAAGTGCTAAACTTTACATGTAGCTGTGAACTGAATGTCAATGAGAAATACGAGAAAAAATTGTCATTTTATGTTTCCATTAATCAACTTGCTCCTGACAGTCAGCCTTGTTTTATTAACATAACCAGATAAACACACATGCGTGTCTCATTAAGTTCAGAAGGAAGGCCAGCCAGCAAAATCTTGCAATTCATCAGGTGAGGTCTTCCATATTGAAATGACCTCAGAGGTTTCATAGGGCCTTGAATATCACAGCTCCATTAAATATCCTCAAACTCCTAAATCTTATACTTTGGACAATATAGTTAGGCCAATTTCACATTTAATTTCTCACTCTTATAAAGTTTGACTTTTCCACCTCAGCATACCTAAAAAATTGAAGACATTCTCTGTAATAATAAAATAACTCCTTTCAAGGATATGAGAGATAATTTGATGATCATTCTTTAAAGCAGGAGGTTAAACCTTTTTACTATGAAGTCGATGGCATAAATTATATCAATTTATAAATGCTCTACAGCAGCTTTAATATCATATTGTAACACTGACTTCTCCCAGTTGGTCTGAAACTATGATGAGGTAAATCTCAAGGTCAGAATTTGATAGTAGCATCTGTCTTTTCTTTCAGTCGTTACCAAGGAAGAACCTTCAGATTGATTTTTACAATAGTAATTTAAGGGTTAGGCTTAGTTTGAAGTCGTATCCAGTAATTTTTCATTTATTTTAGTAAAATGTATCTTTATGGTGTTAAGAATAATGACTCCCAGTTCCAGACCTCGATGGACAAGGATTCATTTGAGTTTCATATTTAAATGTCACGTAAAGTGTGCTTACACCGCTGCTTTTTTCTCCCTCCTCCTATGTTATTCTCTTTTTCAATGAAATACATATTTTCTTCTTTACTGGATATAAAACAAGAACAGTGACAAGATCTGTTTGGCAAACACATCTGGGTGAGAATGCTTTTGGTCCTCTGGGTAATTCTTTCAATAGAGCTACTCACATGAAAAAGCTGTTCATGTGGGTGTGCAGTGAGTTATTGTTAATACATGATTTCAAGATCTGGGGACTGAAGAAGCTGGCACCAAGTGGCCTGAGACCGGTAATAAAATGGTGGAGGCTGGTGATACAAAGGCAGAGCAAAGGCAATCTGGATTGATTAACAGATTCCTGAATTTGCAGCTGTTAAGGCAGACACATTCCTTCTGGCTTCCTGCAGTTCTTAATCAAGCTAAGCACCAACAAGGGGCATATTTGCAAAAGCATCCTAAAAATGTGAATATATAAAATGATGCACTTGTGTTTTTATACATGCACTGGTAACTATCTTTTAGTAACTAGGGAACGCCATACTCACTCCCTGTATGATTGTGTAGATACTGTTTAGACGTCTCCTGTGGAGATTTGTTATCTGGTAATAGAGATTTTTACCATTTCCCAGAAGTCTCAAAAAAAAAAATAAAATGAAATGATTGTTCTATACCCTCTTGCTGTCACTCTTTTTCCATTTCCCCCTCCCCCTGAGCTGTTCACCACTATTAAAGAGATACAAGTTTCAGGAGTGTATAAAAAGCGGCTGAAAGTTGAAAACTTCCTTTCCTTACCTTACTTTGATTAAAAAAAATTTGGGGTTTGTGTTTCTAAACTTAAAATCAAAACTTCTCCCTTGATGTGTCTTTTATGATGTCTCACCCCAGAGCCAACACTTACACTACTGGGAACAGGGGATTGTAATGGAAATAGTAACAAACCTCTAAACTGCAGCAGTGCTATCAGGCATGATTACAATTGGTTTAGGTTTGAACTGGGAGCTCCCATCTTCAGTCTATAAACTTTTGAGGTAGTGTCATGTTTCAAAGATGGTGAAAAGATAAATTCATGCTGCAGTGCAAAATAGCAGGCAACAATACAGCTGTACTCCTAAACCAAAGCCCGACAGAAGCAGCATACCAAAATCTGGTGTATAAAAGCTCCATGATCATTACAATGAAGTGGCTTTACTAGCACCAGCATGCTCAGATGTACAAAAACATGGAGCAGCATTTCATCATGAGATAATAAAAAAGGACAAAAGGACAAAAAAAAAGGATAAAAGGGGAAGGTTTCTGTTTACCTTTAGGTGTCACAAGTCTTCAAAATTTTCAGTATTTTAAAATCCTCATATTAACTACAAATATAGCTTTAACAAAAGGAAGCTGGACTAATGTCCCATGACAGGACTGGGATATATATTTTAACACCCTTTAATACTAAAGCATGGTCAATGTTAGCTGAGAAACTTACCTAAGTACTAATCTATGCTTTATGCTAATAGTAAGGATTTTTTTCAACTTATAAGTTACTACAGAAGGACCATATACATAGTTATCATTCTCACACTTAAGCTGTGTATAATGAAGCCAAAACTTTCCTTTGATGCACCAAGATCCATACTAGTTTATTCTACCTGACAGAATACTTGCAGCTGTGAAATCTCAGTGAGGGGAGAAAAACAAGCAAAACGAAACACTGACATTTTTCCTACACAGCTAAGAATATATAGAATTAATTGTTGGCTCTTAAAATGAGACCACTTTACCATAGGCTTCACTGAAGCCAGAACTGCATTCAAAGCATGTTGGGGTCTGCTTTGCACTCAGTAATTAAAAAGGATTCTTACCTTTCATAAATGTTGAATCCAACACAAAGCACCTCTTTAAATGATTTAACACATGAATAAAGTTATTAGAATAACTCAAAAACATATTTGTCTGCAATAAAATATTAAAGTGTAGAACAGTATTTCTTGCCACCAACTTTTACTGAAACTTCACCAGCTAAAATATAGATGTAGCAGTGAAAGACAATCCTCTTCATTCAAAATGTCATTTAAATTCACCTGTTCTGTAGAGCTCATGTCTGCTCACTCATTGGTAGGAATTCACAGCACATTCATTCTAATAATTCACACTAAGTACAGAAAGAAAAAATGGATAGAAAACTAAAAAGATCTGCTCTAACCATCATCTTTCAGGATTTTTGAGCAATTTTTGCTGACTATTTAGAATTTTCAGTTCCTGTCTGATTCAGTATATGTCTATGGGAGAGGAAAAGAAAGAACAATGTTGCTAACAGGCAGCTGGACATCTAAGCTAAAAATCTCTTTATGTACATTTCATTTTGGTCAGAGGAAACCAGTACTGTTTTGATGACCATTACCTATTACTGCCATAGAGATGAGCACACAAATAGCTAGTGTTGTTGCACCAACTTTCCCTACCTGCTAATACAGATAATGCTGTTAACTAATTTAAAAAAAAATCTGCACTGCTTTATTAAGGCCAGAAAATTATTTACAGAAAATATTATAGGTGTGCACACCTATGTGTGGGTACACATAAGTTCGTATGTACATATGTATGGTATATATAAGTAACACTAACTGCTTAATTCTTTTCCTTTAATCCCATTGCGCTAATAACATTCATCACTGTTTCTAGTCAAAATCAAATCACAAGTACCTTACAAGACTGATTTATAGTCTCAAGTGCTCTCTGAAATCCTCCAGTGAATAATCTTTACTGTTCTGGTTAGCAACAGGTGAAAGAGATTTTAGTTACATACAAGAAACTGAAATTACTTCATTCATCCATTAGGAAAGCATCTTACATTTGAGGTTTTATTCAACATGCATTTGTTTCTGTGCTAAAAACAGAATTAGGTGAAGAAATTACTCTTCATTATAGGATATTTCCATAGAATAAATAAATTATATACCTGCATACAATACAACATGTACATGTTCCAAGCTCTTTGACACTAAGTTGTGATTTAAAATTTTTGTCACCCAACCAAATGGACAGCTCAGATGTCACAGTAACTGTTGGACACATCACTTTGCCATCTTCTCTAGGACTGGCAGGGGACCTTACAAAACTGTTTATGAATAGCAAATACTTTTGCTTTTAGCATACACAAGTTTGCACCAAACATCAGGTTTCTCATGTTTGAGGCTTTTTTGAGGGAGACACTTTCAGGGTATTTGGCAAAAAACTTCACATCTCTAAGTCACAGCTCAAATGATGTAAATTAGATACCTTTGCATTACCTAATTTCCAATGGTATAGTTTTCAGGGATGGAAACTAGAAATGTTTAATAGTATTTATAGAAGTCTAAATATTTATTATATATTTGCCAAACGTCATTACATTCCTCCTTGGATTCAGAAGAAAGTCTTCATTTTGACAACAAAAATTCAAATAAATGGATTTCCTTAAATAATTTTCTACTTTCCTCTGAAGTAGAAGTATGTCTGAGTAGTACATGGAGTTCTCCACATACTACAGAGGACTTCTTACAGGTGCTCCCCATTCCAGAGTGGTTACATCTACCACTATTCTCAGGAGCCATCATCATCTAATAGCTGGAACACAAATCAGAAGAGATGACAGTGGTGAGAAATGCATGGAGGGGCAGTTGGGACGTCCAGTCTTTTAAGACTCTATCCCAGCCTAAAATAAAAAGAAATTCTTGTTTACTGTTGGTGTTTGAAAAGACAATTTCTCTTTCAGCAGCGACTCTCATAGGAGAGTATGGGCATAGTATTCTGAACTTTACTTTTAATAAGGTTTAGACTGTCTCCCTGTAATTGGGAGGCAATCCCCGATGTGACCACTCAAGGTTAGAATTTCAAAAATCTTCATTAAAAAATTTGCCGTTTTACCATACTGATTCATGGTACACTGCCTTTACTAATTAAATTAATAGCTACACTTGCTTACTAAAGAGATTAACTTCTGCATTGCCCTCACTAGACAGGTTAGTTGCTAGGCAGCTCTCACTGGAGGTTTGGCACTATGTTCTTATCTCTGAGGACAAAGGCTGCTATGCATCTTTCACTAGGAGAATGAATGCTACACTGCTCTCGCTAAGAACATTCATCTCCATCTTTATATCTCAATTGCTCTTTTCTTTAATTATTTTAATCACTTGGTGCATTCTACTGTTGCAAGCCTATTTAATCTGGAGTATATTTTGACTTGCATGCTATGGAATTGCTTCCTTTTCCTTCCTTGTCAGTTTACAGCCTCAAGATTTATTCCAAGTCACATGTGAAGGTCTTGAGCACCAGAGCATGCCAGACCTGCTGCTGCAGTAATACTCAGTCTGATATTTAAGCCCTTCTCAATATTTTTCTATCCACTGAACTGTTCATTGTCAAATATTTGTTTACTTTGTTCATTTTATTCCACAAGGCAGTTCATATCTAGGAAGTCATGCCTTTTATTAACAGTCTCATTGTGCCAAATGCCTAGTCAATACAAGCAGCACAGCTCCCATGACTTGGCCGAGGATATGATTTACACCACCCACAGCCTGGTCCTCTTCTCAGCTGGACCTCCAGGCATCCAGATGTGGGTGCACTAACTCCTTTTGGAGTACTCAGATGATTTCAAAAGAATAAGATGCCAATGTTGTTTTCTCACTGACAATCTGGCCTACTTTTCCTTGTGAATAGATCCACATAGAGCCCACATCCTTGTGCCATATCAACAGCTGGGGAAAATCGGCTTGGCTCCACAGATCTCAGCAAAGCTGAAGACATAACACCTAATCTCCAAAACAAACCAACCCAAACCTAAGAACGAGTGAAGTCTTCATGTTTAGGCTGCAACTAGAATTCATTCCTGGACTAACTCTATCACACATTCTTAGTAAAATAACACCAAGCTTAAAATTGGTAAGTATATCAGCTTTATTCAGAAGATGCTTCCAGTGTTTCTACTTGTAAAGTGACATAGTGATTACTGAATGGGAGGAAACTGCAACTGAAAAATATAGTCCTTTTTCCAGTTAACTCATAAATTATACAAAGACTTATTTTAAATTTTATTTTTTAATTGATTTTTAATTATTGTATAAGCATGTCATGCAAATTTACATCAACCTGTATTTTGCTTTCTGTCATGCAGCTCATTTTATCCATCTCTGAGTATTCGCTATCCTCTGGATGTTACTCATGCAATATAATTACTCTAAAAAGCACCATTTGACTGGATGGCCCAAACTCTAGAGAGGTTGAGACAAAAACCCCTGAATAATTGATAAAATATCCCTACAAATTCAAATTCCCTTCTTCAATGAAGAAATTACATAATTCCTCTTCTTTGTAATGAATATATGAGCACAGTCAAGTTGAAACATTTTTATAAATAATTTGCCTACCCTTTTGCCCAGTTGTGAGAATTGGCAAGTTTCTTGCAATTATGAAGAGACAAAAATTTGTCAGCAGCACTGTATTTTTTCCCAAGAATAAAAAAAATTTATCCTGCCTATAGATAATATAAGAAACAAGAAATAAAACAGAGAAAGTTGGTCAGTTCTGTCACTAAAAAGGTAAAAATATGGAGATTTTAAGGTGAGGCTGAAACAAAAAAAGAAAGTGAGAATATCTTCAGTAGTTGAAAGGAAAAATTTTAGAAAGGAAGATCATAGTAATGTTGACTTCATAAGAATAATATATGATGCTTTTGTTTTTAAACAAAGGTTAAATCATGATGTTAGTGCCATCAAGGCTTTTAATCTTTTTCAGCATTCAAGGAATTGGAAGGAAAAAAAAAAAAGAAAAAAAAAGAAAAAATCAAACTGTCAATTTTTTCTGTAAATATCAAACTGATGACTGCTCAGAGAAAAACATAAGGTAACCAACCACCTTGATAAAGGCACTTTTATTTCTTATAATATGTCAGCTTCTTTTGACATTTCATGGAAAAAATACTGAATATTCAAAAATTTACCTGAAAATTTACCTCTTCTGGGACATCAATCTGAAGGATAATCTACTAATGATGCATTAGTTACTGGGAAATATTTGAGACTGACATACATAATTTATACTGTAAAGTCACATATGAAATTCTGTTTTGGTGGGGGTTTTTTAGCTCTTTTATTAACACATTAGAAGTCCTTTAAAAAGATGTGCAAATATATAAGACTAGACCCTACAGTTTCAAGACTTAAGGAAAACCACTGCAATTTCTATGAATCTCAAGCATCCGTGACAAAACCTCTAGAATTATGCACAAAATAACAAATAGTATGTTCTGCTGCTTGAAATAATTAAATATCAGCAAACTTTATGATCTACGTATGATAAACATGTGACTATTGTAATGATGGTAACTGTAAAATAATCCAGCAATACATTGATTATGGATAGATTAGTATGGCCTTTAAATCCTCTCCCTTTTGACCAGCTGTTGGTTGTTTTCATACAGGCAACATATCCATATCTGTAGCTTTGCTATTTAAGAGTTGTAGCTATGACCAAAGGAAAAGAAAAAGAAAAGACAACTGAACAAAACCAGCATTCTTAACTTTCACCTTGGTTATACAACTAAACAGTTCAGAGACATCCAGCCTCTTCAAAATTAACAGAAAGCTGTACAACGGACAACACATAATAAAGGGTTTAGAATTCAGTGCAGTAGAACTGGTCTAAGATTTTACTTTAAAAAGAAAACACTTTGAAAAGAGGCAGACAACAGGTCTACTTGTCAACTTTTCATAAGTCTTTTTTTAAGCAAGCGTTTTATTGCTTATTTCTCCCCAAAAGACTTTTCCTCAAAGCTGAAAGTGTGAGCACAGTGACAAATCTTGGAAGCCAAAGGAGCTAAAAACCGTAAGTCCCCCAAAAACGACTGAAAGAGATTCCTCAACATCTGATCAGGTAAATTCACTTTATGACCTGGTCACTGCTGACTGAAAAACTATGAACTGTCTTAAGACTGAGAAAGAATGAAAAGTTTTTGCTCCAAATAAATGAGAAAAGAGGGAACATTAAAACAAATGCTCTGTGGTATTGGGAAACTGCCATTTGCTCCACCTCCCAAACTTCTCTCACTGTTACATTAAGAACTCAATAAGTTTCAATTTGTCTCTCTCTCCTTTTTTTTTTTTAAATTTGGCACTCTCAGGTTTAAAACCCTATAACTTAGATCTGACACCAGTGCACAGAAAGTATCATTCCATTTTATACATAGACAGATTTAATTATCACCCAAGCAGACGCAAAGAAAGCATTATCTAGCATCCATGAAAGAAGAGCACATATACTTCTTTCCCAAACCAAAGCTCTTCACAGCACTACCATCCTCAAAATAGTCCAAAAATTCAAAATCAAAGATCTAACTGCTGACATGTTTTCTGTACCACTTCCGTGAAGGATGCAAAGAATACCTTCCATAAATTTCTCTTTTAAGAGGAAAAGCAATAATGACGACATCCATGGAGAAAGACAGAAGCACAGAAAATAATTTCAAGCAGTATTAGCCAATTTACTTTGTGTGAAACAAATTAGTTACTGGAGAATTTTTTTACCTTTTTTTTTTTTGAAGGAGGTTACAGGTAACAAGATGAAAGCGGTAGAAAGATGCAGAGGAGGCACACCAGAGACAGAAAGAGATTTAACATTCAGCAGAACAGTTAAGTCATTGGAAGCAGGATCCAAAAATATCCTCAATGCATCAACTGACAAAAGAAAAAAGTTGTACAATTTGTACCATCTTCAGCAGAAAACACACAGATTCCTGTGGGTCCACAGGCATGTTATAAGTCTGCCCGCTATGACATCAAGTTCAAGTTTTGTGTGTATTTCCATACAGATATTTAGAAAGTGCTGTTTCTGAGTTCATGTGCTAATCTCAGTCTATGAGCCTAAGAGTTATCACTGATCCTGTTCAAGCCAATGGCAATTAGATAGCCAAGATTTTCTCTCTGTTCTCCCACTATTGCGTATCTTTAGCTCAAATCACTGATAACATCATTCAGATGTTTTAATGGCTATAGATTTTGGAATAGACACATTAGACCTTAAAACTTGCACCAAGATCAGATGATTATACATGTTTAAGAGCATTACACAGGACAAGTTTGCTACATCCATCGTCAGAACCGTATTTTATGACACTGCCTGAAAGACTGGGCATATGTTATCTTTTTAAGATTATGTATAGAGCTTCATAAATCAAATGTCTGAATGAAACTTTGTTTATTCTCAGTAGTATAAAAGCAGATATTTCTGTAACAATATTTTACTAAATGTATCTGAACATCCTGCTGACACAGTATTTCAAGGGAGTCCAGTGAGGCAAACAATGTGACAGTAAAAAGAATGTGGAATGTATGTCAGAGCAAATACTTGATGTAGCAGATAATAAAATCTAATGCAAATATAGCTTTTACCAGGGGGGAAGTAGCACAAGAGTGCTAGTCTCTCAAAATTAGTATGATTCAAAAAGTATATACAGCCACTACACTATGCCATTCATGGCAAGTGATGAGGCATGATAATGTATTGTGATATATGAAGATATTTAGAAGACTCATAAAGGTTGTTTGGAGTAAGAATAGCTTTATAAACTGGTTTATATTGTCAGCTGAAATGCTTCTGAATCTGAAACTTCTTTAGCACTATTATGCTTGCAAGATTATTGGAAGAAAAGAAGCCATCCTCATCAGTTGTTTTTGTTTAAATCTTAATCATGCAAGATTACAGAGACAGCGCTTTTGTTATAGGCACTCCTGATATAATTCAGATTGAATATAATTTTGGAAACACTTTCTCTATTTTCATTATTGATGCTGAGAGCGAGAATCATATTTGGATCCATTGTTTTTATTTTTTTTCATCACAATGATTAATCACATGGGACTTGTATCCAATTCATGCCCCCAAAATCTCAGAGCCTTTCCAGAATTATAGTAAGTAGATCCAGCCTAGAGAAAAAAAGACAAGACTTACTTTTTCCCCATGATATACTTTTGCCACTACAGAGGCGACCAATACCATTTGAATACCAATCTCTACCAGTCACCATCATCATAGCCAGGCATCTTGATATAAACAAGAGAAATCTCTAGAAAACCACAGAATTTTATAAACAAACACACACACAACCTGATTCATAAAACTTCAAAACTCAAGCTTGGCATTTAACCACAGTGAAAAGCAGAGATTAATTTCTCTTTTTTGTATAATCTTCAAAAATATTTTAAAATATCTCATATGCTGGAAATTAGTAAAACTAAATACCCAATAACTTCCATGTCAGCTTGTTTTCTTCCTGTTCATTTTAAACAGGGTGAACCAAAAGGATGTTTCAGGGGAAGCAAACATTTCTGAAAGACAACCTACCTCCACTGAATGAACAAGTAAATTCATATTCTTGACAACAAGAACTTAAACAAATAGTGTCTTTATAGTAAAAAAAACCAAAACAAAAACCAACAAAAGCCACTCTATCATGACAAAGAAATCGACAACTTCCTTATCTGTAATCCACAGAAAACCTGCACAGAGACTAGTGTCTGTTTAGTTACCAGCCTCCTGCATTTAGCATGGAAGTCATGATATTACAAACCCCTTGACTGTTGAAGAACAGGATAAACAAAATTCTCCAAACTGGGATTTTTGACCAAAACATTTTTTTAAAAACTCAGTTTTTTAAAAAGGTTTCAAATTTTCATTAAACAAACAAAAACATGCTAGAGCTCTCAAACACCCACTCTGCCTGCTATCCTTTTGCTTTCCCAAAAAGATCATCTTTTAGAATCATGCTGCAGTGTGTTCTGGGAGTAGTAACTTGTACATTGCAACTAACTTTTTCTTTTTTCCCCTTTTTTTAAAGAGCAGCCATGATAATCCATTGTTGCACTACAATATCTTAAAAAGGGTCCCATGCCAGAAGGGATGTTAATCAGCTGGTTCTCAGGTTCAACTACGCATAACAGTATCCTATGAATACAGTTCAGACTACAGAAAATATTTTGCTTTTGCTGTTACTACATTTACAGTACATCATCCAAAAGCCTCAAAATAACAGGCAACATACAAACTCAGAGGAAGCTATCCAAAAGAGACCACAGTCTAATGACTGTATAGTGAAGTATGTGACACTAAAGCAATAAAAAAGGGAAAGGAGAACGAATTATGGGTTTCACATCAATCCAATGAACATATTGCCATATACCCTAGATTTGACACATCTAACAAATGCAACTCAAGGTCAATAAAATATAGTGTGTATTCACAGCAGAAAATCTATATTCTTTTATTTTCCCTTTTTCTTTCACTTGCATTCTGCCATTTAAAGTACATTCTTCCAGCTTGGCCATTTTATTTCTGACCTAACTGCTGCTTTTACCTATTAAGAAAAAATCCTATGTCTTAATAATTTAGTAAGTTATTAAGTAAGCAAATGCCAGAGAAACACCACCCATTCCTGCAGTACCAAAAGCTTGGTAATAAATGCAATTGGGCCAAAATAATTTCAGAAGTTATCTTCCTTGAACGCTAAGTTATGTGCAATCAGCAGCAAAACAAGGTTTCACTTGACTTCAAATCAGAAAGAATTAATTGCTGTGTTTCCTGTGGTCCTGATGTAAAGTTATTTTACTATCACCTGTTACAACAAATTTGGAAGAGATCTCAAGTAAGACATCATATTTGGTCTCTACCTCCTATTTTTAGAGCAAGGCTTTAAAATTGATCTAAATTAAAATTTAGATCCCTGAATCTGGATCTAAAAATTTCTAACTTACAGAACTGTTTCTCAATATGCCTGTGTCCAGAAGAATAAAACCAGTATGCTGGTTTTTTCCACCCACAGGAAATGCCCCTCCTTAAAATTTTGTATGAGAAGAATTATTTCTCTCAAATGCAAGCTCCATTATTCACAGAGCTCTAAGCAAAACCCTACCTAGAAGAATCCCCTTGTGTCAGTCAGTGGAAACTCTGCAAGATTTAAACAAGCAGGATTTGGCAATGAACTTCGCCGTGTATTGTTTTCCCCTCGCTCACTGTTTTAAAATGGTCATACTACCAAAATGCTTATTTTAACACATTTTCAGAATTTTTTTTTTTTAATATTTTTAGTAACTTAGCTTTAGATAAATAAGACTTAAGCCAAAACAGTTTGTTGTACAAGTTATTTTCATGTACCTCATTTTTCATAAAAATAGCAACGGAAAGGAATTCTTCCCACTCCTTTTAATGTTGCAGATGTCTCTGAATCTCCCTATCCTAGGAAACAGGTGAACTACATCTTTAGCAAAACAAGAGCTTAACTTTTCTTCCCTGACACAGATCTATTTTATTTTCTGTTGGGATTCATCTATCTGATGTTATTTCTTATTACTTGACTGCATAAGAAGTTCATTTTAAAAATAAATATAAGGTTGAAAAGTCCAATCTAACATAATCATAAATGTTGAATTACTTTTATATCAATGTATGCTTTCTTTTTTACCTCAACACTGGAAAGGGGAAAAAAACCAACAAAACAACCTAGATTTTCTTACAAGCGAACAAATGTCACAGCTCCTTAGAAACAGTTACTCACATCTTTGCAAACAGTATTTTCTATGCACTTTGTGAAGCATTAAGATGATCTAATTTATTAACTGAAAGGATTGCTATTCAGAAAGCTCAGTCCCTGTGCTATTTACAGTGCCAGAACACTCAAAGTTAACTGGTGACTGAAGTCTCACAGTAGCAACTGACATTTCATTTAACCTTTTTAACTAAAATAGTTATCTCTGTGAATTACTCATGCCATGTCGAAGCAAATCTTTGCCTTGATACTGAAACCTGAGCGTACAAAATGACATGTCTGGCACTTTATGAATGATACCTCTACACCATAAAATCCATAAGGAGTATCAAGTGTGTGGCACTAATCTGCAACCAGTATGCACCGCCTGGTGATAGAGACAGCTAAAACCCACTACTTTCTTTTATGGTAACATATGTGAAAACAGGGAAAATCAGCCTGAAAAAAATAATAGTTCTTTATTGAAAGTTTTAGGCAAAACCTGCTAATACTAGAATCAGTTTATGATTTTTCCCATCCATAAAACTGAGATGAGAAACAACTTTAATCTTCCTCAGCCCTCTCTGATTTCAAGACAGTATCAAATACTGAGTGCATGTTTACAAGAGCAGAACAAGGCTGGACTCTCTGCTTGGGGATCACAGTTGCTTCATTTTAATTAAGGAATCCTTTGCCCAAGTTCCCCAGGCTAATCCACTCTAATTGAAGTCAATACTAAGTCCAATACATGCCACATATACAATCTAAATTCACATCCTAAGCTCACCTCAAGCAGATGCGAATACTGTGGATGGACCTAATAGAGCTTGCAAAGGTACATGAACAGTTCACATCCCTTGAGACGTCCAACACCCAGAACCAGCAGACTATGCTGGAAACTCAAAATACAAAAGGATACAGCATCAGAAGGAGTAAGCTGCAGTCAATATGCACTCCGCTGGAAGAGATGGGTTAGCTCAGAAGTGTCCATGTGTGCCTATAGTGGTGCTTCTGTGTTAAGCCTTCATTCTCCCCTCCCCCAACAAAGAATGCCCCAAAGCCCCGAGTGCTGAGGCTACCTGCTTCTGCATCTGGGCTTCTGGACAGGGAGAGGTTAATTCTGCCTGACACACAACACGCAATAAATCAAGAATTACCGAAGTCCACCCATTTTAAAGCAAAAAGGCAGAAGCAGGGGGTGGGGTGGGGGGGTGGGGGTGGAATCAGAGACTAGGAACAAAAAACATAGAAGTTACGGGTTTAACCCCTCTGTGATTAGAGCTGCTTACCGAAGCAGGGCTTTACAGTGCTCCAGGTAGACAGCCGAGAGAGAAGGTGATGAAGGTACAAATCCGCACCAGTTTCAAACTGTCAACTTTAGAATCTAATTCCAATTTAACAGTAGTTTAAACATTAGAAGAGATTGCCATCATCACTCCTCAATAACCTTACTCTCTGGAGCTTTCAAAAGAATAGACAGTGAATTGAAGAAATTATTAGCCTTTCACCTTGGAGACCTAGGTATGAAGGTAAGAACCAGTAGCTCAGAAGGTAGTTAACGACACTGGTAGCTTATTTTTGGTCTCCAGTGTGCTCTAATTCTGCTCACACATCCCCTGGACTTCACTACTTTTTTCTTGTTGGGTTCCCCTTGACCTCCATCCAATTTAAAGTGAAAATTCAAATGGTCAGGAATGTCTGACATCTAATCCTCCTTCTGTTGGATGTTCATGGCTGTCAGCCATGTTGGAGCAATGTCAGTTGTGGAAAACAAAGCTACCAATTAAAGCTGGCCTTAAGCCTGTCCCAGATTTGAACAGTCTTGAACACAGGGATTGGAATCTGAAGTGTGATCCAGACAAGAAATTTGCAGGAGACCATTATTTTACTAGTAGTCTGTGCCAAAGAACTGAATTTCAGCCTGATGATTTCTTAAGCAGAAGATGGAGCAGAGAAAGGGGAATTTCTAAATGCAAGATTTGCTTGCTCTATCTCATAGAACTCTTTCACAGCACCTCTTACCATGATGCTGGTGAAAGGCCAGGTGAAGTAGCACACAAATTATCTGCAACTATTTATATAGCAATGAAGTCTTACAGCGAAGTACAGACCTGTTCTATTTATGCCTCTTCAAATGTGACTGTAGGACCTATGATGACATTGTTAATCATTTCATGCATTTAATTGAATAAATGAACACTTCTTCCAAACTAATACATGCTTTATTATTTGCTAAATAAGAATTTGTTAAATATATTTTGTTAAAATATACTTGCCTATTTTAAAACACTTAAGGAAGCACAAATGAAAGACCTGGCCAAGAACATTTTACGTGAGACAGAGTGAATGGCTAGAGAACACCTGAAATCCAGCAGTTAAGACTCAAACCTGTACACCATTCAATAGACAACCTATAGTAAATTATTCCATGTGAAGTGTGGCCAGCTGGCAAATAAGCCATAGTTATAACAGCATGATAAATCAATGATAATTATATCCAACTACTTATTCAGGCCAAAAGGTCAAGTGTTTGATTCTATTTACATTTTGGTCACATTTCCAGAGCATGCCTAAAAACTTCTGCAGCTGTCTATACTTAATATTTTCTTTATCTGCTGTTATATTCATTCTCACCTCTTAAAAATAAAAGTAAATAAATAGAATTTGACTTGTAATGATTATTTTTTCCCCATAACAAAATAAATCATTTTATGTAGGTATCACACATTTTCTTTTCTATAAAGAATTATTTTCCATTTTAAGCTTACTAAAAATTGAAAGGATGGTGGTTTTAAAAATATTTGATAAAACCTGCAGAATGATTAAGTGCCAGTATGGGGCTTATATGGAGCTACTCTTTCAAGATCATCTTTTTCACTACGCACAACAAATGTAAAGAAAGTTATAGGGGATTTTTAGTAAGTCTGAACATCTTCTCTCCAGAGAATATTGAAACGACTAACTCCAATGCTTACTTAGCATCTTTGTAATACTGTCAATAAAATCAGATACCATAATGAATATTTGCAAATGTCATTGTTCTCCCAGAAGTTTAAAAATAATATAATTTATATATTTAGTTAGTTTAACCTGTCTATTCTTTAGCTCCTAATGCACATAGAAAAGCATGTTTCCTAACAGTTCTAAGACCTCATGTGAATTTTCCTGAAAAGCAAATCTAGTCTTACACATGCAAAAAGGAAAACTGCCCAGTATCTCTAAGTGCGGGACATTTTGCATGAGAAAATCTAGTCATACTGTTCATTGTGAAAACATAGCCATGAAAACCTAAGAGGTTTGTAGGAACTAAGTATTGTTGGCAATACCAAGTAGGAATTGTATTTAAACAAATGCATGCCACCTTCAGATTTAGAGTTTTTACCAAAAAAAACCCAACCAACCAAAATAAAAACCCCCAAACCCTAGGGTCTTTACAATTGCAATACGAAGCCTTGGATCTGGTTATTGAAAGTTTGTACATATGCTGGGCATATATCACACTGAGTTCCCGTAGTAATAAATAGTGAGCAAAAGCATTAGGAAAAGAAAGTTGGGGGAGCTGGAGGTGGGGAGATACATAAGATCATTTCAAATCTTATTTGGTACAAAGGAGCCAGTCTTCCCACTACTTACAAGGAGAGCCTAAGGTATACGAGATTAGGCACCTCAAGTAGATGAGATGAATCCAGCCTCAAGTACACATTCCAACAAAATTCACAAGCCCTTGCTATTGCTTCTCACATGCACTGGAAATGTCCTGGTTGTTCTTTGGGTTCCCCTCTAAAAACTGCTATTCCCAAGAACTCACATTCAAGACACTGCCAATCTCACCTGGCTTCTATCTAGACAAACAGAAGCAAAAGGAAAAAAAAGAAAAGGCAGAAAGAAAAAAACCTCTCTACTCTTTTACAAAATTAATTTCGGTGAAGAACTGTATCAATAACAGTTATGGATATGAAATTAGTGAGAAGAACACTTTCAATTCACGAAGACTTTAGCAGGGGCTGATAACACTTGCCCTTCACAATTCAGACCACAAACTTCTCAAGACCTAGAATAACTCTGTAGCCTATTAGCAAGCTAAATATACCCAGCGAACAAACATGTATAATATATCAGTCTTTTGTCAGAGATAACAGCCTGCACTGCTTTGATATGAACAGCACAGAGATCAGTTGTGAAGAATATAAACCAGCTGAATTCAGCAAGAGCACTCTCTATTAGGATGTTTTTATTATTTTTATCTTTTATTCAAGGTACCATCACACGTTAGAAAAAGCAGTAGCAACAGGAAAGAACTATTCAAAATGGAAACTTAAACATTGCATATCACATACCTGATATAGATGGATTTTTAATATTAGTACAGACTTATCAGATTACTATTAGTCAGAGGTGCATTAGACAACACTTCAACAGAAAAGGCAAACAAATAGAACTACTATTATAGATTCTAGCTAGGTTTGATAAAACTAATTTGAACCACCAAAATTCACTCCAGATATATAGGTACTAGGCATCTAGTAAGAAAAACAAAACAAAAAAGGAATTGAATGTTGAGTAACTGCAAACACAATCAACCATTCCAAACCCCATAGATTTTTCCATGTACATCTTTCTTTACTCTTGCTTACTGTACATTATTATGTCCCAATGCATATAGCTGCACTTTTAATAATTGTTTCAGAAGAAGAAGAAGAAAAAGAAAGGGAAGGAGGAATTGTGCTTCTAATAAAACTTCTCTGTTTTCTTAAAGCCATATTCCAGACACATATGTAAAACTACAAGCAAACCAAATGATCAGCTCTAATAATCTGCTGGGAGGAAGACTCATTCGAATCCACATAACATTGACAAAAGCTATTGCTGGATACGTCATTCAATTCACAGGACCTTTCTACCCCATTGAAAATTTCAGAGGGAAAGAAAACAAAAACCATCAAAGTCTTTGTATTTAGTATATAGACCTTTTTGCCAGTTCAAGTTTAAGACCTTTTTAAAAATGCACTGTCAGCAACATAGCTTTTAAAGGTAAAATGAGGCCTTTAAAGCAGCTATCCCACTGCGCATTCTACCACTGTGCTGCCTGTGGAGTGTAAAACGGAAGGGCAAAGATGGGACTGAAAGTCTCAACCACTCTCTTACAATAGCTTTCATCTTCTCTTCCAAATCTGTAACCTTTGAAGAAAGAAGGGAATGTAGTTAATGCGTTTACAAATAGGCTGGAACCTGCTACGTTTTTAGAGGAAACACAAAGGGCACAAACGTCCACTGGAATCTCATTATGTTATTTAAAGGGACACTTTCAGGGCTGGCAGCCCCCCAGTTTGACCTCTCTTTTTAATTTCATCTGTTTGAAAAGTTCATGCATTTTCTCAGATTCTTTTAATCATTCGTCACTTTTCTCTCTCACAATGTTAAAAATGTCACTGATATATGATAATACCAGAAGGAAGCCCATCTGTGACAAGTTACAAATCCATCCTTACCCTTCATCTTTTGCAGGGAAAATACTGAAAATTCAGCTGCCAAAATATCCGTCACATTGCACATTTATCAATACAGTATTTTTTAAATGCTAAATAAGCAACAGGGGAACAAAACCCAGTGGTCCAGAACTCAAGAGTAACTCTGAAACAAGCCAATATGTGCAAATGGTAGAAGAAAACATACTTTGCGAAGATAATGACTGCAGATGTAAACCTCCATCACACCCTGAAAACAGTAAAAAAAAAAAGACTCTGAAAAGCTGCAAATAATAAGAAGCATACATTAGCCTGGCAAGTATGTTTAAGAAACACTCTGAAGAAATTAAAAAGGGGCAGTAGCAGGAACAAAGCTTCAGAAGCAAATGTAGTTTCATATTATCATATAACCCAGTGAAAGTGATGTACAAACACTGCTTAAATAAAAGGCCATAAAATTATTTAGCTCTCTTCTTTTTAAGTCTTGTATCTCTATTTGAGGGAATAACATCTGTACAGTAACTTCTTTTTTTTTAATCTTCTCTGATTTTTTCATTGCTTAATTTTCAACATGAGTGTTTACTTAATTCTGGATTTTTCAATTTCTTTATAGAATCTCAGTAGGACAGTTCTGATCAGCAACAGTTAAGCAGAAGTTTGTTTACCATAACTCTGTTTTAAGACTCACATTCTGTCAATATTAAAACCCATAACTGTCTTACTGTCTTTTAAATAATACACTAGATGCCTCAGTAGAAATATTTCCTCTTATCTAATCTAGTAGCAGAAAGGTCAATGGTAAGACAGCTGCGTAACTGAAAACATTTCTGTGGGAACTTGATATATCCTCCATTTCATACTTCATGCAATGTAGCTCCTCATAAACCCTCTCTAATTCTTGCCAAAAAATATCCATTTTCTACACTTCATTTTATCTATGACTATTGTAGCAATAGATAATGACTAGATAATAGATAATGTCAGAACAGTTCAGAATAACATATCCAAATCTGTTTTACCCAGCAATATACAGAAGTACCACAATATGTCATTTGTGGCTGAAATTAGAGACTGTATCTTACAGAACATTGAACATGCTTTTGGGCAATAGAACTGGAGCTACATGGTATCTGCAAATAAAGTTTATGAGAAATCATACTTGTCCATCACTCTAGTTGTTACTTTTTCTAAGTCGCCATTCATCCTCATAAAATTATGATCACACTATATGCTAATCCTCCTTTCCAATCCTGCACTGTCCTTAGCAAACACAGCTAAACCTGTGCCCATTAGCACATGTAAATTCATTCGCATACACGTGCAGTCAATCATATTAGTGGACTTGGAGCATTTCCATCTCATGTGAACAGAAGTAATTACACAAAGAAAAAAAAACAAATCTATATAGGCACCTGTAGTGCCATTTTGTTGGGAAAAAAGAATGACAACCAAGAGGAATGTTGTCTTGCCCTGGAATTCTTAAAAGGCAGCTAATTAATTTTGCTATTAATAAACACCAACATTATGATATCCACTCTTAAGATATTCTTATTAATGTCATCCAGCCACACAAATGCAAAATGAAATAATTATTCTCTCAGAAGAAAGGAAAAAAACCCTAAGTTTTTAGCAAACTCTGTATTACTGAGCTCTAAATTTTGTCTTGGAAATGTAATCTCAAGCAATATTTCCACACCACCACAGTTCGAACCACAAGAAAGTTCACATCAAAGCAGAAAGGTGACAAGGTCCAGATTCATCCTTGTTCTCAGAAATGATGGCAGTACTCTGAGAATTTCTACCTCTTATCACTGACTTTCAACTAGTTATTTGTTTCTGAATTTTTCTGCATTACAGCTGGTTTTTGACAGTTTCAAACTGATTGTAGTAGCAGTTCAGTATGTTCCCAAGGGTTAATTTAGTAGTGTAGGCTAGCTGTAAATTCATCTAGCTTTACTTTCTGGATGATCTGCAGGCTAATCTAAGGTTAAAACATGATATAATGGGATCTGAGAAGACCAAAATCTCTATTACTATTAAAAGCACTCTGAAGAATTAACGTAAAGATAAGATGCTTATTTACAGTACATTTTATTTATAAGCTTGAGTTTACAAAACCTTTGCTGTGGGGAACTGTACAACCTGTACAACCTAATAACTTAAGTGTACTTTGTCAGGAGTGATCCAGGGAAACTCTGGCTGAACTGCAGAAAGGGCTATGGTATACATGGCCTATGAAAAGCCACCAGGGACCGGCAAAGGACAGCAATTCAGCTTTCAGAGTCAAAAAAAGCCCTAGATTCTCTTGGGTGCTCTCAAGTGGCCATCAAAGGCAAAGATAAAGAATGCAAATAGTGACTGCAGGTTTTAAGCTGTTTCTGAGCTCTAAGTTTTTCAATAAAAACAACTCTTCTGGGCTTTCAACATTACTACTCAAGGTGGGCTCACCACTTAAAAAAAAAACCAAAAACACTTTGTTCCACTCAGATGACACCAAGAGATTTCAGGCAAAACAAGCATAATATCTTAATATCTAGTCCACATCAACAATGCAGTGGTTGCATCATTCAGCTTTGTTGGAAGAAACATGGCTTTGGGTACCTGTTCTAGCTATTTGGATCCACTCCTGACTAACACTTGGGGCAGGGTAGATTTGTTCTAATTAGTGAACTGTTATGCAAGATGTAAAAATCTTCTGTTTTGCAATATATACACATCTTAGAGGGAAGTTCTGTAAGATGGCCAAATTCATCTGACAGCTCACTTCTTTCCGGCTGAAGTTCACTTTTCCACACCCCCTCAGTCTTGTCCCTGCAAGCACGGTCCCACTGCCTTATTCAAGTCAGCTGTGACATTCATTGCAATATTTATGAAGCCAGTTCATCTCTCTAACTCAGCAGAAAACTATTCACAGGTTTTTTTCCCCTCTAGGTTAGTATTTCACGTTTTTCATTAGAGTTGGTACAAGGTAAAGATAATTTCTTGCATTAGCTTTCATTATCTTGAGAGTTGCTTCAATCTGTTAGGAACAACTTAGCAAAGAAAATTTGATTATACATTTTGAATATTTCTTTCAGCAAATGATCTATGCATTTACTGCCTCTGTTCTGTTAATTTCTAACTACAAAATATCTGTATTGCACTTTAAATATAAACACTGATCTTACAATGCACTTCTGAGTATGAACTTTTCCTACATTTTTTTCTGAAGTAATCACACTGGAAACAAAATAATAAAGGAAACAAGAAGTAATGGTCATAAAAGTAAGATGGCACAGTCAGATGATATGACCCTTTTTCCTGTTGAGAAGGGGTCAGAGGAGCATAAAACACCAACAATGCATGAAGAAAGCTGGGACTCCCTTCATCAACGAGTTTTTGAGACTGGCCACCCTGAGCTTTCAAGGACCAGAGCCACCAGTCCTAATCAAAATGGTGTCAGTTCAGTGGTATTACATACTTGCAGCTAAATTAGGATAAGTTTGTTAAGGACTGATAGTTTTGTACGTGTAGTGATATTTACCGACGGGTTAAAACAAAGCATTGGCAATGTGTATTGCCAATCCAGTAAAGAGTCAAGTCTGAAGTTGGAAACTGCACTGATCTGTCTTTCAAAATTCCTGTCGCAGGAATCCCTAATCTCTAACTGACATATAGACTTAGGTTTATTCAGTTGCACAACAGGGACTGCATCAGTAAACTGCTATCTGGTTATCCTTAGAGGATACAACCCCCCTGGGAGGCCAGGTGCTCAATAGTGTGCAGTGCCATTGCTTCCCTCTAGTTCCTGGTCTGCCTGCAGAAAGCGCACATGAAAGCACAGGAGCAGCTACAAATCAGTGCGATAACTCTGCAGCTAGAAAGAAGCTTGCAAACACCTAAGTATTAAACTGACAGCATGAGATTTGACAGTTTTGCATTTTTCCATTACAAACAAAAATCTTTGCAAGTATATGAGAAAGGTCTAGCAATCTCTAGTACTGCAACAAGTGCTTTACCATTGAAGCAGATAGAAGGGTCTTGCAATATTCTTGCAAAATCATGGCAGACACAGTACAATGTTTGCATGTCTTTGTCCTTGAAAATCTGTAACAATCTAGATATACATGTATAAATATACATATATATACCTATATGCATATATATATAGGTATTTTAACTAGCTATTAAACACGATGTCTTCTATAGTAATAATTGCTGTATTTGGATAGAAATCGATGCAAGCGTCAAAACTCCTGTTGAGTTCATAGGGCCATGGTCTCACCACTGAGACTTCCTAAAATGCATTTTGCTGTTAGTAGATACCATTAAATCTGCTGACTACATATGTACATTGTCTTATTATTCAGTCTCTGTACTCTGCTGTGCATTATAAACCCTACAGTATTAGTCAGAAATGGTTACAGAGCAACTATTGCAACATACAAATAAAATATGAAAAAAGAAAATACTTTTATTTTCATTTTTATATTAAAGTCAAATTAACTTGACTATCATTCTAGTTTATAGGTTAATAAAATGCAAGCAAAATTAATTACTAGCAGAAATACATTTTTATAATGCAAGCACCATGATAACAACAACAAATGAAAAAGCCTATTAGTGGAAGTTCTTGCCCTAAAGGGCAAGAGATATGCCAACCTAATAACCTCACCAGGGGTTATGAAAAATTTGCACATTGCCTGACAGCCTAAGGTAAAGTCTTATGGTAGCTCTTCAACTGGATAAAAGGGAAAATGGAATGCATTGCAAAGAGGTACCATTTATCTAAATCAATGGAGACATTTCCTACTGCATTGACCTTCACTGCATCTTGAGGAGTGTAAAAAGCATTAAGGAACATTTTAAAAACACCCAGGGGTTTTCTTTATCTAGGTTTTCTCCCTGATCAAATAAACTGGAACTCTTTATTATAGATATTTCCCATATTTCAAGTTAATGTACGTTTCTCTGCAGCACAGCCACCTACATAATCTTAACACTTCACGACGGCTGTGACAGTCTCTCAGAAATGTCCTATTCCTCCCATGATGAACATCCCTCAGAATGATAGCTTTACAATGTTCCTTTGCACTGACACTAATTGAAATGATTATACTTAAGATGACCAGGATCAAGCAATGAAATGGAAGGACCAATGTTTAACATCAACACAAGTACTAAAGAGTGGAAAATTACGAGTGTGCGTAAAATGATATTGTATATGTGATAGAGTTCACCTGCATCTGTTCTCTTATTCCAGTGTTTATGAGAAATAGTACTACCAACAGAAGGGCCATCTCTGTTACCTAAGAGCGCAGAGTAAATTTTTCACTCCTAGCTCTTTCCTCATGAAGGCTCAGCAGTAAATCAGGCAACAGCTACATCGGCAGCTAAGCCTGTTAGCAGACCTTCAGTAAGCCAAAATGGGCATGGTTTTGAGCCTATATGTCAACTTAGCACAACTGAATCACTGTCCATTCAATTAATCCCTATTTATAGAGGTGTTCATGATCAGAGTACAATGTGCAGACATGAAATATAAAGATACGTTGCACTTACACCTTTATACAACTTCCCTCTCTCAACTGTTTCACGTTGTTCCTTGTAAACTAGGTTTTCACACCAGGAGAAAATGGCAAAGCAATCTCTGCACACAGAATATAATAGTATTTCACCCACAATGCTCTTTTTTTATCTGTAGGACTTAAAGAACTCTACCAAATTAGCAAGGCTTAAGTGAATAAGACAATGATAAACCCACTTCCCATTATTCCTACTTATGTCAACATACAGCACTGCAATAAGCCGTGGCTCCTGACTACATGAGGTATATTCATTTCTAAAAATTAGCTTCAGTCTCTGCATTCTGTCCAGTAATATAATGCAGTTTCATTGGGAAATATTTGTAAGAAAGATGAAATACAGAATAAAGAAAATAAAAAGTCTAATTTAAGTAATTTCTTTATCCATGTTCTCTCTTTTTTTTAATCACTCTACACTTTTGCCATTACAGCATTCTGTTTGCATCTGAATTTGAGTCTTTCCATACCTTCTTTTGCTTTCTTCATAAAGCTCTAATTTTTACCGAGCTAAATAGCTACTTCTCTTTCCTATATCTTTTTCCAAATTTCTCAACAAATGTATTTTAAGCAAAAAAGATTTTAAGCAGAAAACTGGCCACAAGTCTAAAAATAGTGCAATGAGATGTGTAAAGCTTTTCATTTAATACCATGGGAGTGATATTATATCAAAAGTGAATTCCAAGCTCTTTATATTCTATTCATATATAAATTATCACATTCACATACTTTACAATTTCAGGTTCAATACAGCCAAATTTATGAGTTTCTGCATACCATTAGTAACTTCTGCACTGCTGCACTGTGTAATACTTTAGTTCTCTGTAGTTTTTCTCCACTATTCAGCCATTTTTCCTTACTATACTTCAAAAGCAGCAGATTTATTTCTGAAAAGTGTAAAAGATGCATGTCTTTGTGCTTAATAAGTAAACTGCAGAGAATAATTTTAATCATCAGATCACAAGATTATTCCATGAAGTTTGACAACAGCAGCACAGAACAGTGGCAGAATAAATGCAGTTATCAATGACATTTTTTAAAAGCCATTGATCAGAATACCAGAAATACATTGCCTTAAGATTTGTCATGGGAATTTATGTTTTACATCTGTAACTAACAAAACAGCTGCTCTTAAAATTAAAGGTAAAGAACTGTGTGTCTTGCCTGCCTATTTCATTGAGTCCTTTGCACCTTGTCTTTAAATCCAGTGCACGGAGGAGTTCTTGGTTTTTATCCTCTCCTCTTCTCAAAATTAATGTGAGTCATATAAAGCACCTGACACTGGTAATCATTCCTTTATATTTAAAATATATGTAGCTAGAACAAATGTATGACTCACTTGGCCACGTTCCATAGCTGTGCTACTGTACCTGAATAGCTCTGCAGCTCTCCACCTTTTGTACATATTACATGCTTTAAAACTGTCTAGTGTAACAGATAAATCTGGGCAATCACGTATTTTGTAATGATTTCTCCTGACATTTTCAATTACATTTTGGAGAGCCTTGAATACAACAGTTCCAGCAGTTCCCTCAACTGACAGCATAAATTTTCTTAAATTGCAACAGAGTTCTGTGCAAGATTTATTTGCTGAGCAGTTAACTCTGGCTACACCATCAAAAGCAGGAAGTGAAATTTCATCAAATTTTACCAGCAGTAATGAATTTGTTATTTTGAAGGTAAATAGAAAGAGCCAAGCTACAAACAAAGATTAAATTCATGTAATTACAGCACAAAATGATTTCTTTAAATTTCCCACAAATTAGTGTGGAGTGCAACCCATCATATGAGAAAGTCATTATAAATATTATTAGGGGGCCTTGATAACATTTTTTAGCAACAGGCTGGAAGTTAAAGAAGGTGTGAAGCCAGTGCTCTGAACCACCTAACAGCAGGTAAATTACTATGTACATAGGTACTTACATAATACATGGAAACCTGGATTGCTAGTGTGATGGAAGTTAGTGGATTTTAATCTTTGTATGTAAAAGCTGACACATTTTGAAAACACGTAAACTGGCTCCACTTTTTTTTTTTTTTTTTGCTGGGGTGGGGCTGTTCAGGGGCAAGGGTTTTTGTTGGTTTTTTTTTTTAAAACCATTTCAGTCTGAAAGCAGTTCTTAGAAACAAATCACAAATATACAGATGCTATCTTTTATTACTCTACTATAAAAATAGCCAAACCCATTACTCCTGAGTGTAGTTCTATGTGATAATTTGTAACATAGTTTTTCTTGCATGGCTGAGAAAGACAACACCTGTATCTTAGTAGTTCTGAGAGACTGAGTTGCGAGTTTTATCTCTAGAAAAGGAATACCTGTCCAATTCTCTTCCCACAAGAGACTGCGAGTATGCGTAAGGGAAGTAGTCATGTAATTTTTTTTAATGATCAAAATATAAAATAGACTATGGACAAACAGGAAACTAGACTGAATAGATGGATGACATTCTACTTTACTTAAAAAGACTGGAGAGAGAAATGGCAGGTACATAAACTGACTTTTATAGAAAAAAACAGTTCACAAACACATCATACTGAACAACAAAATGTATGACTAGAGCAAAGAAAAAAGTAACATTTCACCAAGAAATACCCTAAACATAGTATTTCCAGAAAAGTTCCTCAAAAAGAAAAATTGCTTAATAGTAGATCTAATAAGATATTCTCTATAATCTTGATTTTTCACTGAATTCCAAATTTATAGGAGTTCTCCTTTTGATAAGTATTTTCAGTTCCATGCAAAATCAGAGTCTAAACTAGAAAGCCAGAGGAGGAAAACAAAGGAACTCTACACCCACATTAAGAATGTCCTAGTGCCAACAGCTCCAATTTAAGTCAGTCTCTGAGCACTTGCTGTGGAGTATTAGAAACAGGATTTCTTGTGACAGAAAGATCAAAGGCTGGTTTTGAAAGTTGAGCCTGAATCCTTTTGCTTTTGTGTTCCCAACTATAAAGAAGGGTAATAGCATGTCCCGCCCACAAATAAATTCCAGGATGATACAGACATCTATCAAGAGGTACTTGCATAACATGGTGATAAATACTCTATTTTTTATTACAGAAATAAACCACATTTTGGTCCATAAAATAAGCAGATCGAGTTCTACATTTGTACTGAAGATATTTTTAGACAACCATGGTCCCAGTAACTTTTAAAGCAGTGTATATGGAATCAACCACAAAGGCAGACAGTGCATAAACGGCCTTGAAATAGTGCCTTTCTGATGCAAACAATTTGTAGGTGCACTAAGTACAACTGCCATGAGAGAAGGGTGAGAACAGTTACTAAAAAGATCAGCAAATGGAGTTTCTTTTAGCATGTGGGTGTAATTAAATCCAACACTAAGAACGGAAGAAGCTCATACAGCCTATGGATTGTTCACTATACATATTTTCAAAGTGGTGCTAATGAGCAGATTTCTCTGTCCTTTTTTCAAATCTTGCATTGTTTTCTCTTTCCTGTACTTAAATTATCTTCATTTCTCATCTTGCACTGCTTATCCTCATTTCTCACTTATTAAATCTATTGTATACTCTCTCTTCTTCCTACTTCTGTTTAGCACCTGTCATAAACCCTAAATTACCCACAGTTTTGCGCTCTGCCTTTCCCTTAGATTTTTCTCATCTTTTTCTTGAGAACTGTAACTCATATTCAAATTCATTTGCAGGGTGTCAGCAGTTTCTCAAGGCTGCCTCTAATTTTTCTCCAGCACTACGTTCCAGTAAACATCTAATCTGGTGGACAACCTGTTTATGTACAAGACAGAGAATATTTGCCAGTCTAGTAGTGACACCCCATCTGCAGGAGATGCAATTTCCTCCCCATTGCAAACAGCTTGGATCTTCTAAGATTAAACCAATAAAAGTTATTGTTTCATCATAGGACTTTGGTGATCTTATATAGAGAGTTATTGAATATGGTGACCAACGGTCCACAGAGCATGCCCTGGTCTGCAGGAGCAGAGCACTTTCTACATTCTGCTGAGTTGTTCCTTCCAGAAGCAGCAACTCATGGCAGTGATTAACAAGAAGCCAGTGAAGATTCAGCACAGTTGGAACCCATCAAACTACAAGCTGTAGTGGCAAGTGCAGTAAGGGAATTTAAAATTAGATAATGAAACTTGTTAAAATGGAAGATGGGGGAAAAGAGGTAAGTTCTAAAGTGTTGTAACTGGATTTAAATAAAGTTGTAAAACTTCTATGCTCATATTTGAGGAAATTTCTCCAGCAAGCTTTACTCACCCTTTAATAATGTATGCTAACAACTACAATTTCTATCTTCAATGGCAGCAAATTACACTAATTTTCTTTTTATTTGTTCTTTAAAGAGCACTTAGATAAAAATAATTGTAACGCTCTTCCTTGAGAAGTTTGGGTATAGTGGCTAATTGATACAGATTTGCCCTAAAAATAAATGTGTTTTCAATGCAATAATATTGTTCTAACTATATTTCTCTCAGACCATAAGCATGACAACTTTTTGGACAGAGTTATATATTGTCCCATTCTTCAGCTTTAGAAAAAAGAAACAGCTACTGAAAGAAAAGAAGACTTTTAGGACAATTCTTTTCAGTTTCACTGGCTTAAATTCTATAATCGATACGTACACTATAGTTCAGCAGTGCCCATATTTCATCCTGGAAGAATGACATCCCCTGAGATCTTCCAGGAATCTGTGCTATAATGGTAATAATTTCATTCATGCATGGATACTCATCAAGGAAATTAAGCGTTGTTTTCTTTACCTTAGCTTCACAGGTATGTTCCATGCTTAATATATGCTTTCTTTTTTACCAGATGTACCAAGGAAAGCACAGTATACCATATACCCAACACTGTTTTCTCTTCTTTTCCTCATTAAGCAAAATACAAATTTTAGCCAAGGAAGCTCTCTAAAAGTAGACCTAAAAAATTATTAAGGAAACATCATATCAATTACAGTTCTGTATCACTTCATTACAAATAGATTAGAAATGTGTATCATACAGAAAAATATTTCAGTGTGGAGTACTTGGAAAGATTAGGCATTATTATGCATATTGAGCCTAGAAAGCAGTTGCTCCAAAAAGGAAATCGGGGAGATTGCGCATTAAGAGCTCCCAGAACAATATAGTAGCCAAGACATTCTTTGAATGCATAAAGGACAACCAGAACAGAAGAAACATAGTGTAGCCTCTGTAGCTGCTATGTACTTTGCAATACCAAGAAAATACCATACATTGGGCCCAGTTTGAATACGTACATTTCAGAAAAGATGTTGAAAACTTGAAAAAGATTCAGAAGGGAACCAGGATGACTCAAGACCTGCCTTCACTGAGGCATTTCGTTATCTCAATCCATAATCACTTCTTACAGTAAAGTTTTATAGTATAACTTGATCACGAGTATCTAACAAGAGATTTCTGATAGCAGAAGGCACTTCAGTCTAACAGCTAGTTATAACAAAATCCAATGGCTAGAAACTGACAGCTAGATAAGTCCAGAAAAAGAGATGCACACCTTTAATAGTGAGAGGGAATACTAGAACAACTTTTCAGGAATGTACCTGATTCTCTGCACTTCATAGACTCTGAATTGATTTTGAATGTCGCAGATTCACACCATGAGGTATAAATTTGCTACAGGATCAACTGTTTAAATTGCAACAGAATGCAATAATGCAGAGACTGGACTATGAAGAAGGTCAAACAATGTAGAAGGTAATAATGGATTCCTCCTTTTAAATCTACCAGTTGGTTCCATGTACTGTCTGTGAAATATAAATATTAAACATTATTCTTTGTTTTGGAGAATGTTAAGGTCTACTTGCATAGCAAAATGAGAAAGCTGCAGAACATTCCTCATTCAGCTAGTGTGCTATTAAATACAATAAATACAGTAAGTACAACAGTTCCTTATTAACTCACAACTGGAATCTGTTGTGAAGCCTACACTGCACTGTTTTCAGCAGTCTTTGTATATTGGTGTTGCAGTTGTCCAAATTAAATTAGTACATACCTGTGGGAACCTCTGAGATTTCTTAAGGCAGGGTGATTGCCTATTTGTGGTAATGCCTTAAATGTTGTTTCCATTACCTTAGGACCATCTTCCTCTGCCAGACAAAATATCTTTTACTCCTGTAAAATCAATCAGTCTCATTTTGTTTTCAGAACCTTTAAGGGTTAACTCTGTCTGTATTGAAGCTCTTTTAGTCAGACATTATTATCTACTGTGCATTTGTATACCATCTAACAGAGTAAGGCTTTCACCTAAGTAAATATCACTACAAAAATACACATAAAAAGATAGCAACTGAAATGAAAATAGCAAAGCCAGGCTCTTCCTACTTGTTTTAAATATCCTCTGTTGCTGACCTGGATTTTGTAAACTACTTAATATTTGCTAATGTTCTCACAAGAAGCTAAGAAATTCAAATACTAAAGTTCTTAAGTACCCCAAATGTCACCGATCCATTAGCTGTATTTAAAGAAAATATTGCAAAGCTTGCTTATTTAAATTCATATGTACAACCTTAATTTTCAATTCAACATAAAACAGAAATCAAACTGATTTTTATTCTTAAATAAACATAGATCTAAATGTGTTTATCTACCAGAAGGCCACTGTGGTTTCCATTTCAAGTCCAGAACCAAGTTCTACTGAAAAACTGAAAATCCTTCAAAATGGAGGACTACAGTGAAAATGCAGACAAACCCATCATTGTGAAAGACAAAATAGGGACCATTTTAATAAAAGCCTGCTATCAACTCAGTGAATGCATTAATTTCTACAGAAGTTTACATTTTTGTGTTCCTTTTTCAGCGTTCAAAGATGCAGAAGGAACTACAGATCCCAGACCACACCCAGCTAAGCATCTCTGTCCTGGTCTCCTGAGCCATGCTGGAGAACTTCCAGGAACTAGGAAAAGAGAGACATGTATCTCAGAAGTAGAGCAGTCATCTTTTACAGCTTGGGCTTATGCACACCACTGCCAGACATAATAAATCCAGATAAAAGAGAGTCTGAGATAACCCACATAAAGAACTGTTCATTCAGCTCATATAATCTATACCGCAGCCAATGAGCATGGAAGCAGGCTATTAAGCGTGAACTCTACAACTATCCTGTTAAGTGCCTGCAAGCTCTCAGATGAATGGAAGTAGGGTTCAATTTTTGTGCAAGACTTTAACATCACATTGCCTGGTGTTGGATTTTGAATGCTTTGGACTCTTTATGAATTTTTTATAAGTGTTACTTAATATGCAAGTGCTATGAGATTCTACATTAACTGGAGAAACAGGGTAATTAATGGGAGATATGAGCAATTTTCCTATACTCAGCTAACTGAAATAGAGAGCTACCCTCTTACCATATGGCTTATTCTCTGCCATCACGTAACATAGATCTCTTTACCCAACAAAATTACATGCTTTCACAATCAGCACCCTATCCACTTCTGACAGTTTTCTTGGTTCCTTAGATTTTTTTTTTTCCCCTCAATGCAAGGCCCTGTTGCAATGAAATAAATATTCTTCATCTTACTGCTTTACTGGACAGTCAGTTACCAAATGACAGATGTAAGAATAAACAGAGAAGAATAGAGGAGGCCTACAGGGTTGTGCAAATGTATATTTGTTTTTCCTCTGTTGGGGTATAACCATCTCTTCTGTTCCCCTTGTGCTCTGCTCTGTAGTTACTCTTCTAGCCACTACACAGCACACTTTTTGTCTTCATGTTTATCAGACTCAAATTTCACTGTGACAGGATATGAACAAATGTATATTCCTTGTTTTGAATCTATCCTTCTTGAATAATGTAGGATCAGGATGTGTGAGGCAGGACTAAGAGAGGGAAAAAACGCAGAGGGAAAACTGTCTAGAGTTAATAAGAAAATTGAAGTAACTAATGAGCAGACCAAAGGATGAACACAGACTCACATGAAGAAATAACTGAAAGGGAAGAATACCCACCCATCTTTTAACCTGCTGCTACAGCCTTTCTAGAGTGGGGGGAAAAAAACCAAAACCACCCTTATTGCAAATTTTCCACTCTGCTTTGTGCTCTGGATAAGCCACATATCTTCTAAGGAGTAAAGGAAGACACAGTGAGGAGAATTCTAATTTCCCCCTTGTCTCAACAGAAGGTTATAGGACTTAGGCCTTCACAGGAGAACATGCTGCAAAGCTGCCAGGATAATTGTGGAGAAGGGAAGGGAGCAGAGAAGATTCCTCCTTTCTAGGTCACTGAAGGATGCAGCATCCCAGAGGCAGAGGCAGATTTTGCAGGCATATGAGCAGAAAAGAATAGTGTTTGCAAGGCAGCAGATCCTACAATCCACCTGTGCCACCTATACCATATCCCTTTGAACATGAACACAGAGAGTAGCTGCACTGAAGGTTGTACACATGGTGAAATATACAGGAAATGCTTACTTTGGTGCCAAGAAGGGTCTGCAACATGAGGTCATGACAGCTGAATTTAAGTGGTTCTTTTTGTTACGTGGAGTTCTCACTGAAAATGCTCATTGAAATTTAGTCCTAGTGAGCAGTCAAAAGAAATAGAAAATAAATGGGCAGGCAGATCCATAACATATATGCACTGGACAAATAACAAATATGACTAATTAAAAATTATTGTTAACTTCATTGAGCAAACCTATATAAAATAATAAGTGACTCCTTGCAAGACTCATCTACCATCATAATGTTCCCTCTCTAGAGGTGATAAACATTTTGCAAAATGACCATATCTCCTCTTTGAAATCTTCTCTGTCTTTATGCCTTTCCACAAAGTCATATTGTTTCTAAGAACAGCTGCTTTTGGATATCACCTCCTAGCATCCAGAAAAATCTTTCTCCTATAAAGCTTTATCATGAGTTGCTTTGTACTTAATCCCTTTTCCCCCACATTTTACATACCCTTAATAGGCACTTAGTGCAATAAAGCTCCAAAATTTATAATCAACAGATTCAGGGCCTTGGTGTACTTTGCTCTTAGAATGGAAATAAAATTATATAGCCAAGGAAAAATTAAATATTATTCAACAGTTATCTTTTTAAAGTATTTTTCTGCAGCATTTCTATTTCAGATGGAAGAACAAGCATCTAAGTTTCCTTTTCTCCTAAGCTGCATCCTCTAACAACTAAGCATCCTTAAGACATCTCATTGCCAACATCAAAGAAAGCGAGTACTCCACCTAGTCAGATGGCATTTCCTCATCCTTGCCCATATGAATTCTTTATTTTCTTTAGCTTACAGAAACCTAAAGGGATTTCAGAGGGTTTTCAGGAAAATTGCCTGAAAACACCACACTATGTCAAAAATAGTCTGAATCAATGTTGGCGACATTGTTTCTGAAGGTACCACTATCCTCTTAAATAGCCACCATCTAGCAGATACTACTGTATTATTCATGCACATAAAGAATAATCCTGGTACATCTGAAGTGCAAGAATGATAGCATCATTCCAATGAAAACAATAGAAAAATCACCATTCAGGGGTATTTAACAACAACAAAATGAAAACAAACCACACCGAGACTATGCACAATGTTCAGCAGGTAACAGCAGCTCCCATTAACAGTAGCTCCTGCGATCCTTGCTGTGCTGCACATGGTTTTTCCCAAAGTCACGTCAGGCCTAGCAGTTTACTCCTTCTGTTGTCTTTGCGTCCTTGAAATTGCAAAAATGGCATGGCATGATTGATGTATCTCCTTGGCACTACTGCTCTTAACTAAATGATTCTTATTTTCAGGATCTGTGAATATTAACTGACCTTCCTGAAAAGTCATTTTTAGAAGTGATAGGCATTATATTGGGCTTTTCATCAGCAGCACAGATGCAAACAGCCTTACAAAGGCAAGAAAATGTAAGCGCGTATTGTGATCTATTCCTCTCATAGGTTGTTCTCTTTGATCCCCACTGGAAAGTACTACTATTACCAGAATCGTATAACAAATAAGAGACAACTACCACTAACAGAGGTAAAGGAGCTTATGGCACAGTAGTATTCAGGACTGGCGTTTGGATCTACAAGCAACAAAACACCATTGTGTTTGTTATAGGCCAGCTTTTGATCTTACACATTTCATTACCCATATCTGAATAACCAGCTAGGAGTTTAGGTTGATTTGGTTTTTGAAAAAGGTAAAATGCACAAAAAATACTAACTTTTTTAGCAGCCAAGTTAGAGAAGCTAGACAAGCCTGAGTGCTTTTGTTATTAATCTGAAGCACAGAATTAAAAACTAGATTTTCCATGATTATTTAAAGAAATTGAAACTTATATATGTTGTTAAATATTGAGTGTCCACTAACACCTATGTGAAAGTGGACTGAGAAGGATTTCATTAGGCTCTTACTATAATAATATTATCAACAGGAAATAAGTTAGGACATGCCACTCACCCTAGCAGTTTTGAGTGAGCTGTTGTCCTCCTTCTGAAGGATAAAGCTTTGAAACCAAAAATGACAACTCTTCCCTACAAAACTACTCACCAAACATGACTAAGAGTAAAAATCTCTTATGGTAAGGACATGTTGTGACCAAAGAATGGCCTTGCCTTTGAATTATTTTTTGCTAGTTCTGAAACATTTTAGTGCTAATCTCAACTAACTCAAATGACTGAATCATCTTTGTCTGTCTGACAAAAATCTCAGTTTGGTAATGCTCATGTACTTGATGGCAGCAATGAGATCCCACTATAGCAGATCTGTTAACCCAATCCCCACTGAGTTCTTGCAGGATTTCTATTTCTCAGTTTCTCTTCCCTTAAAAGCTCCACTTACATTCTCCAGCAAAATCCTTAATCTGTTCATCTTCAGAATTAAAATGGGAAGCAAAATAGGTCACCTATTCACATATTCATGACTATTTAAAGCTTGTCAATCTCTCTCATATAAGCCTGCCTAATTTTCCTGCATGCAGTTCAATTTAATGGAATATTATCTATCAAACCATAGTTGTACATTTTTTATAATTCCCTTTGTTAAAGGAACTTGGGAATTTAACATTTTTTTCTTTTAATTATGTCTAAAATTTTCATCCATCATTCATCATCATCTCAGCCTGTTTTCCTTTTATGAAAAGTGATTGTATAAAAAACTTACAACAATACAATCCCGCAGGCTAGAATTTTACTTGCATAGAATTATTGATAAGAACAGTGTAACATGTCCTTCTGATAAAACATGTTTTCTCAGAAACTGTGCTTATTCATTTATTAGTAATGATAAAAACTGCCAGGAGCTGTATTTCCTATGCCTCTGTGTAAAGAATGAACTGCCTCAAGGCTAAACATCTCCTACCAAATGTCTTCCCCTCTGGAAAGTGGCAACATCTTTATGCTAATGATTAAAAATATTCTCTGGATCTATTCTTGTATTTTTTGGAAGAAAACCTTTTCCCCCTCTCTCTTTTCTTTGTGCATTATCATTCTTCATTCATAAAGAAGATCCCTGTAATGAATCAAATATGCTATTAATCACACCAATGTGTAACATTGCAGAATAACTTCTAGGAAGTCAATGGAATTTTTCACTGCATAAAGTAAGAAGTGTCAAAGTGTCCTATATTATGGCAGTGTGGAACATGAAACTGGTATGGAGCCAAAGAATTACAGTTTTTCAACCATTCTTAGCTGCACTGTTGCCTTCAACAGATCCAAGACACAGCAGGAAAGTCAACCTTTTGCCAAATGTAACGTGAATTCATATGCAGTCTCTCCAATTTGTGTACCCAACAGCCTAACGAAGTTTCCCCACATTGGAGTTACAGATGCTACTAGTTCACAAATCAGTGAGAACAACTTTAGAGAAAGGAAGTGTTACCTTGAATTTTTTTCAGGTATCTTTGACCTTATAAACCTCCTATTTTGGGATCATATTTTAGGTTAATATTTCTTATAGCTTTCTAATGAAGACCTTCATTAGGTTTGTATGGATTGCTGTTATATTGCAATGGATGCCTCCCTAGGACTGTACAGAATCTCTTTTATCATCATAACATATTTTTTCATCTGCAGTTGACAGCAGAAGAGCAAAATGTAATTATCATCACTACACTGAGATCAAATCTAATAGCCTGTTTTGTTCGTATTGAAGTCAATATTACATTATTTTTTCAATAAGAGTTCTTATAAAAAGTTCTAATAAATTCACCACATAATCTATCCACTCAGAGGGGAAAGCATCACCTATTAAATGCCACTTTCTGTACCACTACTTGATAGCAACCATGATAGTTCTCAATAGAATGGACATAAGTCTGCAATACAGAGCCAAAGGAATCAGCACACCTGCTTGCAGTTTTTACCAGGTTAGTGAATGAGTCATATGGTTAACTGTTACATACAAGGTTTACATTAGATATTCCACAAAATACAATAAAAATTAATTCTTGATAAGTCTTGGCCAGTTCCCAAGCACAGACTTAACCTCAGTACATTAAGGACTTCTCCCAGCTATCAAGTAAATCAATAGAAAAATATTTCTCCATAGAAATAACTCATTCATAGAACTAGTGTTGCATATTACAGAACATAAACATGTCTTCTGCTGTTATCAAAACTCATTAGATGAACAAAAGCTGGAGCCAAAACAGTCAGTCCTGTTGAATTCTCCAACAGAACTCTGTCCTATCTGGAAGTTTCTGACCACATCTAATTATACTTAGCTGCTTTGCAAAGGCCTTTTGAGAGTTACAGATGAAAAGGACAGTATCAGAACTATCTATTATTGTTATTCAACCCTATCAACCTTTTCTCTGTAGGCTGCAGGAGAAGAAAGAAGGGCGGTTTAGCTATTTAGAACACAATCCACTCACATATCTAGGAAGAACTGAATTTAGCTATGGCCTCACATACTGCAACCATAATCCAAACGTTAGCAGATGAAGGGAAAGATGATCCAACGACTGAAGTCATTCACCAATAACCTGAGAGTCTTAAGACTTTCCACCCTACTGCTGGTTTCCTGCATGACCTCATTCAGCTCGCTCGACTGCAGCAGCCTGTGTCACACAGCATGGCCTGTAAGAGGGTCTTGAAGCTGGTTAACTGGCTGCTGTGGTACCTTACAGCCTGACCAGCTCAGCCAGCCATGCCGCACTCCCAGCAGCCTGAACAAGGCCTGACTCTGCTTCTCTGCACCCACAGTATAAACAGGGAATCCTAGTCCACTTCCCAGAAATACTAACGCTAGCATGTAGCTATTTCCCTGGTAATAACTGCATTAGAAGAGCTCTATATTAAAATCATGTTCTATTCGCAGTTCATAAAGTAAGGAGAGCATTAATAGTGAAAGTATCCAGTTTCTCATCATTTGTTGATACACAGCGCAAACCTGTCCCATTTCTTAGCTCATCTTCTTGAATCTCTCAAGAGTTATACTTCTGTCACCACTATGATCTCTTAATAAAATGTTCCTTTAGGGAAGGTAGAGCTTTCTTCCTAACTGTCAATATCTGTCACCTTGAATAGTCAAGGGCAAGGTTGCCGTTAGCTGACCTGATCCAGCAAACACTTACACAAGAGGCACTAAACTGAAGTAGCTCTTTTTTTTTTTTTTTTTTAAATGTTTAGGCACCTACTTGTTCCCTAGGATGTGTATTCCTTCTATACTCTTGGTCTTTTATGCGCAATCAACTAATTCTATTTCATTATTTACTTATTTAGTAGGTAAAACATTAGCACTTCAAACAAATTAGAACCATAGTATTCATTGTTTATTTACAAAATTTTTGTTTTATAGGACGTCAGACTTGGTCGTATTTTGGTATCTAAATAAATACACATACTAAAACCATTGCATTGTTTAGACTCAAAAGAAAAGAAAGTCAGGTTATGGTACTCATTTTAAATAGGCAGATTTTATTTACTGTTGTTTTATACATGCTATTATGCCCTAGCACTATCCAACATCATCCAAGAACATATTTTTCATAGACTTTGATAGAATTATACTCTCTTAAGATTTTTTTCTCTGGGACAGTGAACATAAGCCAACAACTCACCCTAAACTGCTGAAATTTAGTATTACCTGATGTGCTGTACTGTGTAAACCTTGGCAGAAGCAATCATTTACAAGGTTCTAACTCTGATATCTTGGCCAAAATCCAGTAAGGTCAGTAATCACCTGACCTTCAAAAACCTTTTTGTAACAGTACAGAGACAAGGTAGGTTTATGAATGTTTCAGAGAACTCAGGTCTAGCTTGAGACCAAATCTCCAGATTTCCTCACTCTATTTTGCACTTCATAACAAGCCTGTACAACATGTAAGAAGTTTCCTACACTGGTATCTTCAGGGTTTGCCTTTGACACAAGGAAGCCATATATTTTGATCCTCCATCAGGAGCATAGCAGAAAGCACATCAGACCTCATAATTCTGGTGATACACTTCAATCTTGACCAAAAGTTGAATTTCTCAAAAATATGTGCAAAGAGAGTGAGCTGCCCAAATGACATAAAGAAAACCCCCCAAAAAAACCCAAACAAAAAATGCCAAACAGACAAAAACCCCAAAACCACACAAACCAAAAAACCAAAATCCACAAATCACAGTCCTAGGCCATCAAACTTATTATTCCACTTACCACTCTTCCCTCATAGTGGGGACCGGAAAAGCCCAAGATATGGTTCTGTCTGGGCTATCCAACCAAACTTCCAGAAATCCACAGGCTCAGACCACACATATAACCCTGCTACAGGACAGAACTTTACTGTTGGACAACTCCATCTGCAACTGTCTGCTTTCCAGTTACCTGGTGCAAAACTGGAACCTCTGGAGCATACTTCATAACATGAAGAGTGTTAAAAATGTACTGGAAGTAAATGAAGACACATTTTATTATAGGGCAGTTTAAAACTGAAGTACCTACTTTGAAGCATGAAGTCTATGAGACTGGGGTCTTAAATATTGATTCTGTATTCATTGCCATTGACAGAAGCAATTCTGCTTTTGCTGAATGTAATAAATATGACTTTAAACAGAATAAGGCCCTTTCAGCAAGAAATTTTACATCTATCTGTTTATAAGCCTAAAATTAAAACTGCTAGAATTGAAAAAAGAAAAAAATAACCAAGAGGGTTTTCAAAAATTTAAAACTCTATCATGCATAAATGGAGCTCATCAGAGAAAGTAATTTCCCTGCAGAAAACACTCCATCTTTTGTTTTATGTAAGTTAGCAACATGAATATTTTATTCTTAGCGAAACTGCCATTACCCTTTTGCATTTCATAGCTCTGCTTGGTGCCTCAGATAAATAGGCTTCCCCCCCCTTCTCTCTTTGCTGTTCAAATCTATTGCAATTACAAATTTTGCCATAGTTCAGAAGATATTAGAGTTTGGAATTTGGCAGTAGCAGCAACTATATCCTTTGTCCCTATCATCTCTTCTCGAAAGCGGATAGGAAGAAACATGCATATAGGACAAACCATTGCATAGTGGGTAATTATTCTCATGATATCCATCATCATTTGGAAGGCACATTGGCTATCATTGTCTTCAAGTAGTTTAGGTTTTTCTCAAAACTACTTTCAACCCAGGCAAAATTTTACAATTACAGAGAAGGTAGTAAAAAGACCTACATTGTATATCAACATTAAAACAGTGGCCTATATGAATACTGAACTGAATTTACCACTGAGGTGTATTTCAACTCCAGGATGAGAATAATAAAAAGAATCAGTACAGTGGATAATGTCTTGCATTGCTGGGAGCTGTTGCACAAAACTGAGCAAAATAAGCTCCAAATAAACCCTATATAAAATTGTATTTTAAATGAGTTTCATCTCAAGAAGCTTAAAAGTAACTTTTTCAAACAAGTTGAAAATTTGGATAAGGTAGACTATTTGATCTATACGCAGTTCCATTATCATTGAAAATTGCTCCCAAATGAGAGAATTTAATAGTTAATTTTTTTACTTGGAACATGAGTGGCTGATTTTCTCGCTTAGTGTTCTTGGGTTTTTTTCACTCATTTTTACAGGATTTGCTTTTTAAGTTTGAACATTTCCAGAAAATTAGTTGTATTATGTACCAAATCTTCCATCTACTCAGGAATATACTGTCTTCTTCAAATGTGATCTTCCACATGGTCTTTCTGAACTGCAGGGAGTGAGCAGGGGTAGGGCACCAAGGCTTGTGAACAGGACATATTTAAAACAAGGCTAGCATGCCTCTGAACCACTTGAGTGTCTGAGTGGCAGAGGATAGCACCTTTTGAAGGAATTAGTTCAGGACAGCAATACTAAAACACCACCACCCCTGGCTAATGAGCTCTGCCAATACAGACTAAATTGCACAGGCTTAAAGTTAAACTGACACATTGTGATAGGTTGACCATGGCTGGACGCCAGGTGCCCACCAAGTCGTTCTACCACTCCCCCCCCTCTTCGCTAGACAGGGGAGAG
>JANZLQ010000007.1:15511773-15552650 GCA_026212715.1 Elanus axillaris | reverse complement strand
CTTCCAGCAGCTTCTCACAGAAGCCACCCCTGTAACCCCCCCAATACCAAAACCTTGCCACAGAAACCCAATACACACATTCATACTGTTTCCATTGACAAAGCTAAAGTCCTAACTCTTGGGCCTACATACAATGTTTACCTTGCATAGGATATGCAAGCCATGCCATTCACTCTCTGTTGTATATAGAGGCCTGATTACTGAGGAAAAAAAAGGACTGAATTTATGCTGTCTAAGGATGACCCAATTTGAATCATGCTGCAAGGCAGACCACCAGCAGGGTTTGTCAAAAAACCACACAGGAAAAGTCTACAAGATAATATCATTTTCTAATTGCAATACTGTAAGCCAGTACCAAAAAGTTTTGCAACCTTAGTCAAAAAATCATCAGGGGAAGATTTGTGCTCCACAACACCTGAGTCTAACCACACCAGGAGGAAAAGACCAGGCACTGTTCAATAAAAGTCATCTGGTAACAAGAAGCATTCTGATATCATTGGCGAAGGTCCAACTTTATCTATTGCTGAAGTTCAGAATACTTTGAGAAGTGATATGTTTCAAAATATTTTTCATTTCACCTATCTGCTTTATGTCTTCATCCTTTAGAAAAAAAAAAAGGTTTTCCAAATTGTTTATTGTGAGAGTGTGAAAGTGTTTGCACAGGCAAGGACTCAAAATTCCCACAAAGACATCAGAAAAGAGTACCCCATGCTTAGAAATCTTAAAAATTGTCTCAAAAACATCATCAATGTTTGTTCCTTGTCCTACAGTTAAGGGTCTACAGGTCTACAAAGACAAGAAACTTGTAATTTGTGATTACTGACAAACAAGAACAGCACAAATTCATCTTTTAACTAAGTCATTAGCTCAGCAAGTGGTGTAAGAGGAGAGTTTGTCAATAAGTAAGGTGGGATTTTTAAAACTTAGTTGGGTGGGAGAGTATGGGACATACTAGAGAATTTGGCTTAGGTTTTCAAAATTTAACTATTGCAGAATCATAAGCTGAGTTAGTAAAACTGCTTACTTTTACAGTAGTTTACATGCAAGTTATTACCCTGAATCCTTCTCAGCATTAAGAAATTAATTGCTGATCCTGTAATTTAGCTCCATCTTTGGTGTTGCAGTAGACATATTTGACTGACTTTGTAAATCGTTGCTACATTTTTACTTTAATTTGTTACAGAAATTTATTGCATGCTTGCTTTATTTTACCTTATGAGGTCCTAACTCAATATGTATAAAAATATGCCGAGTTACAGCTCAAATGGTAGTCCATATGGACCTAAAAATCATTACAGATATCGATGGATATTTGCTGGTAAGCCTCGTGTCTTTTTAGCTTTTCGTCTCTTCATCTACTCCAATTTGCCTTTATTCTTTTGGTGTCCTTAACCTCATTAGTGGCCATAGGGATTGTGAAATTTACTTCATTGGAAATGGCAGTAGTGCTATATAAATACCTAACCACCCTTCATTTAAAATTTTCAAAAGAAAGTTGGCAAGAAAATACACCAGAAAACAGCTGCCTCTTCCACTATAAAAAGTTTTTTATATAAGAGTTGTAACTGAGGAAGGTCACCCCTATGAAAGATGTTGAGGATATTCCAGAATCTAAATCCTGAATGATGATGACAAAAGTTACAGCTGATGACATTTATAAATTAATTAGTAAACATTATGTAGAACAATAAGTTTGAATTCCTTTAGATGGTCTGAACTTCCCAGCAGTACTCAGGGTCTTCTGTATTTCAAAAACCACAAAGGCTTTTAGGTCAACTGTCTTCCACTCTGCAGCAGAAGTTGAATTGGGACCAGCAATCTAATTTTCTAATTGCAGACAGAGTGAAAAATGAAATATTTCTTTTTTTTTTTTAATATTAGAAGGAATCTCTTTTCAAGTTAAGGCCCTAGACAGAGAAATAATAAACAGCCAAATATCATTCATGGCTGAAGTTGCTGTATTAGCTTGCTTTTAAAGACAACCCTATGTATAGGGCAAATTATCAGTGACCATAAACTCTGGCACGGCAGTGCTTTTGGACAAAAATGATTTTCTGGTTCCTTCATACTTTGATTTCTGCGTTGGACTGTCCTTTAATAATACAGCCATAAATCAGTAGTATTTGCTGTATTTTATAAAAAAGAATGGCATAACTCATAAAAAAAGAATCTTGTGCTAGTACTAAAATCTATCACTGAAAGCAACACAGTTTAACTTTGTTTCAAAGTGGTTACTCAATTTGTCCATTAAACCACATTTCAACAACCAGCCTAATTTTATTATCAGGCTCATATTGCTTTATTCCCTTTACCTGTTATAACATCGCATTTAAGAACAAATATTTCACACAACCTTTTAACTGTGTTATTCAGAATGCAAACACTGGACAGACAGAAGTTAATGCAAGGAAATAATTTTCCTAAGGAGTTGGATTATTTCCTAATTGTTTATTATATATGTATTCTCTTGCCAGAAATCAAGATTTAAAATTCCACCTTCTTCAAAGCTTTAATGTTATTTGGATCTCTGAAGCATTTATATTTAATTTCACAGCAGTGTCACAATTCAAGTGGTGTATTTTAATGTCTGTGGCAGCCAATTGTTGATTTATTTTCTTTCAGGCAAAATGCAAATAATTTCTTAAGAGGTTTGCTCACAACCCTTGTGTTTGAGTTAATATATTTGCAGTGAATAAATTAAAAGAAGTCCAAATATGACTTTTTAAGGCCCTCTTGAATTTAAAAAATTTAATTTGGTTTTAAAAAATTATTTGGAAATTTTCCTATGAGAAGTAACTGGAAATGCACTCATTAGTGACCCTGGGCCATTTCCAGTATAGAGGTGTGCCAACTGTGAACTTCAAGGGTAGGGAAATGAGCAGATCTAGTGACCTAGACCTTTCTGAGCTCTCCACTAGAAGCACATTCTTGGTTGTAGAGACACTCCTGTAAGACATCCTCTCCAATTACCTCTGGGCTAGCTGCCCCATGGCGCAGTCCAGAAAGGACAAACGTCAGACACTGTCTTAATCAGACCGTTCACCTTCCTGCTCTGCATTTTAAAAGCTTCTCTTAAATTCTATTCCTCTCCATTTGGTGTGGTGAGAGGCTGCAGTGACTGAAGTATGAAAGCTTGAGATGGCAAAATTCAGAGACATAGGTAACAGCCTTAGCTCGGCGCTGTCCAGCAGCAAAGAGGGAACAACCAGAGCAGGTCCTAACAAGCTCAGGTGAGCAGATCGCTTTGCTGCGATGTAGACTCCACATTCATGGTTCCCAAGTCATCTAGCCTGACCTACACTGGAAGAAACTACTGCTCCTGCTTGGCCCATAATTTCTCACTTCTATAGAAAGGAAAACCAGTTACAGGGAGAGGAGTGTCCCTTGGTTTGGCTTCATTACATGCCTGGGACATTGTTGTAACATTACCCAGACCCCAGTTAGGGACTCTCAGGTTCCTAATTAAGGCAGCTCAGAGTTAAGCAGCTCATCTGTAACTCTAACAGATTTCATTTCCCACCACTACTCTTTGCAAGCCTCCTGTTTATCCTGCTGTTTACTTATGTGTCACCTGATAGCACAAAAAGAGGAAAAAGTCTAGATTTTAAGGAGTTACCAAGCAGGTCATCTTCAAGACTAAACTACAGGCTGTAATGATAGTCAAGCTGGCTACAGGCCAGGTTTAACAAGTTAGAGCAACCTCTTGGGGTATCTAGAGCTAAGTTTCCATAAGAAATAACAACAGCTAAGAAGGACATAGAATTTTTTTAAAAAGCATGTACATACAAAAATTGATCTTGGTGTTTCAAATAAAGCAAGGAATAGGACGTGAAAAGATTTGGATTTCTGACATATCTCTCTCTGAATATAGTAAGAAAATTTATCTAACTTTGAAGAATTTTCAACATTTTTTTCAATCATGTATTGTGAGATGATTTAATTTTTATAAGATTCACTAACACCTGAGACCACTGAAAAGATATTTTTAAAACCTAGTCAGCAGATCTGAAAATTACTATATGCATCACAAATATTTCATTTTTTCTGCACCATCTTGCAGCTCTAAAAATAACAACAAAACCCACACAAACACTTGAAGCCCAATTCTGTTCTCATTGGAATCAATTAAATTTTGGCAATTATATTGAAAGCAGCAGGATGTAGTCTTAAAGTACAAATGTTGTAATGATCACCAGGTATGCAGAGACAGTTTTCAGATTTTGAATCATCTTGTATCAAATTGATCCCTAGTAAACTTTTTCTAGTTTAAAAAGCCTGTTAACTCTGTGTCTAACAGACTAAAATTGGCCTCTGGATCTATATTTACGCAATTAGCTTTTCGTTTCAGTTTTAGGCTCAATTAATTCACTTTATGAAAACTGTTAGTGTTTTCCCGTACATCTTTCATCCAAGATGATGCTTTCCTTTATGCAAGTTGTTTTGTATTTGGAATTGTAATCATCTTTATAAAATGATAAATTCATGTTTGAGGGCCCAGCCTGATAAATTTTTAATTCTTAGAGGAAGGACCAAAGATTATTACAGGTTATTTTGATAACATATTTTCTAATGAAGTCAAGATTTAGCTTCTCTGCAGTTTATTCCAGATCACTTTTAACTTTATAACTTTCACCTTCTATTTTCATGAACATTGAAGCTCTACTCTGAAAATCAAATTACAATTTGGTGTTTACTGACCAAGAAGATTGTATCAGAAAAACTTAGACTCTTATGTCTGCTAGAATAGATTTAAATAAGAGTTTGTGCCTGGGCAAAGCTAATTCATTTACAAATGAATAATCACGGATGAATGATTGCATTTTTTGCTCAACTCTTCCTTCGATCTTTATTATAAATAAGAAAGTATCTTAATAATTCTTTAAGAATCCCAGACGTGAAAAACAAACCTGCAATATTCAGTGGTATAAAAATATACTGGCTAAATGAGACTCCAATTTCTTTATTTTTCTTACTCTTCATTTTCTTTCAGTTTCCTTTGTCACATAAAAAAAACCTCTTATTTTTTTTAAAATTTCACTACCTGAGTTTTCAGATAATCATGACCACATGCAGTTTGGAAATACAGATTCAAAATTATAAACTTCAGTAATGGTCTCTATTGCTCTACTTCTTTTAGAAAGGCAGATGCATTTGCTTTTTCATCACAGTGGCAACATTTAATCTTTTTCAGGACAATACAGTAACTATAGCCATAAAAATTCAGTATATTTGATACTGTATATTTTTATCCAACCAGACAAACGTTTATTTTGACAAAGGAATCTGTAAGGACAAATGAAATTTCAGTAAGAAATTAATATTACAAAAACCTCCCTTTCTATTTGGTGCATCTCAATATACAACAGCTGAAAATTTTTAAGTCGGACAAAACTCACAGCAGATAAACCCATTAAAACAAGTCCCACCCACAAAAAAAATAAAGGGAGAGACATCAAGAGCTGAGGAAAGGATTTTTAATTTTGTTCATATTCCTTTTATCTATAAATTATTGATAGCTCAGGGCAACATAAAATATCAAAATTATAAAATAGCTGTCTAATGTAGGACCTTGATCCACTGACATCCAATATTTCTGGATCAAGCCCCTTAGCAGCACAGCACATCTGACTATCACATTTTCCAAACCTTGTCTCCAACCTACCAAGATCAAGGATACAAGGGGAATGTCCCTCTTCTGAAACTGAAAATCAGCATTCAAAAAAACACTAGACCTGTCATTAAATGAAGAACCAGCAGCTTTGCTTCAGGCGACATATAACAGACTTACCATGCAGTTTTTCTGTGTGTTCAGCAATTTTAAGGTATTACCAAAATTTCAGACTTACTGCACACAATGAGTGTACAGTAATTCTGATGTCTGGTGGGACTACTGAAATTATTATGCATTGGTAAGTATTTCCCACCTGGTAATCCAAGCCATACTTCTAATAACTCTATCAATGGTTTAGTTTGCCTTTGCTATTTCAAAGACATTTTTATTTAAGTTTGATACTATAACCAAATGTTGTAATCTTCATGCTCCTGTCCTGCCACATCCCCCAAATATCCCAAAAATGTAATAATTCCTTGCACTATAAATTGCATCTGTCTCCCACAGGAAGACTGCCATGTGGTGGAAACTCCTCAGTAACTATTTGGATGGGGTGGCTTCGTCATGATACCTGTGCAAAATACATAAGATGCCATCATTCTGAGGGTCAAATGTCTCTCAAGAGACACTCCACTTTTCACTATTCTTTTAACTCCCCATCTACCTGCAACTTTACCCTGAATTCTTGGTATTGTTCCCTTGCTGACTAACATTCTCTTTTTATTTTTCTATATTTGAATTGCAATGCTGTAAATAGTAAAGCATCTGGACCAAAAAATTGCCACACCAAATCATGCCTGCAAAGACTGAACTGTTCACGAATCGAGAAGAAAGCTATTAGAGATTGAGAACTAATGGGAAAAAAACCCACACATTCTGGAAACTTTTATCTGGGTTCAAAAGGATTCACACATCTACATCTGAAGTATCAACAGCAACTTTTTCATTTCATCTGCCTAACTCGCAGAAGAAACCTCTCAGTTAATTTGTACTTTGATACATATAGGCACAGGACTCCCCAAGAGTTGAACATAAATTTAATTATAAACAGGTAGAATGAATTCTCCTGCCCCTCTTTCCATATTCTTCCTTTCCTTCTTTTCACAGAATTGTTGACAAGGATTGTCTCTTCCCTGGTATATATTGTAGTAAGCATACTAAGAATTCAACCCTAACTGGAAACCTCAGGCACTACTAGCTTTTAGAATTCCAGCATGCACTGCCTAAACTTCCTTCCAAATCTTCAAAATTCCAGCTGCCAAGGCTGCTGCCTTTCTCTTATTCAAGTTGCTTAACAAAATTTACAGTTATTCTGGTAACCTTGCTCTCAAAACTGTGGGGGTTTCTTCTGCCAGTTGACCGGACAGAAGAGAATGGCCAAACCACATTTTTTTCCCCGCAGCAGTAACAGCTATTCAAAATGAAGTTACCAAAATTTAAAGCATAAGGATTATTTTTATTTTTTTTTAGATAAAATCCTTGTTAATTAAACAGTATCACCTTGTTCCCTGTTTGCCACCACATACTTAAAGACAGGACAGACATGACATTTCAATGAAATGGGTGTCTTTTTTTATAAGCTAACATGAGGAAGATCAAGCCATTGTTCAGAAGACGGAACATGTGGGAACATGGGCAAAGTTACAAGTACTTACAAGTTGTCTTTCATAATCACCTTGATAATCATATTGCTCTGGTTTTGGAATTGCTCTGACATCTTTTTGTTTCAGTTCTTTACTATGAAATGCTCTCCAAAGATTCCCAGTGACATTATTCACCAATACCTTGACATGATGTAACCATGATAGGTGTGCATCACTGAGATCTCTAAAGACTTGAAGGAGGCATATCAACTGACACTGTAATATCATGTCTACGAATTCACAATGACATGCTCAGGAGATTGTTATGATCACAAAAAAAAGCCTACTAGAGTCATTAAAAAAATTGCGGTACTATAAAATGTAATAAGAAAAATTAACTGGATTTTTTTTTAACCTCAACAATTTCCAAGCCTTTTATTTAAAGCAGAAAAACCTTATTTATGCTTACATACTAGACTTACAAACTAGACCCAGAGTACTCAAAATTACAACCCCAAACTTGTGGATCCTTTATCAATTTGAGTTATGGATGAAGATTTCCAACATTGTGCAGGTTAGTCACCTCAGTAATGGGACTTCCAAGAGGCACCAAAAGGTCCCAGAGAGAAACACAATTGAAGGATTTTATTTTTAACTAGAACGCCTTCCTCTTTTAACTATCTACAGTCCTGACTTGTTTATTCCTGTCAAACATATATGGGTGTTTTGTTGGGTTTGGGTTTTTTTTCCTTTAAAAATAAACAGGGGTGATACCTTTCCTCTAAGAATGACAAAGGGAAAGGCTCAATTTTTTGACTATGTCTTTACTTATGAAATATTCACCCAGGACATAGGAGACCCCTGCTAAGCTCCCTCCTCTCTCTGAGACAGATTCAGACTGTAGCTGAGGGTGTTTTCAGGGAAACCCAAGAAAGTTAAAGCAGCTAAATCCATGCCCTGGTGGGCTGTCTTCTCCCCACATAAGGATTTGGCTGAATGAGGTGCAAGGAAGGGGTGGTGAAATGCACTTGCCTTGGCAGCCACCTGATGGCTCAGCTCGTGGAACAACGGGGTCTGCTGGGCATGTTCTGAGCCAATTTGCTAGATGAGCTAAGTCAAGTGACATGGATGAAGGTTGTTTCATTTGTGCATACAGACTCGTCTCAACATGCAAAAACTGAGGGTTTCTTCAGTAAACCCCAATCCAAAACTTCAGTCATGTAGAGAACTTTTAGTCAAAAACTGCAGTGCACTGTGAGTCATCATTTGAGCAAGGGCCTCAATTTCCCTCTGAGGGTCATAATTTCAGATGTAAAACACTGAAGTAAGTGTCAGGCAGGACTTAAACCCTTAAGCCATTTTTTGTGGCACAAGCTCTAATTCCCTACAAATCACACTGTGTTATCTGCTTGGCACATAAAGCTTGTCTATAAATACATAACTTTTTAAAAATCCATATTTCTGCATCTCACTTAATAAATGACATCAGAAATACAGCACAGTTTTCTGTTTGTTTTAAAACTCCAGATTCAAAAGAAAACACTTTAAAGTGGGATATCTAGCTTTTCAGTGTGGGTTTTTTATTTCTAAAAATCAGTCTATTTCTAAGCATATAGATTTATGTGAAAATTCTGTTTAATGTCATCTTAGGAATAACAGTCACATGAACTCCAATGCTTTTCTTAGGTTGCATTAAGAAAAGGTCATCTCAGCTAGATATGTAGCACTAATAGCACTGGCATTAGCAGTATTTATTTACTCTCACAAAAAAAAAAAAAATCTCAACACATCATCCTCAATTACGTTCAGTTAATCTGGATAGCCATAAGAACTGAACCTCATACACTGCTTGCCACATTGCTGGGACAATTCAACAACAGAACTTAACTAATATCTACTGCTTTGTGACTGCATGCAAAACAATCCAGAAGTAAGGTGTTTTATCCAGAAAAGTGGATATATCAATATTTGCCAACCTTCCCTCTCCCCCTTGGAATTTATGGAAGATCACAGTAATAATTTATCGCACTGTGACTGAAAGTCCATCATGTATTAGAGCTCATCTCTTCTGTGATTTAAAACCACCTACATGAGTGCTTAAGAGCTATTTCTGAGATTTCCTAAGCTGTTTTAGTCTGTATGAATCACAAAGCCAGTGAAAGTTTTATAAAGTTTCACTGTTCCTAATTTATTTTTTTTATATATCTAGAACAAGAGCTTGCTCCAGCCTGGGTCTTTTGGGGGTACACAGAGAGGGGCACAGCTGAACCATCTGGGTCAATATTGTTCTTTTTTCTGACATTTACCTTCGGTGCAACACAAGGCTGGGCACACCAACCCCAGTGCTTATGCACACTGTGGGATCACTCCCGGGCTCTGTCAAAAGCATGATTAGTCCGCATAGTTTACAGAGGAGAAGCAGAATAAGGTGGATTTTAGACACATTCATAGGCCACAGGGCACAATCTAGGACTATTCAGACACAAAAAAAGAATTCCCAATGTTAAATAAAGGACCTCCCAAAGAAAAGAATTCTGCTCCCAGAAACATTACACACCCTAGTACAGCCTTAGCATCCTGGGTGGTAGAAGCACACCACTGGTGAGTAAATCCTGTCATTTAACATCCTTAAGAATCTGGTATCTGGAGCTGGATCATCAGCAGATGTCCTTGGCTTGGGATAACTGACTACAGCCAGTACCTGGCATACTTTGCTGATCCTGTATAATAAAGAATACATATATATTATATGCAGTGAAATGCTGCATATCACAATTGTCACATCAACTGAAGGGGAACTACGGCTGCACTTCAGGAGAAACAGAAGTGTTTCTTTCAAGGAGGTTAAGAGACAAGATTAACCTGTCCAGAAGGATTTTCTTGCTCCATTAAAACTTTCCAATAATACCAACTGAAAGACACTATAAGAAATAGATTCTCTTTTCTATACTCAAAACAGTCCGCTAAGTTTTTGTAGCAAGCCAGTGGGGCAAACGTTCTAATAAAAGAAAAACCCACAGTATTATTCATGACTCAAACAGCCAGAGAAGCCAAGCATGTTGTTGTGTTGGTGTCATCATTAGACAGCAAAAATGTAACTCACCAGGAAACTGTCATCACACAGGGAGTGTTTCCAATAACACTCCAACCATCTCCTCATCCCCTCCAAAGCCAAACTGCACAGGTTTATTTTTTTTAAACAGTCTGTAGGATTACTTTCCATTCTCTCCACACCTTACAGCACTCATGCAGTTATAATTAGGCATAGCCAGATACCACCTACAAAATGCCTCACAAAATTGTGCTTATTCATGTCTATGCAGAGAGAATGGCAAGTAGAGCAGAATCCACATTTTTCTTCATAAAAGGCTCTACACGTGTTGCAGGCACAGTTAAAACAGACATATCCCCTGTGATGGAATCTGCTGTTTTGGCATCTAGGCCAGTAAGAAAATAAGTGTTTCAATCATGTGAGCCACTCAGAGCTGTCAGTGTAACAGACTGGCTCCCAGGCATAAGAGGACACTATATCTGGAGTTTAATAGGCCTTCTGGCTGAAAACTTGCATTTGAAGAGTGTGGACCAAAAAGTTTGCATTTCAGAGCCACAGGCCTTTGCAGACATCCAAAAAAGGTACAGGGAAAAGCCAACCACATTTTGAAGAGGCTTATGCAGAGCAAAAGAATATTTAATTAGTTTACCAAATTAAGATTTTTATTACCTCCTCCCTTGCATGATTTTGTCTGATTAAAAACAGATTTATAAGATGAGAGAAAACAATCTTGGACAGACAGATAAACTAGACTGTGAACTTGTCCCCACTATAACAAACCTTGGTTTGGAACAGCATTTACTTGCACACAGGCTGTCAGACATATGCTTCTTTGATATGGACAAAGCAAAAATGATGATGTTCAGTTTTGAAAGTATAATTCAGCAGCCATTTTTTAAAGTATTGCTTTTGACATAACAGGAGAAGCATAGCATCAAGGAAAAGGATAGCCACAATTTTGTTATTAATAACATAAATACAAAAAGCTTGAATAGCTAAAGGCTAATTGCAATGCTCAAAAGTATTTTATGCCTTTTTAACAAGTAAATGACATACATGCACTACAAATGGAGGTTCAAGATATCACATTGTAACTTAAAGACACTATGCAACTGCAATAGCTGCAAAGAGTAATAAGTAGGGTTCTAGATTCTGCAAGGCTTCTAACACATCTTAATTTCTATTGATTGCAATGTAACATAGGAAAGTTGGTATCATTCTAAAAATAGGGTTAAGCAATTTTCATTATTCTTAATTGAGGCACTCTACGTCTCACTTCAAGAACGAAGTCTAATTAAAATCACTGCCATAGATTAGATCCATCACCTCAAAGTTGGAAATTCCCATTCTAGGCTCCTAGGAAAAGTATAAGACAAAATCCTGCAACTGAACTAAACAGGGATACTCAGTAACACTGGATACTTTCAGGGAATACTAATAGTAAGCAGCTTACAATCACCTGAACAGCTGAAATTCCCTCAGAAAATTTAAGGGACAATTTAAAATAGCAGTAAAAAAATACAAACAGAATTTGCACATGGATTATTCACAAATAGGAAAGAGGCCTGCATTAGTCAAATTAATTGTTCTTTCAAAATGCTCACACAGCTCTCTCTGAGTGTTTTTTTCTGCAATCAGTCACTCAGAGTGCATCTGTGGGCAACCATCCTGGTAGAGCTGGTACTGCTGCTCTGGTATGGAGATGATTACCTCTTTTCTTCTGGTAATCATATCCAGTAACTTGAAAAATAAAAGTAAAATTATCTTAGAAAAACATACAATAAATCATTGTTTTGAATTTCTTTTTCCCTATTATAGATTAATACTGCTGCAACCTACCAGCATTGTTTCAAGTGAAATACAAGAAACAAGCCTCTGGCATGAGCACTGTGTGACTAGCATACTTGTACTTATTTAAAAATCTGGACAAAATACTGATGTGACAAGCAAACATAAGGTAGGAAGTAGCTGAACATATTATAGCATTAATGCACCCATCTTATTTCATTGAAGTGAAAGTTTTGAATGGTTCAACTGGGTGACTAACCCAATACAAAAGCAGAAAACTTTGCTCCGCTACCTTATGTCATAGGAGTCATTGCAAACATTAATAAGAACTGTATTTGTACAATTGTCTGATTTTCCGTGTCAAAATTTCAGCAACAGTGGAATATGAAACAAATAATTTAAGTAAGGGAGAGTAAAAGTAATACTGAAGTAGTCAACAGAGTATGTCCCACCTTTATTCTTGCTTCACTGCCTGAGAGACTGAGTCACTGTTTACAGTGTGTAAAGTATACTAATGCAAAAGACATTCACCAAAATCAAAACATTTAGCTTAGCTTTATTAAAAAAATCCCTGTGTTCACATGAAGATACAAATCTCAAGAATAAACACACATTCTCCATGATTGATCTTAGATTCTCCATTCATTGTTCAAAATCTGCCCCAGCCTCACAGCACCTTTGACAATCTTGCAATGGCAAGGCTGCAAAGGTAGTAAAAGAACCACTTCGTAGCATGCTTTAGCAAAGCCTGTTGAGAAACGCATGACACTTGGTAAATATTTTCTTCTTTTTCTCTTTAAGCTTAGATACTGGAATCACAGTAGGTCCTCAGATTTAGACTCAATCTTAGTGAACTTCTTGCAAAGTTTCAAGGCATCTTACTTCGTGCCAGTAGGAACCATTAAAAAAAGTGCACACTTTTTGCCCAGCTCTAAAACACAGTAGTCCTGATTGCCCTTCACTTACACTGATTTCACACAGCTGTAACTTTTTATTTCAGTATAGTTAGTCTATATTTACACTAGCTCAGTTGAGATGACAATCAAATTACCTATCCAGCAGAGACTGCAGGATACAGTTCAATTACCTACAGTGACTTTTGATCAGGACACCAGGATTAAAATTCTTCTCTTTTACTTACATTACACCATTGACAGGAATGCCACCTGTCTATCCTAGCAAATTTAAGAATCACTGGCAGCAATGTTGGGTACCATAATACTTCCAGGTTTAACCTGTAAGGTTAAACTGTAGCAGAATCCCAGCAGGGTTCCCCCCTGCACCAGCTATTGCTCTCCCAAGAGAATTCCTGGGCACACCTGTAGAGCAATAACACTCTGGATCCTCTCCACGTATGCAGGATGTTGTGCAGCCTTGCTGTGTTAGGGGCTCACTGACCCCTATAGCCCACAACCGTCCCAGGTGCTCCCACTTCGCAGTTTAGACATAGCTTTGAAGTCTCATAAATGTCTGGGTTTCTCATAATGAGGTACCAAGTGCATCTCATCTAAAAATAAATTATTGCAAAGAGGGTGCATGCTAAATTTCAACCTAGCAGGAGTTTATCCAAAAGCACTGGAGTTAAGATATGTAACAGCGCAGTATATTCTGATAGAAAATTGAAATGCTGAAACAATTTTTTTAAAACCTTCCCTTAAAATAAAGCTCCTTTCCTGGCTCAAGAAAATTGAGTAATATTTCATGTCTACAGTTATTTGTGATGATGAAAAGGTGTTCATCTGCTGACAACCTGTCCCTTATACATCAACCACTTCTCTAACAGTGTGAGAGGAGGAAGACAGTTAAGTGTGATTTAAGTGAAAAGAATCAAGTCTCTGTACACTCTAAAATAAGGGTTGATTATAAAGAGTATGCATATGTGTGCCAATATTGGCCTACTATAATTAGAAGTTGTCCAAAAATGAATCTTACTCCCCTCGCCCCACAAAAATTTCACTGTTTCAGTATACCAAAAGAGCAGACAAAAATCCCCAAGGCAGGTTATAAATTCAGCCTCATGAGAGCTAGAATTCAATTACATTTACTTCTGAGAACCAGGTTCTTTAGTAGAATACAACACTTGTGAACCAGCACAGCAGCATTTTCAAATCAAAGGTTTCCAGCTTTCCGCTGAAAGCTGAAAGTTTGTTTTCAGGTGTTTCATTTTTTTGCTAAGAAGTCAAAACTGTCTATAAAGAGCACATATTTATCAACCAGAAAATAAATTTAATAAAGAAAATAGTTTCAACAGAATATTTTGGGCCACTTCTACAATGAATTCATGCTGGTTTGCCTTTTAAAAGCAACAGCATGAAACCTCAAGGTTCAGAGCTAATCCAACCGAGCAGTCTCAGCCCCACTGAATTTTAATCACAGAGTACACCCAGGACACCCACAATGGCCAACCTCACATTAATCATTTAAATCAACAGTCAAAAAAAAAAAAAAAAAAAAAAAAAGAAAATCCTTGCTTTCTTCCTCTTGGTGGAGCCTTCTTATATTTGGATGCATTTGAATTACACTGTTTCATCTCCACTGACAAATCTGTTATACCTTGGCTGCACCAACATCTTAGACACATGCTATTTCTTTCATTCATTTCCCTTGTGCTTTTACCTCAGTACCTAATGTGCTGTCAGAATCAGAGGATCCATCCATAAGTATTATGTGATGAGTAACTGCTGTATATGCAAGCACACAGGAGAAATGAGCTTTCATTTTTTTTGCTGCAATCATTTACATAGTGAATATGATCCCATATAAATTTCTTCTTGTCATCTCTTTACATTTGATCAGCTGAAGGATCTTTCTATTGAAATTGGGGGAAAGAAAGAAAAAGAAAAACTACCAGCAATTTGATACTCCTTTATACTTAGTGTTTGAAGGTTTGTACAGTTTTATATTCAAACTGCTATACTTTCTGATGGTTTCTCCTCTTAGAAGAGGATTCCTTTGATAGTCAGTCAACTTCTATCTTATCCCTCCAGGCTAAAAATCTCTATTTTCATGACTTCCCTTAGAAAATTAAATTTCTGTATACCACAATATTAAGTGAAGAGGTGTTTCTTAACTGGTTAGGGCCTGACAGAAATGCCTTAGCTGTGGGAGAACTGAGAAAAAAGTGTACTACTGGAGGCTGGAAGAATGTGCAAAGTCTGCATTTCTGACAAACAGCTTCCTACTATAAGTATTTTTCACATTAATATTGGTCTTCAGCCAAGTTCTTCAAGAATTTAACATAGAGTCACACCTTGACAGAATTCATCCTAAATCACATCTTTGTCTACATTTCTTAATACAAAAAAATCCACTTTGCATTAAAATGAGAAAAGGATATGATTTAAACTCTTAAGACAATTCACAGCTGAAAAAAAATGAGCAGCATAACACGTCTTTTTCTGTGCAGGTTTTACAAAGCATTTGAAATTGATGAATACACACTCCCTCCCATTAAAGAAAAAAAAAACCACAACATATTTCTAAAGAATATTTTCCACTGTCTTTAAGTTGGGAATGTTGGGGGCGGGTTGGAGGTAGTTTTTTTTAGTGCCATTAACATACCTGGGGCTTTCTCAGACAAATCTGCCCCAGAAAGTTCACTGTCCTGAAATGTTTATAGAAATAATAGAACAGGTTATGCTTCTTGCTTGACACGAATTCAAGAGTCTCCTAAAAACTAGTGAAGAACAACAGACCAAATTCTGCTTACTGTACTCAATACCATTCATGGCAGAATTCAGAGGATGAATGCAGTGACAGGATATGGCTCACAACATTTTTCATTTTCATGGATCTGTGTGATCAAGATGAGCAGCTCTTAGCACACAATCAGTTAAAAAAATTTTTAAAAATCAACTAAATTAAGAACACTTTTGTGGTTGGTTTTTTTTTACTTGAAGAAGTATTCTTCGCCTATGACCCACTACTTTTCTGTCCAAGAAAACTAGCCAGACTGCAATTCCAGCAGGTTAAAATTCACATACAACATAACTGTGCAAGTAGACTGAGACAGCAAAGCATAGAAGTGCGTTCCCTCCAGACTATAACAGCATCGTTAGCTCCTGCTTTTAGCTTGTTCCTATGGTTGAGGGTAGGGCAGAGCGACACACACATAAATGGATGGGGGGACACAACCCACTAATCACTGCCAAAGATTATTCTTGCTTTGGTCATTACATTAAATCTAAAACTCCACCTGTTTTTCATACAAACCTCAATCATTTCCTACAGAAACATAAGCAGGATTGCGCTCTCTACCAAACTTATGTGGGATGTCTTAAAGATTCACTCTCCAGCAAAGATGCATGAAATCAGGTCTCAGACATGCACCTTAGTAGATCAGTGCAGTATTTTCTTCAGTTTTACATATTATTTTTGAGCAGGAAGCCAAATTTTTGATGAACCAACAGCTAAATTGTCAGTTTTGGTTGAACCAGAACTTAGAAGACAGGATGCATACCTGAAGTTTGTGAGGTCTGTTTTGAGAAAACAAAACCAGATTGCAAATAAAGGAGCTGTAAAATTCCTAGGAATGATATAAGAAAAAAAAAAAAATCAAAGCAAACAAACAAACATAAAACCCCACGAACAACTACCTTAACAGGAAATGCAGTTCAGAAATTGCGTTTTCATTAATTAAAGCAATAGACCGAATGTAAAAACATTGAGTGATATTCTGAAGGATTTAACAATAATACCTATTAGTTATGAAAATGTTCACAACTTTTAAAGACTGTTTCAAAAATGCTGCAGTTTTTAATGTAATTTCTTTCATCATCCAAAAATGACGATCAGTCATTTGTTGTTGATTATTTTCTGACCTAAGAAAAAAACCCAAAACAAAACAAACAACTTTTGTATTAAGGAACCATTGCAATGCTATATGATCCAGCCAGCCAACCACAACACAAACATAAATAAGAAAAGACAGCTCAATGAAAATGAAAAGTTTGAAAGTCAAACAATGTAAGAACTATTCATTCAAATTATGCAACGAAATGTTTTTAGAAATAGAAGGCCTTCAAGGAACATCACTATTGGCTATTTGTTAAATTTTCTCAGCACTGAAAGGCCTTAGTTTGCTTAAGAAAAGAGACAAAAAAATGAGATACCTTCCTTTAGAGGAATGCCATAATATAGAAAGCCATTTGACTGCAGTAATCTAAACAAAATAACAAAAGAATTTTTATGCTTTGCCAATCACTGTTGCATCTGCATTTTCCATTGTGAAACAGGATGGTAAAAGGATTTCATATTCTCATTTCATTTTATTTATGTGATACATACCAAAACCAGCCATGACCTCCAATATATTTTTAAGCATTATATCCTTACTTAAATATTTTATTTCAAAAGCACACTTTTACATTGAAAAATACCACATACACAGAAGCCTTACATTGTCTTCACAAAAAGATCTCCTGTGATCTTTACTGAAGTAATGTAAGATCAGAAAAGAGGTGTATTTCCTTGGAATTTTGGAAGATAAACTGCCTTCATATAAAGCAAAATCCCTACAAACCTGTGGCCACTAAACATTTCTATCACTCCTTTAAATCAATGTTACTCACAGATTAAACCCTTTGAGTTTAGGCATCAAGGCTTCTTTATAACTACATACAGTATGAAAGTCCCTCTTACAGGGATACTACAACACAACTCCTCTAAGGAGAAAACACACATATTCCTTTACAATGCGCTAGAGAAATCATCAGGTCATATATCTATATAACAATATGCATAGCAGAAGTTTCCACAGATATATTTTATGAAAACATACCATTTCTGTTTTCTCAGCTCTGCCCAACTGATATAATGTGTCTTGACAGGCAAACTAATACAGTCAACTTTAGAGCAGGCTTCCCTTCTATAATTTTTGTCTATTACAAAGAGAGTTACAGATATTTCCCTGCTAGCTCTGTTATATTAGTTGCAAACCAAATGCAGCAAGAGATTGACTTCTGCTTCTTTAAGTGCAAGATTTCAAATTTTACACCTGTTATTGAGAACAAACATAACAAATCTTGTAACGGATACACCTTGCGGCTCAGTTTTCAACACTGTTACTGCATTTGCTTTACTGCTTTTGTTATCCTCCTTATCATTTAAACTATTTGCCATTAAAATTCATGTCCTCTCCTACATTAGGTTACATATCATCTGAGCTGGAAGTAGGCTGCTATGACAATCACAGACTTTCTGAACAGCAGTGGCATGTCTTTGGGCAGAAAAAGCCTGTAAAGGAAATTATGCATCAGTAGCACAGCAGAAGACCAGCTCACACATGAATTAATTTGTGATGAATACCATGCATAGGCTTGTACAGGCAGTCATGCATCCACCATACTCTGCTCACTGATTCCCACAGCCCGCATCAGCCTTATTTAGGAGAGACATCTTGGATGATGGTAACATCGCTTGACATTACTGGTTTACATAATACGTTTTTCAAAGTATCTCTTTTTTGCTTTAAAGCTGCAAGTAAATCAGTGCAGAGCTTCCTGACAGACCAGGCAAAGGGTGGGGTGGATAAGGAATGTGTTTAAAAACTGTACCCTTCACACAGTTTTTCAGGTCCAGAGGGCACTAATAGGCTCTAATGGCCCTGCCCCCTGCCCATCTCCCAGGGGTCCCACTTCAGCCTGTGCCCAGCCCCATCCCCTCCTGACCCCTGGCTGGATTTCCTACACTGATGCAGGACCTGATCCACCATCTTGCCTTATAGGATGGTCCCTGAGCCGTTGGTGGATCCCGTCTGTCACCAGCCACGCTGGGGCCCCAGGGGACTTGTGGCCACTGTCCTGCTTGTGCTGGTGTCACCCTCAGCTCCCTCTTGTCTTCCCTTGTGGGCAGCACTGATGTGGGCTTTTTCACTGTAACATTTGAGAACACTGAGAATTTTTTTTAATAAGAGACTTTATCCTGGAAAAACAGAAAAAAAAGGCTACTATTTACAGAAATGTATTGCTTTTCCTACAAAGATGTCACTGAAAAAAAGATCCGAGGTGAAATTTCCAGTCAAAATTGAGAAAGCAGTTCCTACACAACTATAATTGTGAATTAAGCACAAGCAGAATTTGAACCTAAGGTTTCTGTATCTCTGACAAGTGGCCAAGTGACTGACACTACATGCATGCCTATGCTCTCACATTAAGACACACTTTCCTGTTCAGGTTTATTTAACTCTGAAGATGAACAAGGAAAGCTGATTTGATACCATTAGAGAAGTTTGGTATTTTGGGGGCAGGTTTGGGGCATGGGGTGGTTGGAGTTTTTTCTGATTTGGGTTGGGGGGTGTGGATCTGATTCTGATAAAATGGTGGAAACTTTTCAAAGTTCTCACAAGATAAAACTGGGGAAAAGGCCTTACATTTGAGGCGTCATCTCACAAGGAGAAGCTACTGTCCAACACTCCAATTTACCAATTGCTGCCTAGTCAGTGGACTAGCAAGAAGTCTGATGGAAAACTCAGCAGGAAATCAGGAATATTTAGAAAAAAAATAATCTTGAAGTCATGCCATCCAAGCAGATTTCTGTTGAAATTAAGCCCTTTTCCTTCATACATTACAATTTTGACAACTTGGCAAACTCCAGTCAAGATATTTTTCATTAAAAACGGTGGACAAGATCCTTTGAGAAACAGTAACACTTTAAAAGAAGCAACCTTTTTATTCACTGACTCTTCTTCCATTCCTACTCCTTGCTATAAAATATCTATACACATCTGCAAATGTTACTTCTTGGGACAGTAGTATAGGGACAACCTTTCAGCTACTTGCAATGCTATAAAAAGGATGAAACAGGAGCCAGGACAATATCAAGTGGATCCCGGCTGAATGAGACAGTGATCCCCAGATTGCAGTTTGAGAATTGCCATTTGAGATAATATCCAAGCTGCATCCTTTGAAATCATAACCCTATGGAAAATATTCCAGGCTCCTCCAAGACTACAAAAGTAACAAGAGGTCTATATGATCCATTTACTCTTTGGTCTGATTTACAGAAATAGCTCTTGACAGGAGGCAAGTTGATAATAAAAAATGAAGCTTTCCCACTCCTCTTTTAAGCACATCTTTAGATGTTGCCTCTCTTTCCCCCCCATTAAATGATAGATCTAAAGACTAAAAAGGAACTGAAGAAGTGGCAAGATCTAACGCCTGTTGGACTAAATACGTAAATTATGAAATCAAGTCTCAGAACTGGGAGACCTTAAGTCAGAGTACTGGTAAATCAAGAAAGTGATGAAAGCAGCATTCACCATTAGAAAGGGTGCTGATTTTATCTGTGACATTTCTAGCCTTCAGAAGTCTACAATATTTTTCATATAAGATCAAAGAAAATGCATTAATATTTGCATATGGTTTGCTGTATATTTCCCCCCCTTCTATTAGCATCCCTCTTACTCCTTAACTTCAAACACCAGATAATACTGAAATCTTTAGTTTAAAGGAAACAAAAAACCCTCCACTTCAGATAACTAAAATGCATATTGAAATTAATGGGAATCATTTGATTCCTTCCTGTGACAAAATAAAAATCAGACATTATCTGGAAAAGAAGCATCTTTAATCTTCCAGGTGAAACATGAGTAAAGTGCAATTTCCTAATGAAAGCCTTTTTGTTATTCTCACATTTTTCTGCATGCATTTTTTGCAGTGTTTGTTTGTATAACTGTGAATTGGCTTATGTTGTTTGAATTTCTTAACCAAGCATTTTGTTTTTATTGTAATACAATTTTATGATAATTAAAAAGAACTTGTCATATTTAAATATTTTCTGCATGATTAGCATTAAAGCATTCAGTGTGAGGAATTAATGAGAGTATTGAATTAAATATGACAAATGCATCCAATTTTTAAAACCTCAACATAAAGAACACAAATCACAAAAGTTATTTTGTCCACATAAAGGATGTTCAAAAGCTTAGAGCTGTCTCATTATAAAGTGCTTTTTAATATCTGAGGTGGGGTTACTCTTTATAGTATCTTGGCCCCCTAATGAACCCACTCCTTTTATTGAGATGACGTTTACATTTTTCTATTGGTTCAGAGTGAATCAAACCTGGGATTTGTCCTGCAATCACTTACGAATGCAAGTGGCTTTGTGTATGTGACTGCAGTTGTCTATCTCTACATTACAAAAACAAAGAGGTCTTCCCTAGCCTAAGCGTACAACCCAATTGCATTCAAGAGACTGCATTAACATATGATGGCAACCCAACTTCTCTGCCCAGCATGGTTTTCATGCAGGAAAAAACCCCTCATAGCACTCTTCAGCAAAACCCAAGGTATATCCGTCTAACAATCAACCATCAGACCAACATTTCAAGTCACGTAGAAGTATTGCAAAGATAACACAGAGCGTCACATGCACAGGAAAATTACTGTGGTTGCTGAAAGGAAGCAGAGCTGCAAAAATATTCAGTTTTGGTCCACACAGGTTATTAATTTCTGAGTTTAATATTGAAAATCCTCCCAAAGGTGGGCTGCAGGATTAAAATAAAATTGTATTGATTTAAATCAAACTCCCTGAGAACAATCAAGCTTTTTACTTTGTCAGCTACTTTCTGCCTGTCAGAATGATGACTCATACTACTGAAAGTAATGCCCATTTTCTCTTACTGAAGACCCTCAGCAAGATCATCCACAATAGAGCATTTCATATCTGCTTCTGAAAGGTAAACCACCTCAAACAGAAGGCAAAATTCTCATTACAGAAAATCCAGCCACTTTTTTTCCCCTTTTTATTGTAATATTACACATCCTTCTTACAGAGAAAAGAATACAGCTAATGTAAGGAGTTAATAATTTGCAACTGTCTTATGGGAAGATTGAAAATCAATACTTACCAGTTCACAACCAAGAAGCAAAGGGCTATGTTAAGACAACATTTCCTACCTTTTGAATGTTCTGTTGAGCATACTGTGGCCATTGAGGCCTAAGGCCTCAATGAGACCATAGGCATTGAGCCTAAGACTATATTGATTGTTAACAGAAATAAATTTTTTCAGGCTAAATGCATTGATGGAACTTCTATGCAAATAAGAACAAAAACCCACTATGTTTTACCCAGCTTAAATGACAGCTCAGGGAAAGTTCAAGTAAAAGTTTTTCTTTTAAAACTGTATACATTTTTTAATCGCATTGCCTTTCCAAGATTATGGATAATAATTAATGCTTCATGACATTAAGCGCACAGGTTAAATCGAAAATCCTATTACATACCTCGGAAAAATTAGCTGTGGAATGACATAAGACACAGCTTTCAGCTCTTAACAATCTAGGAGGAGTTCTTGTTCAACCATTCAGAAAGTCCAAATTATATATAATTCTGCTAAACTTCATCTTTCTCATGAATCTCTCAAGGATTGCTCTCAGGAGACTGGTAAGGAAGCAGGGTCATTGGGTCCCTTTTTTAATGTTACAGTAGGGACATCCATAGCAAAATGAAATAGCTGGCATGACTGAACGTGAACAAATATAATGAGGACTAATGAAGTACCATATTCTTATGTTCCTGTTCCAAATTTGTTAGGCACAGCAAGAAACAGACTGTATTTCCTTTATATAGAAATGTATAAAAAACACTGGTATGGTACTGGAATGTTTCCTGTGATTCAATCAGTAAGTAAAGTTTGTCTTGTAAAGGCTGATAATCTATAACTCTCTCCAAACTCCAATCAGAAGTGTGTCATTTTGTAGGACAGAATTTGTCATGCTAAATGACTTTGGCAGACAGCTATTCTGTATGCACAGATTTAAGGATGCGGTCATATATATATAAACATAAGAAAGTTATATATAAATAGAAGAAGATTTTACAGTTTAAAATCTATTTACAGAAATCCACAGGAAAAAAATAATCTTTCCATCTACATTATAGGAATTTGGGCAAAGTGAGGATTTGATACTTTTATTTAGATATGTTATTTAACTAACAGGCAGCATGAAAGAAAAGTTGCAAACAAATAATATTTTACCAAATCAAAGGTCCCTTAAGGCTACCTACTCTTTGCACAGCCATCCAGAAGAGGAAGGTTGGGCAGGGATCTTGGCAGATGCTTTCAATACAGAAGGGCTCTTAAATCCGAGCAGTGGGTTTCCCTGCCCCACACTGCTGCAGAGCATTGTTATGCTGGAAGGTGTTAATGGTTGCCAGCAAGTATGCCTCTGATCCATGGGAAATCACAGACTTTGCAAGCTGATGTGCATGCTAGCAGCCCTTTGTTCAGAGGAATTAAGATCTTTAATAGAGTAAAACAGCTGAAACAACAGAAAGCCATGTGGGAAGGCCCAGGGGATTGATTGAAAACGTCGGGTCCTGTATTGACAGGAGGTAGATGTGTTGGTACATGTAGGCAGAAAACCACCAGGAAGCCAGAAAAACAATTGTAGGCTTGGCCTTAAAAACAGAAACAGACCTCCTTGAGTGCAGGACTGAATGGAAAAATAGGTTTAAAAGTTTGAATTAAGAAAACTGTCCATTATCATTCATTTCTGTTGCATTTAGGAAAACAGGGTACATTCACTGCAAATGACTAGGGACATTCCTCCCCGAGAAACAAACCACTAAAGCCTAGCTAATAGTAGCAAGGAGCTGAAAACATCAGTTTACAGTGTTCAGCCCACAATGAAAGGATTAATTTCTTTAAGAGATCGAAGAATGGTTCAATTTCCCACTGCGAACACCAGGCAGAACTGCTTGCTTCAAAAGCCAAAAAGACTTTGTTTTCAAGGGTTGCTCCCACAGTGCAAGCTTCTGTCTGGAGCAGCCTGTCTGTTTTCACTGCTACAAGGGCCATGAAGAGGCCCATGAGCTTCCCACGCGCCTGCAGGACAAGCACATCGGTCCACTTCACCTGGCAATCGTCTACGCCACAGAGGCACCTCAGGATGGGTGGCTGCACCCACTTTGCCACTAGTCACATCCCTGGTATCAGGAACTTGGTGGAAATTTTTAAGAACCCTTTGCAACTGGCTGTATATCGCACCAGCCTATATAGACAGTCAATAGTATGAATCATGTGAAAATGCATCTTTCTTGAGCACTGGGGTGTCTCTCTCATCCCGCTCACTAAGTAGCCCATTTGCAGCTCTCAGTGGTGTGTTTGCCACCCCCTGTGCAGCTGGTGACCAGGCACAGGTATGTAGGGACTGTGAACTGTTCCACTTCTTTGCATTTCAAAAGCAAAGGTCAGTCTGGGTGTGAGGCATGGTGAATAGTCTTTAGACAGCACAGACAGTTCAAGTAAAAATAGCGGTCTCGTTTATGTATAGCTTTGGACAACCCAATAGAAAAAGCAAAAGATACAGAAAGCTAGATAACCAGGTTTACTTGCAATTTTCCTCAGGGAGCTAGGCATTCACCAATGTCAATATTATAGCAATCTACTTGAATGTGAAATGTGTAGTAGGTACACAGTTAGTTCTGCATCTTTCCAAGCCTCCAGCACATGCATACATGCAATGGTGGAGACCCACTACAGACTGATTAAATTCAACAAACAGCCTCTTGACTCAGGTATGTGGATACTGTGCACAGAGACATGCTGTTGCCTCACACCACAATATGATTTATAAATGAGACCACTGTAATGAAGATGGATTGTTTCTAAATCAAGGCCTACTGAAGGCAGTGACCAAAGTTAACATTTTCCATGTATGATTTAGGTATTTGCAGGCAGATTTATATAAAATTTTCAAAAGGAAGTGGACGTGAACCTTCTGAGGTAGTTTTATAAGTGCAGGAACAAAATCCATGGCAAATAAGGCCCTTCAAATCCATGCCATCATTTTAAACCAATGGGTCCTAAATAGGAATGTGCTACTACATTTTTTCAAAGTTGTTTGCCATGCATCTAACATATTATGTTTCTCTGTACTGCTGCCACATGAAATATTAGCAACAGTAGCAACTAATAACTAAACACTAAACATAAACATCTGTTCTGTAGTTGTTCATACTTGATATGACCATAGTGTCTAATCTAATGCCAGATGATAAACTTGATGTTCCAAAACTTTATTTCTCCCTGGTTAGATTCACTGTGAAGAGGGAGGAAATGAAAGAAGAGACACTGGTAAGCCTTACACTGGATGTATGGTTGACAGCACAAGAACATGTTTATTTTTTGCTATTCCTTCTGGTGCTCATTATAAGCACCACACTTTTGGATGAGTTATGGCCAAAGTGTCTAGCTATCAATAAAACATGGGTTTACTGAATCTGCAGCAACATGAGACATAAGTGCAGTAATCTCCTGTTTACTGATGGCACATTATGCGACATTATATTTATTCAACCCTGACCATTGGAAAATTAAAACAACTTTGATCACTTTTAGAGATTCTGGGCTAAGATTTCCATTTGTAACTATCAATTATTTAAAGAATAGTTTTAAAGGGTTCTTGGAGCTTTTAAAAAATTATAGTAATTTAAGCAGCAATGGCAGACGATTACAAGTCTTAAGCCTCATATGGAATAAAAAGTCTGTATAAAATAGTCACATTGCCATCTACTGACAGCTCTTTATAAAAGGCTTGCATTTTTCATTAGCTGCCTGACTATATACTTAATGCTCTCTCTCTCTCGACATACAGAAGTACAAAAAAATTAGGGATGTACAATATATGTAGTTCAATACATCCCACTGCAATAATCCTACTTCACTTCGAATCCATTACACTCCATTCAGGCTTTCACAGTTATATACTGCAATTAGATACGTTTATTAATGGCATTATTGCACAGTATTTCATAGGAGGTAAAACTGTTTTCAAGAAAGTAACTACAGAACAGTGTGTTAATAAATCTGTGCTACATGCACAGTACATAGGGACTTGCTAATAGGATTTCCATAATAACAGCATTTATCTCTCTGCACATTTTATAACACCAATCACTGGCAAACACAGTATTGTTATTATATTATGTGAAAAATAGGATTTAATGTTAAGGACACATAGTATAGACTAAAACAGCAGTGTCACTGATGCATCTGTGTATTAAAAAAAGCTTTTATCTCATCTTTATACTAAAATACATTTTGGCCTGAGCCTTATTGCCTTAGTTATTACAACAGCAAAATGTAACTGCACTTCAAAAATGAATCTAGGCCTCATGTCAGTTCTACCTGACTGCAGCATGGATCACTGGATCCTATAAATGACCTGTAAGTGAAGTGATACAGTGGTCTTTCATGGAAGCAAATATCCCAAGTTTGGATTTCCTTGCTGTTACCCAACTTGCACTATTAATCCTCTACACAAAAGTTACGGATGCACAAATAAGCAAATCCAACAGAAGTTAAAGCTCAGATTTATTCTTCAGTAAGAGTCAGAAGTCCAGTAACATTTTATAAAACCACAGGCACAATGGTGTAAGAGGAGTTGGTAATGCACAGGTGACTTAAGAACCCTTGAGATGTAAAGTGATGGCTCAAAACACACATCAAACTCCCCTACAAGCTGAGGGCTCTCTCCCTCAGGAGTGACCTCGGTTGGTGCCCGGCCTGAGGGGGAGTCCCCAACCGCAGAACACAGGGCGTTATAAAACCCTGTTGAAAAGCTTTACACCAGTAATCTTCGAGTGCCTTCTAGGGGACTGCTCCTTGGCCAAACCAAGGTAATAGAGACACCTACCTCCATATAGCAGAGCAGCTCAGGATCAGGGAGTTAATCCAACTGCCATTCACCACTCCACATGTGCAGTCCTTGCACTGTTACCTAATAAGTCAACAAAAGCAGTATTTTTAAGATTCAACTTAAAGTGTCAGCTAAAACAAAGGAGTACCTCACATATATCCAAGTTAGTTTCAAAGTATAAGGAGAACAATAAGCAGACACAAGTGTACAATAAGCTAGAGTGAGAATTTACAGGAATGTAGGTACTGACCATTAACTCCTTGTGTGCTCAGCCTCTTAAATAATCTAAGAGCATCCACAGAGAAATCGAACAAGAACTCTGTTGTATGCTTATGCCCCATTTCAGTGTGGGTAAGCTATCCTCAGACCTCACAGTCTCTTGGAATCCTTTGTGGATGTCCTTTTGTAGGACTAGTATATGTTTATTGCACATATCCCTAGCATATCCAAGCATTTTATTTTGCCTCATTTTCTGGAGTTACACAACCACTTAAATCTTTTTAGAGTTATTGAGCCATATCTAATTATCACTCACTGATATATTTCTAATAACTAGAATAACTAAATGTCAAGACAGAATGATTGGTATGCACACAGTATGAAGAGGAAGGCAGGCCGCTGCAAGGTAATACTGTGTTTGGCTGAAATTCATTTTGTTTACAGATAAATAAACCAACTGCCAGATTTACCACTCTGCAACTTTCCATTTTGTCTTCTCATCCAATGGTTGCTGGCAACAACATCACCCTGAAATCACCCTGAAATGAAGCTCTTGCAATTCAATGAGTGCAGAATAAACTATGAAAGTCACACTTGTCTCCCTTTGTAAACACTGCAGTTTTTCTAACAAACTACTACATAAATAGACTGAATAGAAATATATTGCACAAAATTCATAAAATTTCCCATTGCAATCATTTAAAGACAGCTTTAATGAAACTTGAATGGAAATCAATTATTTAAGAAACAAAATAGTTTCCCTAAACAACAAAGCAAAATTGAAGCTGGCATTTGTTTCCAGAATAAGATACTTGTTACCCTAAAACTCAAGGTCAGCATCAAGTCTCGCTAGTTTTCCTTAAATGTAACCATCCTCTCAACTTTTCTTCTTAAAGGATGAGGATATGTGTTTTTACTACTGAGGCAACCAAACAAACCAACATTCAAATTAGAATGTAAGCATATTTTGAGCAAAACCCATTGTCCTGGGTTCAGGTGGGATAGAGTTAATTTTCATAGGAAGCTGGGAAAGGGCATAGCCTGAACTAGCCAAGGAGCTATTCCATACCATCTGTCATCATGCCCAGTATATAAATAGGGAGTGGGCTGCGGGGTGGTTGCTGGCTTTCGGTGGGGGAAGTGGCGGAGCACCGGGTTCCGGGTGGTGAGCAGTTGCACAGTGCATCACTCATCTTGTATATTCTTTTATTTGTATTGTTATTGTTCTAACTTCTCTTTTTGTATTGCCCCAGTAAATTATCCTTATCTCAATCCTTGAGGTTCCCGTTTTTTTTCTTTTCTTTCTGATTCCCCTCCCCATCCCACCAGAGAGGAGCGGGGGGGAGTGAGTTACCGGCTTGGCTGAAACCACAACACCCTTATAATCCTAGTGGGAGACCTAGAATCATTTATTTCACTGGGATTTTGACTGAGAAACACAGGAAGATAAAATATGAAAACACAGGATGAGCGTAATATTTCTTCCCTTAGAAAGCTCAAATATGGATTTCACAACAGGTATTGAAGGGGTTTTGGTGGGGTTTGTTGTTTTGTTTTTTAAACAGTATATTACTTTAGTTCACTCAGAAATAAAACAGCTCAAGTAGTGGAAAGCTCTTAGCCAAAGTCAAACACTACTTGTTGGTTGTATGAATTTCCTAAGCAGAATCACCTGAAACTTAGCTACTCATCATGCTCAGGCTCTGCTCTCCATATGAGAGAATGATAAGATGAAATGGCCAAAAAGTATGCAAAGAATGCAAATAATCAATTAATGCAGTTCAGAAGTAAAATTACTTTGTTTGCAATGCAGAGAACACACAGCAGTGATAAATTATTGCTTTAACATTGTAACAGCATCTGTTGCACACAGCCTGCAGGGCTAAAATGAGGCCTTTGATCTCTATCACATTGAAAAGAAAAAGGTAATCCGGATACCTGTAGGACTCACTTGCACAGCTTTAGAGAGGCTATAAAAAAATACTCTCAAATAATCATTGCTCTCTTTTTCTTTTTTTTTTTTTTTTGGGGGGGGGTATTTTGTTGTGCTTCAACAACTGAAAGATAAAACATGAAAAAAATCCATTGTAGGAAGAACTTGCAAGCTGGTATATTTATTTTATGTTTTCCACAGTTTCTGTTTGCCACAGATAAATACATAAAAATATACTTAGATACAAAGCACAGCTGAATGAGGGAAGAAAACAGTTAACCATCATGGACTCCAATTTCTGTGACTGAGATGAGAGAACCTTTCTCAGCTATTTCATTTTAGACCAACCTCTGTATACTTAAAAAAACAGCAAATTCCATGGTGTCAGAAGTGTCACTTCTGCAGTGCAGAAGGTCATGTCATTCAGTACAGCATCCTGGGACAGCCTCTGAATTAAGAGTTTGGTCTTTTAGTACATACAACTCATTAAAAGCTAATTTGAAAGTCTCAAGGTTTCAAAGCCACCAACAGTGGAAAGTAGAAGTTTGGAGAGAACTTAGGAATGATACAGCCCCAAGGGGCTTGTGTTTCTGCTTTTGAAGATATCACTTGATGATCATCCATGCTTAAAATTGAAAATATAAAAAACATTGCAAAATTAAGCCTTAAAAAATATTTCTCCAGAGATGTCATGAAAATTTTCAAAATAAACAAAGGTTTCATTGTGTGCTTTTAACCCGAACCTGCATATTCAGAAGAAAAAAACAAAAAGAGAGGCAAATGATTTTTTTTTTAAGATGTTCACACACACACAAAATAAATTAAAAAAAGTGTAACTCAGCTTTCAGACTCATCCATACTACACAGTATGAAATGCCTTTGGCAGTGAACTGAAGGCATAAATGGCAATGTAGAGTGTAACTGTCGCCCTCAATGTCTTATAACACCAATGGCCAATGCAAAATATCTTTGAAGGCTACAGAGGGTGACAAGACACTTTAAGAAGAGATTGGAAAAATCAAAGGACATTGACTGGGTTATACCTTGTCACTGAGTAAATCAAACTTTGTTTTTTTGTTTGTAAGGTCAAGTTAGTTACATTATATTAAGGGTTCATTAGCACAGACAAGCATTATCTGTTACAGTGATACAGGCTGATTTTTCATTTTGAAGGTTTAAGAAAAAATAAAACTCCATAGAAAAGAAGGATGTTGGACTCCCAAAACATCTCAGCACAAACTATGCTCTGATGTCTTTGCTACAACGGGAACACTGCATATTGAGTAGCTAAAGTAATAAAACAAAATTCTAGTTTTAGAAAACTTTCTAAACAAATTTTCAAGTTCAGACATTTTATATTTTTTAACATATATTGCATATAGTAATTGTAATTATTTCAGCATTAATTATTTAGTGGGAAAATTGGCCTGATTTTTCACTATAGACCTTGATCCAGCAAATATCTAATTTTAAGCTTGTACATAAGTGCTTAGAAAGTAGTTCCATGATGAAGTACTTAAGTAAATTACTGCAGATGCATTTAGTAAAACATTTTAAACATTTAAATATTTTTAAGTATGCAAAGACATTCATAAAGCCTGGAGTGAGACTAAACAGCTAAAGTTTGCAATACTACCTTTTAGCAACCTTCTTGTGCATCTGGCACACGAGGCATGAATTTCCCTATTCCATGAGCACTCAAGACATACATACTGCCTTTTGTTTTAAGACTGTATCACTCATACTGATAAATTCTGCTCAAAACTGCAACCATCTGCAACACTTTATATTGTTAGTTATGTGACCCAGTGTTGCAATTCTGCAACCACACGTTTGACCCAGGCCCAAGTGACTGCAATAGGTGCAAGTAAGGTCCCTCTGCAATCACCACACTGTAATGGCTGTATACTTACTGAATGAAAGTGTGGTAAAAACCTTTTCCCTGCACATAAGTGCCAAAAGAATCTACAGCTTATGAGATCTATCATGTTTTAATAAACATTTTACGCAAAGTTTAAAGAAAGAGGTGCGATAGCACCAAAGACATCCTGTAAAATAATTTACTGCTCTTCTTTGCTCTAAGACACTGCAGAGCCAGTAAGATAATGTTAACAAAGGGGTAAAAAAGGGAGTTATAAATGACAAACGGGAAAAAATTCACAGTAAACAGTTTACTGCATCAGCTACAGCACCTTAGTCATAAAGGGGGAAAAAAATCATAAACAGACATAATTCACCATCCTATGTTCACTCTGGTACCCAAGTTGTATCAATCACAATTTACTAAAAATCATGAAAATATATGACTGATGAATATGTCCTTTAACAGTGTAGAAAGCATCATGGTCATAAATGACTCCTATACAAATGTAAGCCCAAACTTTAGAGCACTGAATATCTAAACAAATCTAATTATTAGACAAGGTCTATTATTAATATTATTTGTATTACTGTACTTTCTCAGCTGCATACTATACCCAGTGCAAATCTGCAATATGTAACCCTTCTGCCAACACAGAAATCATGTATCTTACAGCTTGAGCACTTGGAAGCAGATAGTCCTTATGACAAGTTTTGAATGAAATAATGTTATGCTTGTCAGTGGAACTGAGAAAAAGAATACATTAGACTGGCATATATGTAATCATAATGCAAAATTTTGCATCCCAAAACTGGAGGTAGAGAATCATATAAGGCAGACAACACAATGTGCTTAATTGTGGTCCCATCCTGGAACCAGTGAGAGTGAGTGTTGACCAGCACCAATTTTCTGCCCAGAGGAATTAGAAATGCTGAGGTCTGGATAAGTTCAGTGTAAAAATATCAAATGATTGCCCACAAATACATACCCTGAAAAGAAAGTGTTTGCTCCCTATTTATTTCTACAAAATCACAAACAGCTTGACTTGGACTATATTCCAAGCCATGCCAAGAAACATGATGCACAACAAATACGAACCACAGACATGTTTACCTTCTGCCTCCTATGCTTCCAGATGTCTCAGTGTTATGTGCCAAACCACCTCCTCCACTTTCAAAATCCTACTTTTAAACTTTTGAAAAGTCCTCTTTCTTTCTACATTATGTTTTGTGGTCGAGTAACAACACTGGTTTGGAAGGCATGTTTCAGAAGTACTTGCAGGCTATTTCCAATTAAAAATTCAACCATACTGTTATAAGCAGAAGAGCTTTTAAGCATTTAGTAGTAAAAAGAACCCAAAGGACAACAGTGGCCTGTTAAAATATGGTAGCAATGTTATGATTAATTGTAATTCATAAAAGACAGAAGTGTTCAAGAAATATTTCTTCTGAATGCTTCAGAGACAAAGTAGCGTGAATCAGGAAGTGATGAAACACTTTCTTGTATTAACTCAGGAAAATGTTAGTTAACAGTTTCTGAAGTCTGACATTTTTTAAATCAGCAGATCCAGATAACTGAAGTGTTTTAACAGAACCAGCCAAGCATCTTTCTAGACTGTCAGTGACTTCTGTCACATTGGCAAAGCTTCAGAAGACTGAAGAGGAGGTAGAGTTGTACCAATATGACAAGATGGGACTTTATAAAATCCCACAGTAATTATCAGAGTAAAACATTGAGAAAAGCAAGAAATTAACTTCTATGAAGTCAATCCTATATTATAACCCCTATGTACTCAAATCCAAAAATCAGGGTCTTGCGGTTTTTATTAGTCAGAAGTAGAGACTGATGTTTGAATCAGAGTCCTGGTACAAAATATATGTTTACAAGAATGTACCAAATTCTGCTTCTTTAAACACAGGACAAGTGAAGTGAACTAAGACAATTACCTCTCACAGCATCAGAACTCCTTCGTTCATCTTGGTCCAAAAATTTGCATCAGAAGAACACAACTTGCATCTGCTCAGGTTGCATAAAATATTACTTCTCCACTTCCAAGTTTTCTCCCTACTTCCAGCGTGAGATGGTTCAGCCACACAAATATACCCCTTCATGTATCAATTATCAGCCAAACTTTCTTCACACAAAACATCTGGATTTTTAAATAGCTGCCTTTATTTTGGATGAAAATACATTTAGCTGTGTCTCATAGCTACCATAAAATATAGGATAGTAATTAACTCCACCAGTTTCTACTAGATTAACCCAATTTATACTATTATATTCAACGAAAGAGGGACTTTGTGGATAGTGGTAAAATTAATGTTCATTGTTTTCAGTGCATTTTGTATTAGTCTAATTGACAAATGTTCCCATTCCTGCAGTAAAAAAATCATAGTTTTCTAAGCAATGAAGGCACATGTAAAAGTTTATTCCTTGAAATGACTTGACTATGGGTATATTAAAAGCAATGTATAATCAGCTAACAGAGGCAAAAACCCCCAAGGTTATTTAAATTGAATGCGATGGACAATGCCAAAGTGCCATGGGCTCAGCTGATTCTCTCCAGAAGAAGTCAAGCTAGAGAAGCTGCATATAGTGGCTCAGGTCTTGTACCTTAATTGTGCCCAACTGACACATAGCTGACTTTGGGAGCAAGAACTGAGCTGCAGTAGTCTTTAACAATCGCAAGTTAAATAGTTTAGACAACTGGAAGAGAAAGTGTTTTTCCACTTCCTGCTTTATTTTCCTGTTGCTGGCTCAGTCTCCTTTCCTTCTACCCAGAGCAAATTCTTCTGTCACAGGACTTGTTCCAAAACAATCCTGGGGCTCATGACATTCCTAAAGACTCTGCATTGCAAATGTGAGATTTAAGAGTATCACATGGACATGCAGCCTCAATTAGAGATATACTTACAGCTACTGTTTAATTACTAATATTTTTTTCCCTCTCCACTTGCACCATCTCCCTCCTTTTGAAAGAATTTCTGCCAAGCTCTACTCCCTCCAACCTACATGACAGGGTTCCCCATAGTAATAATATGAGAATTTGGATCATATTCATCAATTACAATAGAAAATGAACCATCAATCCATGAAACTATCCACTGAGTAGGATAAATTAAAGCTGAGACTGGGTTCCATAAACGAGTGATAAGAATGGAATTAAACTAATTAAACTGGTGGAACCCACTGTCATATGGACAGATAAAAACATCACGTTGAACAATATTCTAAAAGGCTTGAACATTTGTAGGAAAGTGAAAACGCTGGAATATGCAGTCAGAAAGAAATAAACATTTGAGAAAAATCTTCAAAGGCCCCAAGTTACTAAGCAGTGAGAAAAAGCTGAGCCACTAATTTTGGATTATTTGGTCCTGTACCACCAAGGACATGAGAGTCTTGCCTTTATTTTTTGCCTAAGAACTAGATTTTCTTGTACTAAAGAGTTTACTGCTTCCTGCACTCATCATGGAGAAATACCTAGCTTGACCATGCTGAGACACTTGCCTTTCTCTCTTATTCTGCTTTCTGAGCAGTTTTGAAAATGCTCCTTTAAAAGGTTAATCCTGTCTTTATATCCTATGAATTTTTTGGAACATTTAGTATCCAAAGTGTTCATGGAAATAGGAACAAACATAATCAAATTCATGTATGTGAAGACCATGAAAGACAAAAAATAAGTACTGACACTGTCTCAGCCAAGAACTGCCAGCCCAGGCAAATCCTGAAATGCTACATTTGTCAGGTCAGTACATAGTCTATAGCCTCTTACCAGTAATGGCAAAAATCACACATACAGCGCATATAATACATATACAGCACACAAATATGAAAGACAAAATGGAATAGATTGAGCATGAGGACAACACAATCGTACCAACGCAATACCAGTGTTTAACAGGCTGATGGGTTTCTAATTTTTTAAAACATATTTATTTTAAATCAAATTAAATCATGTACCACTCCCGATACCTTCTGTGGTGGGGCTTGAAGCAAAAAAAAGTACTACTATATGGAGTTCACATAAGGATTTCCAAGCATAAAAATACAGCACAGAAAAAGAAATATGGGAGGAAAGAGCAAAGGAGACTTCAAGTATGGTATCTTTGAAAGAGCAAATAAGAGACAAAAGTATGCAATTTTGAAACAAACCTTACATTACAGAAAAGGGTTCTCTTTCCACTAAGTGTTTGGCATTTTGACCTTCTATACTTTAACTTTTCACAACTTGTGTTTGTTTCCCAAAATCTGCCTTTAAAGCAATTTGCTTTTACTGTCCTGGAAAGCATAATGGAAAGAGCAATTCCTGCAACTTTCAAGTTCAGCCACAGCCTCCATGACACTATAGCTCGGGGTGCTCCTCTTTTGAGGAGTTTGTGGCTGTTACATTGCAAAACATTTACAGCCTTCTACTACCTAAGTGCTGTAAAACTGGCACCCTTCTGAGTGTATCCTCAGCTGTTTACAGACGCTTCAGAACTTTCTTTTGAATAAAAAGGATGGTTATCTGCAAGCATTTACCGAGAGGCTGAGTTCAAGCATACATTACAAAAATAAGGAAATGCAAAACAAACCCAACTTTCTAACATCAAAGTTTCCCTCTTCTGACAGTAGCTCCCAGTGAGAAATAACCTTCACTGCCAGGTTAGAGCTGGAAAGTGGCAGCAATGGGAGGAGGGATGCACATCAAAGCTAATGGTGAGCAGGGCATCTGCATTCCCTTTGAAGTCCTTCTCCATGGTTCTTCTCCAGCCACCCACAAGGACAACTGAAGAACAGTACACCATGAGTGGCATTGAGCCCAGGCTGCTAACTTCAGATGAGAAGAAAGAAAACTCTTTGTGGTAAGCACAAACAGGGCTCTGTGGTACCAATGCTCTGGGCAGCCTTAACCAGAGCTCAGCCACCCCATTTCAGTGCACCTCAGTGAATGGCTGGGACACGTTCCTCTGGCCGAGTCCTGGAGAGTTTAGCCACTCTGCCACTACACTTGCAGGTTATCGGTAACAACCTAGTATTCTTCTATATGAGCGTTTACACCTAAGTTACTTCATTCACCAGTTACAACCCTGTGACAGACTATTTGGCTGTTCTTAATTTCTGTGTTGAACTAAGAAGAACGGAGAGTGGCCAGGCCCTGTGGGTGGGGAGGGGGAGCCTTTCCTGGGGAGTATGGAAGCAAGCTGAGAACGTGAGGAGGAGTGGAGCACAGGGTGAGGCAGAAAGTGGGAAAGAGGAAGGTAATCAGCCAGGAGCCTGAAGCTTGCAGAGTTGGGGAAACTGCTGAGATGGGCCAGGCTGCCAAGGTCAGCACCCAGAGAAACCGCTGGACCCAGAAAGCCAGCAGAGACTGAAATCAAGCTTGGAGGCAAAGAGCCTGCCTGCAAGAGAAGAGTTGACAGAGAGAACTGTTTGTAAACTCATTTTACTTCTAGAATCTGTTTCACATCACTTCAAGATTTCTCTGTTTAGGGAGTTAGTTATTCCAGTTTATATTCTAATAAAACATGGCTTTCAGCTTAAAAGCCTTATTACCTTCTTTGGGGTGCTCACTACATAGAAAAGGAATAAACAGGTACAACCCAAAGCTCTGGCTGCCTTGGGTCCTGTCAGAAACACATTAAGCTTATTTAGTTAAATTGCTCTTATAACATTTTTATTTACACATAAAAGCATAAACAGGTAAGAGCAGTGCATGCCAACTCTTCCTCTCCTAAAAAGAAAAAACATTTTAGAAAAGTAAATTCCTTGATATGTGCATTAGTTTTAAATATTGCATATGAACTTTTCTACTGGAAGTTGAGAGCAGAGAGAAAAATAACTCAACTAGACACTATGGATGCACTGAAAAAGAAACTTGTCACAGCAAGGCAATTTTAGATGCCAAAGTTGTACCAGCAAACAAAAAAATGGGTTGGGGGAAAACAGCAGCTTGTAGGCCATCTTTTGGAAGCTATTGAAACACAAACCATGCTGAGCTTAATGTTTCAATGAACCTGTGTGAAATAGATTCTGACAGCTTTCTGGGTTTAGTACAATTATAAACACGCACATTCCTGCATACTCCTTGGCTAAGCAAATGATAGCACAACAGCTACAAAAGGAACATCTGAATATTCCTGGTCATACACGCTCAGTGAGTGTTAAAATATAGATAAGAATTCATATCACAGGACAATATGACCAAATATTTTAGATAGCCAAACCCACACGCAGATGGTAAAATGCAGAAGCAATGGCCACTAGATCACAAGATCTACTTTAGAGTCAGCGCTCAGCTTCTGGCTATTTATGTCCAGGTAAAGAAAGGAAGCATGCAGTAATAATTCTCAGACAAAGTATATGGAATGGAAAAAGGGTTCATTACATAGATGGTGGACTTTTCAAGATTTTTTCCCTACCCCAAGTTATCTTGCTGGTCCTGTACATCTGGCTGTGAAGGGACACAATTTCTTCTTTAATTAGTTTTCTTTCAGATCACACAGTAGTGTTTTAAAGAGAAATCCAACTTACCAGCACATTATTGAACTTCTCAGCTGACAAAGGAGATCTATTCTGAACCCAGAAATCTTGTTGTTTTAAGAATCTCTCAAAAAACATCACGTGTTAAAGACAGAGTTGAAAGACATCAAGGAAGCATCCGTGAGACTCTGACTGATGTTGCTCTACAAATATGAACTACTATCAAGGAGCAAGACATGCATACAGCACAGCCTCCAACCATTAGAACTAAACCAAAGTTCAAAAAAGTTGCTGGTTTCACTGACATATTTCCTTCACGCAGTTCTGACAGGAGGTGAAGAGCAGTCAACCTGATCTGAAAGGGTGCAGCAAATGATATTTGCCTATAGTGAAGACAACTTATGCAGCAGAGAGCAAAAGTCATCTAAGCTAATCTTACTGCCATTTGCAGTGAAATCAACAGGCAATGTGAGACTGATCTGATACTGAACTGCACTGGGTTGAGCGCCACTTGTTCACCCACTAAACAGATGAAAACAGCCACGTTTTTACAAAGACTGTTGTCAGACTTCCAGTAACAACACCATCTCTACGAACATATTTTCCTGAATGCATTACTTTTATTGACTTAGAGATGAATAATAAGAAGTGGCTCATTGCATCAGTGGACTGCCTTTTATGTCACTCAAGAACAATCGGTAACCGGCACTACCACATATGAAAAAGCAGTGTTAGAAAGACCAAATCAATGATGATAAAAAGAAATAAGTCATCAAAACCATAGAACAAAATATAAAAAAAAAATAGTTCTGTCATATTAAATAAATCTCTAGTTTAGACTTTTGCACTTTCGTTAAAGTTTGGAAACTCAGAGAGATTATGGCCTGATGTAAGGTAGAAAGTAATGCTACACAGAACAACAGCTCTTCTTCTACTTCTTCCTAACAACCCATAACCCTCCCTCCAAAGTCAGCCACTCTAAATTATGAGCAATAACCAGTGATAATAGACTTGTTTATTCTAGCTGAATATCAGATCCTAAGTGCTAGAAATGTCTTAAAATCCCTTTGAATATGCAACAACCAAGAGACTTTCATAGATTTGAGTTAATAGCTAGTGTTAAATATAGTGAGATAGTTGAAAAGTATAGGTTCAGGATTAATATTGGGATGTCATTTTTAGTTTTGTTTATTTTTGGTGGGGGGTTGTTTGATTCTTTTATTTGTTTGGTTTATGACTTCAAGATTCAGATTGCCGCTATGCATAATTCTATTGCAAAGGACCCCAAAAATACATGTGCATGCACAGTCTACCCTGCAGAATGGAAGAAAAAAATTTTCCAAACTCATTACTTAAAAAACGGTTAATTTCTAACAGTTTTATAACTAAAACTAATCTGTTACTTTTAACACTTCTTCCTTGTACTCCATCAATCTGAGAGAGAGCTGCTTTCTGAATATGAGATAAGTTGTGCCATTCTTGTCCTTAAAACTTACTTTTGACAATAGGGAGGTTGCTGACATGCTGAGAGCAGGCAGCGTTGTCTCATTCATGTTGCATTTCCTTGTCTACACATGCACTGACTTAGACTGTTAGATACTTCAGCAGCAGCTGTCTTACTTTTTGTTTGACATTTAACATCATGTTAATTCCTGACCAAACATTTCAGACTGCATTTTTAAGAGTGGCATAAGCCAGCTGAATGACCACTGAGCAGAAGTGCTGTTCCTATCCCCTTCAATCTTTCCTTCCCAGCAACATGCTTCCACTCTAATTTGCAATAGCTTTGGCAGTCATTAGATTCCTCCATGAGCCAAAAGTACCTGACAAGCACAACTGAAAATTAGCTCAGCAAAGAAAATTGCAAGCTGATACAGCTCACTAAGGATCAGTTTGATACCAGTGCTGGCACAAGAGAGGAAGCAGGACAAAGTACCTAGAAATATGAGAAAAGGGAGGACCATGCAACATCTGTTTTTTTGCTTACTCACCTGTTTGCCACAACCCACCCTATACACTGGGATAACAAATAATAAGTACTTGTTATACTGGGGGTGGGGGGGTTGTAATAAGCATTGATTTAGGGGTTGGGGTTTATTGGAAGGGGAATATTTTTTCCTTAAATACAGAATGTCAGTGCCTTGATTTTGGACATGACTATACAAAAAGCTGTATCACAAGTGGTGAACTGAGATCAAGGGTAGAAATGAAGAGTTAAAAGGGGTTTTTTTTGCCATATAAGATGTTCACATATCTCCTCAAGAGAAAAACTTGCCTGTATCACCATGCAACCTAAAATTCACTTCTGTCTTTCTCTCATATTATCTATCTACAGGTTTTGGAGCTAGGTCCCACCCCTTTCTACTATTTGCATGGAAAGTTTTAGTCTTCTGAATCATTACTAGCTAAAACCACAACACACCCTTAGCCACATAACAGCATATTTAGTAGTGAGGATGCACAAGCTGAAAAGGAGAAGATGGATGCTCTTCTCCCATTCTGCCTCTGCTCATCATGGAGATCTTCAGGAGCCTGTGACTGCCACTGGTATTTTTTCCACTGCTCCAGTTCCCAGTTTGTGAAGCCAAACCTAGCAAAACTAATTTTCTTAAGCCTTAGTTAACCACTGTTTTAAATTAATTTCCATACCAACAGCTGCACATCAACATCTAATGGCCAATTTAATGCTCACCTTAATATTATGACTGGTTTGGGTATTGTTGTAGGTCAGATATACATTGACAGACACTTATATTGCAGCAGAGTTTGTAAACCTGCAAAACAACTTCATCAGATCAGAGCTTCTAGCTGGTCAACATTCTCCAAGCCCCTGGTCACTTTATAGAAAAATAACAGGAAATATTACTTCATTGTAAATAAAGAACAGGATGAAAACTATCCCCATTGCAATTATGTTCAAATTTGGACTGGATTTCATATGTTGGTACATTAAACATGGTGACTAATGAAATAAGTATGAACAAATGTCATGTTAGAACAGCAATAAAAATAGCTAGAATGAATATCTTGGAAATCATTAGTAAAAGAATAAGTAATACAAATGCATGCTATTATTAACAACTTTTCATAATGGAACTATCAATAAATTTAGAGACTTTGTTCCAATAACATGATTTCATAAAAACTGGGAAGCAAAAATTGATCAGGATGCCAGTTTTCTAATTCACGATTCTTTATCTGAATAAGCATAAATTTAATTGTATCCTATTAGCCAGACCAAAAAATTCCAAGAAAATGGGTGATTTTTTATCACCCAAAGCAGAATTTTTGTAAGTTTGCTGAAAGCTGTCTGTGATTAATTTGGTACGTAAACTTAGAAAGAAATACAGACAGCTCCAGAAGTATGAATTGTTTTGTAAATATAGAAAGCAAAGCAGAGACATGTACCATTAATATACTGAAACAGTAAAAGCTTTCTGGTATATCAGATTCAGGCATTCACCACAGAAGAACATGAAGTCTCCAAATACTTGAACATAATCAAGTACAAACCAAATGACCAGTAGAATTTGATACCTCCAACTTTTCACACATTGTCACTTCCCAACAGCACTTTAAAAGTCCTGGTTTTAAAAAAGTCCTGTGGTGGGTTGACCATGGCTGGATGCCAGGTGCCCACCAAAGCCGTTCTATCACTCTCCCCCCCCCCTCTTCGCTGGACAGGGGAGAGGGGAAAAAATATAACAAAGGGCTTGTGGGTCAAGA
>JANZLQ010000007.1:15492588-15511673 GCA_026212715.1 Elanus axillaris | reverse complement strand
CCCTGTAACCCCGCCCCCCCCCGCTACCAAAACCTTGCCACAGAAACCCAATACAAGTCCAAATATGCATACTCTGGAAAACTAATGTTGCCATAGAAATTGAGCCCTTCTATGCAATCTATTTTATCTTCGACATTACAGTTCATACAGAGGAGAAGAAAAATATCAGCACAGAAAACTTATTTCATCTGCAATAGCTACTCTTCCAAGCAACAGATTTGGTAATGATTCCGTATTTAGGATAAAAGCTTTTCCAGGGGAAGTTATTTAAATACTTTCAGCATTTGGGGGGTGGGGGTGGGTATTATTTTAACATAAGGTGAAGCATCTTTCAGTTTTTACAGTCAACTGTCCTCATCATGCTGACACTTGAACACTGATTTAAAATGTTTGCTTTGCCATTAATGAAATCAGGAAGATAGTGTTTATAATCTTCCTTTGAACTCTTGATTAAAATACGTACATAAATAGATATTAATATATACGTGAGCATTTGATGGTTTTGATTTACACTCTTGACACTTTGGTCCCACTTTACTTTGAAGATGGTTCAAAAAAGAAATTTCTAGCATATGCTCAAGTACCATTATTTGCATAGGAGATCCAGAACTACTATCAAAAGATATGTCATTCTACTACAAAGGGAGACAATTGCTTTAAATTTATTCACACTTTCACACAAAATGATAGCAATCAAGTGTTGTAGAGTCCCTTAGGCTGCATTGAATTTTTCATGTTATAGAATCCATTATATCTGACAACTCATTGTTTTCCAAAATTATATTAAGAGGGGGGCCAAGTGGCAATGGTGATACAGGAGCAAATAGTTTAAGTCTTCCCAACTGTTAACTTAATATTGAGTCATTTTCATGTACCAAACATACAAATCTATGTATCAGTTCCAATTTTCTCTAGTGCCTGAGTCCAAATGAAAGATTACCTGCATATTGGTGTTTGGTTTTTCAAAAGCCACAGTGTTCAATAAGCTGCATCCCTAAGAACTGCAACTGCTGTTTCTGAAAAGCCAACAAGCAAATATGGCCTCCAACCACTGCTGTAAGCTTTCAAAAACATGATGCTCCCATTAAATAGCTGTGCTCTGATAAAATGGACCTTGCTTGCCACTGCTATGCACTGTGTTTAGTGCTAAAACCAGATTTGATATCTGGTCAGCATGAAGTGATCGTGACTTGTATTTGTAAAAGCAATTCTGCTGCATAAAAAGAGTTGGTGAATAACTGTCCTTTATCTATACACATTTATTTTATATGATGAGAAAGAAGTATGTAACAAGAACGAAAAAAATTTAAATACCTTATAGTTTATGAAAATATGAAACTGAAGTCAGATCACTGAGAATTGGTTACAAATCCCCTGCAGGACAGGCCTGTTGGAGGATTGGGGTGCAGGAGGACAATTGCGAAGACAAGCAAGAAAAGAGTTTACATGAGAGACTTTACCTTTAGGCTTCCAAGACTGTGTTGCAGGGAAACTTTATAACACTCCACCACCACGTGCTGAGGTATGGCCTTTACTGTACGTTCCTGAAGCTTAGATGCAGAGGGACAACACTGATTCATGAATTGTTGACAATTTCACTTTTGTAAGACTACTTCCTTCATGTTTTGCACAAAGGCTCTGCAAGGAAAAAGTAAATTCTTCATTTAATGTTTTATAATAATATATTTACTTGGGACTATTTCTGTGTTAAAATTTTACATCCCTATTTCCCTTCCATTTTTCTCCAGCTGAACAAAATTGCCAATTTATACATACACACATAGACTGTTTATCTCGGACACAGGCTCTTTTTTATTCCCCCCCCAAAATTACGTGTGGAAAATTCTTCTCTGTAATACCCACCACAGTAAAAGCAAAGGTGAAGCAAGCCTGCTTGCTCACAGCATGTGCCTGAGCAGTTCTGAGGACAGCAGCATCAGATCCTTTACAGCCACTGAGAACTACAAGGCGATTGTGAATCAGTAACTGTACAGCATCCCTGAGCACAGATCAGTTAAATCTATTTCATTTCAGGCTAACCTACACTATGAAACATGTAATTGGTTATGCCTTTTGCATTATTTCCAATCTAGCTCAGATTTGCATTGTAAACAAATCAATTTGCCACTTTAATTGTTTAGCTCTGAGTCAACTTACAGGGCTGAGAGGGCAGACAAAACATAATAAATGGCTTCATGTCCAGATTTTATCACAAGGAGCTGAACTAAATAACTTATGAGCCCAGTCAGTTCTATTGAGTTATGAACTAGCTCTTCCTCCAGAGTAAATTAAAATTCTTATTGCATACAAAAAGCCTAGTGAATACATTTTATTACTGTTGCAGGGAAGTGCAGAAATAATGGAGGTAGAGCTAAGGTAAATATATAACCTGATGCCTCTCCAGTGGATTGTTTGCTAAACCTTGTAATTTTATGCACTGGTGTTTGAATGTTGTCTTTTCTGCCTGTGTATTCAGAAGGCTCAGTAGAAAAACATAAGTTGCTGGGACATGGCAAAATGAGAGCTTTGTGATGACAGAAAAAGCTACTGTAAACAAAGAATGCGTCCTAAGAGTAATGACAATTTTCTGCTACATTTTCCAATAAGCAATCTCATCCCAATTCAGGAACAATGGGTATTTTAGTTAGCATTTGGGAAAAGATCAGAAAGCATAAAGTAATAGAAACTAAATAAATGGGAAAATTATAGAGTTTAGATAAAATGGAAGCTGGCATTTATTCAATAGTAGAAATTTGTAGTTTTCAAAATACACACTTAACTATAATAGTGTATATGTACAATGAACAGAGGAACACACAGTTTAAATTATTACCAGAGAGCAAAGCCAAAATCCCTAAATGGAATAAGCACACAGAGAGAGAGGAACATTTGTCATATGCAGTATGAAGGTGAACTAAAAAAGGTGACGGCATCACACTGAACTTACAGGAAGGCAACAGGCTAAAATTCATCCCCCTGGTGGCAAAAGTCTTACTAATTTCATCAGGTCTAGGATTCTATACAAGGAAGATGACAACTTTTGCAATAATTGAAATATATGGATTCAGTGTTATGTTGCATGAATAACACAATACATTTTAAGTTACTAGTTAATAAATGTCAACCGAAGTGAAAAACAGAAGTGCTGATTTGGATCCACAAAGGGACGAGACTAGTACTAGTCTCACAAGTTAGATATGCAACACAGGAAGATCTTGGAAGTGACTGGACAGGATTTCTACCGTAGTCTTTGGGGATAGCTCTTGAGAAAAACATGATATTAGTGTAACTAATGGGACTCTGAAATACAGAAAGATCACGACGTCAATTCAAACTGAGCAACAGAAAACAAGATAATCAGTACGTGACTTCAAAAATAACTGATCAAGAGGAATGTATATTAAATTAAAACATCAAAACTACACGAGAAATCAAGCTCTATTACATAACTGCAAAGCACACTTTAAAAGATTCCTGCAAGTGGAGTAAATAAAAAAATAAATAAATCTTGCATATGGAATAAAACCCAAGCAAGCCTCAATAGGAAAGAATGTTACAGAGGCCATCTTATAGAAAATGTTTGCACTGAAGGAATTGAAAGCTTACTCAGTTAAGGAGAATATGAAAGCCTATACAACAGGGGAGGACCAACCTAAAATGGGAATTAAGAGAACTAAAAAGGGATTTGAGGAGTACCTTGTGAAGAGTTTTCAAGCAGAGTAAAAAGTTCGAAAATACATCAAAGAAGAAACCAAGAAGGGATTCAGAGGGACAGTTTGACAACGAAGTGCGAAAGGTGTACTTGAGATGGCTAATGCTATAGCATTTGTGTTGCTGATCCTTGCTGAAGACATTGGGGAGATTCTCACACTCAGCTTACTCCTTGTGGCAGGAAAGGCCAGAGGAGATATACCAGCTTGGCATAAACAAACAGTATTAAACCAGGTAGATAAATCAGATGTCAGAAGGTCTGGAGGACCCAGTAGCATTCACCCAAGAGCTCTGTAGAGATTCACACTGAAATTGCATTACTGCTACCCAAGATGCATAACATCACCACACATTACAAACAGCCACTGTGGCTGAACAAATGCAACTCGCTATTACAAAAAGGGTTCAGGGGAAGAACCTGAGACCTACACACCTCAATCTGACTTTCATCATGTTAAGACAGTGAGGTCTATGATAAATAGAAAGAGCATGTGAATAAGAATAGCCTATTCAGAAAGAGTCAGCATGACTTCTGTAAAAGAAAATCCTGGGTCACTAATGTGCTGAATGTCTTTAAGGGTATCAGCAAGTAGGAGGATGAAGATCATCCAGCGAATGCAACATATCTGAATTTTCAAAGTGTGATGATAAGTTTCTACACAAAATGTTATTCAAGAAGCTTAACTGCCATAGTATTGTAAGCAAGTTTATTTCACAGACTGAAATCCAGTTCAAGGCCAAAAAGCAAAAGGTGGGTTTAACTTGTCATTTTTCAGGATGGAAAAAGTCAGAAGTGCGATCCCTAGGGATCATTGCTAGGACCATTTGAATTCAACTACAGCTAATAAATTCAACATTAATTTATACCATCTGTTTCAATTCATCAGTGACCAGTGAAAGAATATAAACAGTAAAACTAAACTCTTTCAGCTGGTCAGTCTGCCAGTAGCAGGGAATGCCAGCAGGACTTTTGCAAACACAAGTAAGTGGGCAAAAAAAGTAGGAAATCAGTTCATTATAGAGGAATGCATTCAGGGAAAATAATCTAAGCCATACTTACATGATGCTCACCTCAGAAATGGAAGTCCAAACCCAGAAGGAAGATCTCAAAGTGGCCCTTGCCAAATTGTTCTTTCTGGATAAACTGGCCCAATGCACAGAAGGAGCCAAAAAAACCAGAGACACATTAGGCATTATTAGAAAGGGTGCAAGGAACAAGACAAAAGGATCCATGACTTTCCACATCTTTAATACAGATTGCAGTGCTGGTCAAGGTCAGTTCAGTAGCATGCAGCAGAGCTGGAAAAAGTACAGAGGAGGCAACTCTAATGTTTAAAGGGTTGGAGCAACTGTCTTAAGAGGAGAGAGTGAGTGAAAAAGCTGGAAAGAAGACCCAAGGGAGAGATGATAAAGATTTACAAAATCATGCAAGCAATATGCAGAACTGCATTTCCCCAACTCTTTGCAACATCACAACTAGGAGGCACTTGGCGAAGCTAAAAGGGGATTAATTTAAAAAAAGATAAAAGGAAGTACTTATTCACACAGTGGATATTAAACTTCTAGGATTTGCTGCTATAGAATGTTGTGGAGGAAGACACTATCAGAAAGTTCAGAAAGGAATTAGACAAATTCATAGACACCAGATGCATAGCTCAAGACTCAAAGGACTAAAAGCTTATAAACGGAACACTAAAAAGCAGGGCCTCTGATGTCCCTGATACAACTCCATGTGCTGAGGAATAAACTGCAGAAAGTAGGTATGCTCACACACTTGGCCCTAGGTAGTATCTCTTTCCATCATTTCTGGAGATGGACAAGCAAAAAAAAGTATCTGTCCCAGCAGTAAACTAGTTTAGAGAAGCATACTTTTTAAACAAATTTAACTTAAATTCTCCCTGCATTTTAGTGAAAAGGAGAAAAGATTCTGCAATCCATTTAAGGAATTTGAGTGCATACTCTGACACAAAGTCTCATTTTTGCATCGGGCATTAGTGACATCATCAACATAGCTGAATCACTTGTGACACCAGACTGGTTGATGTTTGGGTTTTGCAGTGGGTGTTTTAGATAAGGCCCTACTAGCTTTGACACATCCCACTTTGATGGTGGGATGAGAAATAGCAACGTTAGCAGGATCCACTGCCCCTATGCTAAATGCTTGCACAATCCTCATGAAACCAAAAGTGAGGAGGCATCCCTTCACTGAGAGAGAGAGAGAATAATCCACCAATTGTCAAAATGGTTATACATGAGACACTTGATTAAAAAAAAAAAAAAAAAAGCTAAATCCACACAAAACCAAACAGGGACTTTTTTTGTCCGGTGTTGGTCTATACAGTTTCTAAGACTTGATGAGGCTCATGGGGTTTGACTCACTACACAGAAGTGCAGCATGATCTTGCAGAGGGATTCAGGTAGAAATTAAGGTGCCCTAACAGTCACATGCACCCCATGACTGTAACAGCACAGATAAGATCTCAATTCTGGCAAGAGGTCAGCACTGCCTAGAACTTGCTCATGTAACTGGTCTGAGGAAGGAAATCTGCAAATGAAGCCCAAGAATAAGCCCATACTATGGATTTATTACTACAGATTTTTAATCAGTCTCTGGTCTTGCTTACTGCAGAGAATCAAAAATAGGATAGAGCTTAGCCTCCCCCAAAACAGCTAGGTAGTTTGAAAAGCAGCCTGCATATACAATTGTCTTGTCTGCTCACTCAGGAAAAGTACTGCTACACTTTCAATGTCACAATAATCCAGAACTACAAAGCCCACTCTCTACCCATCATTTAGGTCACTCCTTTTTCCCTTTGAAATTCTTCATGAATCTACCCATGTTGAGCTCCTACCTCACTCTTATTAGCTCATATACAAATTCATGTTCACCATGCCTAAATTAATTACTTCAGTGTTTCCTAAGAGCTGGAGTAAAGGAAGCTGAGATATTCCTTCAGAAATTCTAGATGCAGTATCCATGGGAAAAATAAATCTCAACAAATTATCTCAACAAGGAAGAATCTCAATTCAATCAGTTTCTATTCAGGCCTTACTCAGAAAAATTCAGTCTTAAGTAGCAAGCCAACTCCAGAAAATGCTAAGCAATGAGCAAGGATTACACTCTCTCATAAGACACTTTTCAGTTCTCAGGTGGCCCATCAGTCATTCCTCCCAAGTCAAGATTTCTTATTTAAGTATTTTGAAAAGATCAGAGAAGTTTCTTCATCATTTTCATCTTGATAGTATTTTGTATACACTAGCACCACAAATTCAGACCTGGCATAAAATGGGTGTTACTTCATTTCCTGTCCACAATTTGCATTTGACATCAATTTTTTTCCTTGTAGCTGCAATTACGACAAGGGATCAAAAATGTCACAAAGAGCTGTTCTCCAACCACTACACATCCATTACTACCATATATTTCATTATCAATAAAAGAGGCTAGCAATAACTGCAATTTCTTAAGGAAAGTCAAATAAGCTCTGTTTATAGAACAGCCAGCAGCAAGATGACTTTACTAATAAGTAACAAATTGCCACTCTGATTGAAGCCAGCTGTCTAGCGAAAAACTGGAATCATGCATTGATGTTTTGGAGCTGTTGCTTTTGTAAAACCTTAGCTGGGTGCAGCACTATTTATATGCAGCTCTTCTGTGTGCTGCATTTGAGATTAAGTAATGGCTACCATCTTAAAACAGCTGTAAAGTCATATCTGCCATCAAATCATATAAAGTGGGTTTGGTTTATGGTTTTGTTTGTTTGTTTGTTTTAATTCAGGCAGTGAAAACTTACGGTCCAAAAATAAGCAGGTATGCCAGTCTACCATTTAACATGGCAGTCTTCAGAAAGACTCAGTCAGCTCTTGCATTTGTTCTATTCTACTTCGATTGGCTTATACCAGGTTTGCAATGACAGAAACATGGACACTTTCTGAGGCTCTCCCATCTTGATGTTCATATAGCCTGATAAAGTTGGGGGAGGGCAGCAGAACAGAAAGGGCACTTACTCCTTGCCACTCTCCAGCAGCTCAAGCTCACTGCATGCTGGCAGACATTCATTTTCCAATCTGTAATTGCTTCCCCAGATACATCTTTCTGAGAGGCCACCTTCTTCCCCACAGCTGCCTAAGCAGAGTTATTGGGTTTGAAAGGCAAGTGAAGGGTACAAAAGGCACCAAGTTTGACTGACTCTCCTCACACCTCCACCTGAATGCAGGTTTTTATCTCTGTTATCTACATAAGACTGGTAGGTGCACAGCTTCCTCCCTCTCTGGAGCTTCATCTCTTCCTCCCACAAGGAGATAACAGGTTTGCTCCATCCCTATGCTGCCCCTGCTGTTGGCAGTCTGCTAAAGGATGAGCCATCCTGCAGCAGCCTGTCATCTAGCAGGCTAGAATGAATGCAGATACACCTCCATCTAGCAGGAGACACAGTAGCTTCTGCATTTTCATGAGAGAGACAAAAAAACCAGAAGCAATACACAGAAAACTCATTTGTCTCCCCAACACTTTCTAGATCAGGCCTTTTTCTGGTCCCCAGTACACGCTTGTGGAAGTTTTGTTTGTGATGTAGATACTTCTCATCACTTTCTGAGTAACTAAAATAAATTTAAAAAAATTAAAAGCTTTGGGACAGTTCATAGTAGGAATTTCTAGTTTCAGATTTCTTACATCTGAGGACCAAACCAAGGATATCATTAAGGTTCCAGTCAAGTGCATGAGGTAAGGGCACAAACCTAGAAATAAACAAACAGTCCTCTGAAACATGGACATAGTCTCTTAAGCACAGCAAAACATCTTTTCTTCTAAAAACGCTTTCTTTCAAATAGCATGATAGGTAGACATATGTCAGTGACATTACAGGCTTAAATAAAAATGAAAGGATAAGATAGCCTGAAGAAGCTACACTGGTTTAGTAACTGGTGGGGGTCAAAGGGGTTACGGATGCGCTGCTGGCTTTCCACGCGTATGGCTTGTGTTTGCCAGAGGAAGACAACTCCTGGCAAACCACTCACTTCTAATGAACTTCATTTAAGAAAACAACTGTTCTCAGAAAACGTGGCCAAAAAATTGGTTGTCCGCTCATATTATTATTTTAGCATTCACAAGTCACATGAACTTACTGCTTCATGGAAAGAAAAGATTTTTTTCTCGAGTACAAAAAGATAGTGACAGTGCTCTGCATCCATGGACCAGACTCTGAGCCCTTGCATATATCTAAATACCCTGCTGCAGCCCACAGACGTCATTTTGATCTTTACTTATTGTAAAATTTTCAGGATAAAAAGAGCACAATTTTGGAGTGCAGTAGCCCATATCCTTACATCCTTACCTCCACTCCTCTTCTTTCCCTCATTGTCATGATATCATCACCTTTAGTATAACAACTATTTTCATTGCTAATAGAGGCCTGGAATTTAAGGACATTTATTTTTTGCCTTTCACAGAAAAAAAAAAGCTGAAGCATGGAAAAAACGAAGACTGGCCCAAGGCTAACCAGCCCTAACAGAGGTAAGCTAATGCAAAAGGTCCCACAAGAGGTCACAGTTAAGTGCTAACAGTTTTGCATACATTTAAAAAATGCAGACACAAGGCCTAGTTAAAGTATGACTTCAGGGAATTTCACACATACCTTACAACAGCGAAAGCATGCATTTTACCAGAAAATTCCCAGATTTGGTAATGAATTGGCTAGTCTTCGCTAAAACTGAAGAATCAAAAAACAACCCCGTTCCTTCTATTAAGTGTCTTACTGGCAACAGCAAAGGAAAGATGAAAGGCCATACAGTTAAAATCCACTATGGTTCAAAACCAACACCATTCACACACCTTGTCCAAAAAGCTACAGACTATTCTTTCAAGTTCATGGATGGGGTGCAGGTGCCCAGGCGCTGGTACTGAGGGGCTGCAGGGCGGCCTCTGTGAGGAGGGGCCGGGCCTGCCCCGTGCTGGACATGGCCGGTTCCAGCCAGCGCTGACAGACCTGCGCAGGGCACGGCTCAGCCCCTCAGCGGAGCTGATGGCACCTCAGGAAAAGCACATTTAAGAAAGGGCAAAAACACTACACAGGCAGTGAAGAGCAGAGAAAACACATGAGAGAAACAGCCCTGCGAACACCAAGGCCAGAGAAAGAGGAAGAGGAGCTCCAGGCACCCAAGCAGACATTCCCCCTGCAGCCCCCGGAGAGGACCACACCAGAGCAGCCATCTACCCTGCAGCTATGGAGGAGCTAAGTTAAGCCTAGGAAAAAAGGGGGGGAAGAACGGCTGGTTTAATTTCATCATTGTTTTTCACCATCCAAACCTACTATAATTGGCAATAAATTAATTTTCCCCAAGGGGAGCCTGTTTTACCTGTGGCAGTGATTGACAAGCGATCTCCCTATCTCTATCTCAACCCATGAGCTTTATCATCTTATTTTCTCTCACTGACCTGTTAAGGAAGGGGAGCGAGAGAGTACCTGGGTAGGCAACTGGCCAAGTTCAGCCTACCACAGTAACCGCACTTCCATAACAGCTAATCTTTAGGCTTTTCTAAATACCTCTTTCAAATGAGTCGCAGGTCAACGTGAGAGCTCATATTTAGTGCTTCTTTCAGTTTAGTTTTAAGAACAAGACAACACAGAAAAAAAGGTTTGGAAGTAAGTCCATGCCATCATTAACTGTCCCAGTAGCAAGTAAACCACCTCTTAGCAGAAACATCTTTCTGTTAAAGGTATATAAAGGATGCTGGTGTTAGCTATGTACAGTTTGACAGCATTCAAGCTGTTTGACTCAACTCAATCATCACAAATCTTTGACAATTTCACCAATCTTCTGCCCACAACTTTTTCTTGTATTCACACTAATAACAGTGAAATTTGAGCTATTTTAGGCACTTAAGAGACTTCCTCACAGCAGTAATATTCAGTATTTACAAAGGAAATGCTACGTTGTTAAAAAATAATGGCCTTTTTATTTTTATAACATAGGGAAGTGCTTGAGCATTTTAAACGAATAAATTTATACTATATACCAAGGACTGAAGTTCCTGAAGGTTAGTCATTATTTTACAGAAAAACTGTGGGGAAGAAGCAAACTTTCAACTGTGATTTTACAGGCACTGGTTCACATGCTGCATAAGTAATCACAATTTAAGAGAGAAAACTCAAGGAGAAAAAAATAATTTGAAAATATCACAACTTTGCTGAGCTTTTGGGGGAGTTACACAAAAAAACAACTGGGAAATATCACATTTTCCACATATACGAGAGGCGCAAACATGGCAATAAGGCTTTTACAACAGATATGTTCCTACAGGCATTTAAATGAAAGAAAGTGAGATCGCAAGCAATAGAGTAAGATGTTTTAATCCTTTCTCTCCTGTCAGGCCCTTGTTTTGTCCTTCTTCCTGTCCACACCACCATCTTCTGCTATGTCTCTACCTGACCCCAAAATGGCAAGTGTTTCTAAGGGCCTGCTACTAAATCTTGTATTCTCCCTGCTCTTGAGTTTTGTGGGAGATTTTACTTATTAACAGAGACCAACATCTTGTAAACTATGACAGTCTTCTAACCTTCACCCATTGGTAGCTCATCCTCAATATCCATCATCACCTATTTGCCACTAGGAGACATGCTATTCCTTGACATTCATCCATATTGCAGTCATCATCCTACAGACATACCTGAACAAGTTATTCACAGGCTAGCACAAGTTCTGCTAGCAGAGTGGCTGTGATAGCACAAAACTCAGCACAGGATGCAATACCCAGCTGCACAGGGTCAGGTTGTTAGCTTTCTGCACTAGCAAAACCCCTCAAACTACTTGTTTTAAGGCAATCTAAGCATTTCTGCATGGGCAACAGTCACAGTAGGGATTGCAATGTAGATATACTCCAAGAAACTGTACCTGCAAAGATTTCCCCTCAGAGAAAAAAGGCAATTAATTCCCGAAATCAAAATGGATCCCTAAGGATCTGTGCAGAGGTCAGGAAGTTTTCTCTACTTTAATGTTGTCCACAGCACAATAACATAAATAAGGAGCAAATTCTCACAGCTGCCACAGTTTCAGAGGAGTTTATGTGTCACAGAAACAGAGTTCGTAAAACTATTTTAAAAATTTGTTCATTAGCAACCCAGCAAAATTTCTACAGACAGAGAAGGGGTGATGTGGAGACCAACTATTCCACTTCCCTACTGCAGATGCTCACACTGGTAATACTCTCAAAAGAAGACAGGCTGGAAATAATTACAGAAGCATTGGACACAACTGATGGGCACCCAACCTCCTTTACATGGGAGATTTTTGGTAAGTTCTGCTGGAAGGTGCAAAAGGACAAGAGAGGTTTTACTGACCTACCAGAAAGAAAAAGCGTATGTGTTCAAACGCTTCCCCTGGAGGACATAACCACTGGTCACATCTTAGCAAAAAAATATTTTTTCATACTAAAGGCAATGACTATAGACTGTAAAAAATAACCCACCTATACTCAATGTAGTGGTTGTTCTTTATGTTGCTGGAGCCAGATACTTCATACAGCTGCCACCATATAAAAATAATTCCAAAGCATTTTGTACATTCAAAATGCATGTAATAAAACTGAAAAAGAACGTCTCAATGCAGTACAATGCACAAGTAACTGCAAAGAAACAATTGTGTGTTCTTCTGCCTCCTGGGTAGTTAACACTGCTTTTAATTTCATCTCTGTCTTTTCATATTATCATCTGCAGAAGCTTATGGCCAAGAGTTTGCCCTGGTAATAGCTGACTGTTCTCTTTGATGTCATCACTCCTTGCTCTTTATGGACAGGCCAATATTCATTGTGATTAGCAAGGGACAGCCCTGTCTATCCAGATTAGTCATGAATACTTAGCAGTTCACTCCGTGCATCATCGCTAATTGCTGTAAAAGAAAATGTCTGCATTTCTTTTTTAAACAAAAAAGACCATATTTTTCTCCCTCCAGGGAAGGCAACAATGCTTCGCTTGTATTCACCACAGTTGGTAAGATTTTGTTTCCAGCACTACTTCCAGAAAATAATACCTCGTTGGTCAGCTTTTTTATTTTTCCTGAGATTCAATGTTCCATAAACCTGTACTAAAATATTACTTTCCAAAAAAAGACTCAGAAAAACATTATCAGGTAACTCATAGCTATTCCAGTCCCTAAACTGCATGCCCATGCATTCCTAGATGATAATCCTAAGGAAAATTTAGTGACAAGTCCTCCCACTATGGGAATGAGTGTGGGTGAGAGCGTGCGTGCCTAGTCCTACAAAGATACAAAGGTACTATTTCTATTCCAAGTTTAGCTCATGTTCTTAAAAGCAAAAGACCAAACCACCACACATTTAAACAGGACAGTTTTATCTTCCCCTATATTCTCTGGGAGAAATTTGTTTTTTCTTCAAAAGTTACATTTATAAAATTATCAATTATTTTTCTTAAGAGACATTTTTAAAATAATTTGGGTTTGGGGGTTTTGTTGATTTTTGTTTGGTTGGGGTTTAACTGATCTGTTCTTGAAATGTGTCCATGCTAATCTTCCTGGTTTTGTTTCCAATGGTGACTGACGTGCTTAAGGGAAAACATGGACTATGGCCTATTTATACCAAGTAAAATAATACTGAGCTGATACCAACACTGTTTTAAAAGATTTTTCATAAATGTGATGTTTTACATGTTCATTCATTAAAATTAAAAAAAATTATGCAATGTGTAGTCATTGCATAAGTCATGTACATACCAATTTGCCATAGGATAATTATTTTGTGTCAGAGAATACTTCTTCCATCAGATTTTTTTCCTGCAATGAAAGAAAATTTGTGTAAGATTGATTTATAAAATATTATCTGCCAGAAGAGTGCTGTTGACTGAGACAACCTCCTCTACCAAGAGCTATTCTTCTTCTATAAGACAGCACTAGAAACCACATTACTGAAATCAAAGAAATGTAAATGGAACAAAGTGTGGCAGGTGAATAATTTTTTTAAAAAAAGTTATTGTAGAACCATCAAGGATTTTAGAGATGGTAGGTTTAACATAGTCATGAAGACAAGGAAAGGGGAAGTTTCATGCTAGTTTCACACACATGCCTTTCTGTTACCCTTCATTATGCCACAGCTGCCAAATACCATGACCACGCCAGCTCAAGCCAGAAACTCCAGTTCAGGCTAAAGCTCTCTTCTGGGGTTTGTTCTGGTATGAAAATAAACTCTGATCACAGAGTTGACACATCCAATAAATCCTTTCAGACATCAATGGCTTCCTCTACATTAGTAAATACAACAGTCCAGAAAAATCAAATCTGAAGAGAACATCAATAAGTACTCAGGAACACTAGTTTTATTCTGCTTTGGTTTTGGTTTTGTTTGGGTCTGGTTCTGCCCCCCGCCGAACTAGCTCTAACCTGGTCCCACAGACTGAATAGGGCATGCTAGGTGCACTCCTGGGCTGCATCTTCCAGTTTAGGTTCATCTAAAAATAATCCAGTTCTTACAGTCTGAGACAGCTCCATAACACAAACCAAATCAGAGTGAGTGGGGACAGCTGAGGGATTCCCTTCACAAATATGTTTCTTATCTAACCTAAAGAGCTTAAATAGATGCACTCAGGATGACTTAAAAAAAAAAAAAACAAAGAGCATTTTGTTTCCATGAAAGTAGATTTATGCACAAAATAATTCAAGTCAAGAAAATTTTTGCATTGGATATGAACATCAGCTACTATGTTAGTGAGAAGTTAGTAAGGCACCTTCTGACTTTTTTTAGCTTAGCTTTTTGTTGAACATCTGGCATACACCGGAGAAGGGACACTTCTGAAAATGTCCCCAGTCAATCAATACATGAACACCTAAAAGAGAACATCTAAAGAGGATTTGTGTGTTCTATTTAAAGTTTTGACCTGGAGCTGTCACCATTTAACATTCACCATAAACCATTTTGATTACTATCGTCAGACTCCACGTGGAAGATACAAGCCACGCAAGTAGAACATTTAAGATCTTTCTACTGCTATTCTACAAATCTGGGAATGAAATCAATCTGTTAATTAACTAACTGCTACTTCATTTCTGTACAGCCATTAGTATGCTGTCACTCTAGCTCCTATATATTATATTAGTTTTATTGTATTGTTACTTTGTTGCATGTTTTTCCAGGACACACATTGTGAACTTTATTCTATATTCCAAAGCCTCCATGGCAATATCTACATGTATATTACTGATATTGATGACACACATTGCCTATAATGTTAATTTATAAAGCAGCTGGAAAAATTTACCAGAAATTCAAGGCATTGAGGTTTTTTGCAACTGCTTCCACATCGATTATGATAACATTTTTCTGACCTTTTTCAGAAATCTTTATTGTTTACGCTAGATCTGATGCTAAAATACTAGCTGTTCTATAATACTGATCTAAATGACATACCTTCTTCTGAGAATATATGCAGAACCTTAAGCCTGTGCATAGCTACTGCTAACTGTAACAGGACATAAAAGTCCACATACATGGACTAGTTTGAAAAATCAGGGCCTTAGATTTATTAAGTGAAAGATGCTATTTTTTCTAGTTGATATCAGTGCCTGTAGCCCCTTAAAAACACATTTCTCCTATAAAATCTTTCTTAGCTTTCATAATCTCAGGCATTCCTATAACACTAAGCATGAATTAAAGACATGAAATTTAAAATAGAATTTGTCTGTCAATCTAAAACATCTATTCACCTGGAAAGTCTTCATTAAGGATATCTATCTTGAGCTTCCTTTTCTTTCCCCCTAGTGACTATGGTATAAGCCCTATTTTAAGACATTTTAATTATGAACATTCTGATCATCAGCACGATACATTGTAAATTCAGGACTAAGTGTCTGAAAATAAAATTCAGTAAACAGAGGTCTGCAATGTCACTTCTGCATTGTTAACTGTAAGCTCAGGCTGTACTTCTTGCAGGAGGGGAGAACTGGAGGAAATGAGAGACATATGCACACTCCTACTCATCTGTCACCAACCATCAGGGTCTGGAAAAAAATAACAGGTGCGATTTTCAACTGGTTGTTGATGCTGACATCCTTAGCAGGGCTTAGGTCCACTAATGAACACAGACATTCAGAGGCCCAAAGGTGTCATATTAACAGTCCAGGTGTTTTTTACTCCTCCATTTAGAGATGCAAAGAAGTTCAGTAAGAACAAGTACATACCTAGGACTGATACCATATTATTTTATCTCTGTTCCCTCTGTAGAAATTAAGCTGTGCCTTAACTGTTGATTATGCAGGCAATCAAATGCCCACGGCACTTGTGCTGAGACTATTCCTACCTCTAAAGCACAATTAATTTTTAAGCTATCATTTCAGAGGCAGGTCTACTTAAAACAAAATGTTTGTTTCCTTTGTGGTCTTTTCAATAGCCAGGATGCAACTTTAGTGGGTTTGGAGCTATAGGGTCAGCAGTAGAGCTGCAGAGATCTCTTGGCTAGGAACAGCTAAGCGAACGCTCAGTATGATAAACTCTGCTTGCTTTCCTCGCCATGCCTTTTCTTTCTGCACCTGAGGGGAGAAGGTCATCTCCTTCCTGTTGCCTGCACACACAACACACATTTATTATGTTCAAGGCTTCCAAACAGGGAGTACAACTATCTGTCTCACCAGCTGAGTCTCTTGCTGGGAGGAACTGCTCTGACAGCTCTGGAATCTAAAGGTGATTCTTTTTTCTCCCCCTCCATGTAATAAGATTGGCAAAGTGCCATCTGGCATCCAGAGGTCTGATCTGGGATTTAGATTCCAATTCTCACACAGTGGGAGAGTTCCAGTAATGCTGGTAGGTTAGAAAGAGTCAAACAGAAATCCTTGTAAGTCAATAAATTGCCTGGTCACAGCCTGAAGTAGGAAGGAATACATCCTGTGCAGCTAGTCATTCTTTCTGTCTCTGTTCTCTGGCTCCCTGTTTTTGGGCTTCTAGTCAAGGCCCCTTGGTAGATCTGCACATGTAGATGGAGGTCTGGCCTTCACACTTACCCAAAACTTCCTAATAAATCAAGAACCATTAGAACACCTCTGATGAAATACTGCCAGGTAATTCAGAGCATACATTCACGTCAAACACAAAATTATAAACGAAGTTACAGCCTCCCCACATAACTCTTATTACCTATACCATAGTCTATACTGACACAAGGAAAACCTGCCAGTGACAAAAAAGTCACTTCACATTTCTATAGCTCACTAAAGCATCCTAGAATTGAAAATAGATTGTTTCTATATGTATTCTGAGACCTTTTCACATAAATTGAGTGATTTTAAATTAAATTTAAATAAATACATAAAAATAATCTTCACAATTGACTCCACTTTCTCTTAGAGACATTTCATGACTTATCTTCAGTGCCAAAGAAATGTTATCTGCCCCATTACAAAATCCCAAGAGAGACATGATGCTCTAGTTTTTCACAAGGAAAACTAGACAAGGTCACATATATGGAAGGAATGAGGTCTGGAAGGAGTGAAATACATGGCTATGAGAGACTAAGTAACTAACAGAAGAAACGACTGACTCTTACCTATGCTGCGATTTTTGCAGTGTTGGCATATGTCACTTATCTTGCTATAAAAGATGAAATATAAATCTTCTTAGTAATGAAGACAGTCTAAAATTCACTGGGAGTGAGGCACTGTATAGCAATTTGCACTGCTCGCAATAGTTTTAAACATCTTCCTCCAGGTTAGGCTTTCATAATGCACAGCAAATTCACATTCACTGAGAAGTGAATGTGTGACTTGAACCAAGTCTGATTTTAGTGAATTTATTTCTGAGACAAATGACCCAATTGAGTATAATAGCTCTGTGAAGCTGCCTAGAGTAAAACATATGAGTAACTAAGTGATTGCATGATTGAGGCCTGAGACAGAAAGAAACAGACTGCTGCTACCCAGTAATAGCATCATTAATGCAGCTATTTATTGGTTTATTTTCACTTAGAACGGGAGAAAATGCATCGCCCTTCTGAGACCATAAGAAATCAATACATTTTCAGCTTTTAATAACATGATCTAAACCAGTTGCTATAGTCTGCAGTGAAATCTTTTGTGGGTATATGACACCATTCATTCTCTCTACAACATTGCTTGCATTTTAACAGACACAAGCAAAGACTTCAGTGAAGCAATAATTAAACCTATGCTACACTGCCTAAAATTAAAATTATGTACATTAAGAAGCCTAAAAAGTTCTTTTAACATCTTTATTGTTTTCATAATAAAAAAAAACAAATAGAGTCACTAAAATGTATATGTTGTACAATCACCAACTCACAACTCAGCACCAAACTTTGTATTAACAGGGTGTCATTGACTACACTTCATCTGTAAAAATGCCAAATATCATGGATACATAAATGCATGCTGAATCAAATGCCATACATGTTTATTGGACCTGTTGACACCCTATTTTGAGAAGATCCACTGCTACACATTAACATTTTTACATGTTATTTTTCCATGGATATAAGTATACTGCAAACAGGGAATGGCAGGATTTAGAACGTTGATTATGACATTGAGTCTCATGTTCCTTGATCAAAGCAGTGAGAAGAAGTACTATCTGGGGAAAGAGACTTTGTTATGGACCTTCAGAGTGAAAGAGGCACCACTGACTCCGTAGGAAGAACCCTTTCAGAAGCATTGTACCTCCAAGAGGGAGGGCAGCACTCCTTAAAAGAAGTCAGGGATAAGTAAGGTCAGTGCACATCACCATTCCTGACCACCAATGCCAAAATCTTTAAAAAGTAATTTATATATAGTCTTATTTGAACATCTTCTTATTCATTATTATTCTCACAAGAGATGGGCTAGAACTCAAAGAAACATCATGGGTTAATCCTTGGGAGTTCATATGTGAAACTTTGGCTGAGGGGTATTCAGTTTTAAAAGCTGAAACTTGTAAATACATCAGTAGTAACTGGGCTCATCTAGCTTGAAGAATTCATTTGCAATAGGTATAATTCAAAATAAATAGTTTGAAGAGCAATCATTATTTTACCAAGTACAATATAACAGCCTTCTCCATGTTATAGCACTTAGTACCCACTGTTACCAGTGTTTTATCTTGCTCACAGCTTTTATTTTTGATTTACAGCGTAAGAAAACATCTCTTTGCTTACATCCAGTTCTTCCTTTCAGTCACATCAGATGATGTCTATAGATGTTTTACTTGTACCTAATATTTTATCACCATTTTTAGGACTCTCATAGTACTTCAAGAGTCCAAAAGAATTAAGAAGCTCTTTAGGTTTCTCATTGTTATGGATGCACAAATAACCAAATCCAACAGAAGTTAAAGCTCAGATTTATTCTTCAGTAAGAATTGGTTAGAAGTCCAGCGACATTTTATAAAA
>JANZLQ010000007.1:15471193-15492488 GCA_026212715.1 Elanus axillaris | reverse complement strand
GCCAAGACGGTCACCTCAGTGTACCTGGCACGGCTCCACTGGCCAGCTCACATTTCAACCTGCGGCCTCCGGGGTTTAGGCTTTTTTTCTCCTTCCCCTTCTCCCTGCCTGGAGGAGTTTCGTTTCCTGCCACCAGGATGGGGCGGGGTGGACAGGACGTACTGCCACACTCATCTGTTGGGCTTGTCTGAAAGCTCCTAAATTTTCAATATACAGGTTCAATTTCCTTTTTTGTCTTTTAAATTAAGACCTGACACCCCAGAGAATGTAACTGGGCAAGTTCATTTTGGCCACTTTATCGAATTATGAAGTTTGCAATGCTGCAAGCTTCACCAACCAAAGGGAAGTCCGTGGGACTCCACAGGGGCAGAAGTTGTGCTGTAGGAATGTATTTCAAAAACTGAACCAATGAGCATTAGGAAGAACTTGATTCATCCCAAACACAATGACATTGCTGGTAGACTGTGCAAACATATATGTACTACTATTGGTTTTTTTCCAAACAAATTAAGAATACTTCACATCATCAGTTTGCAATTGAGCATCACTCAATCAACCAGCTTAGGCAGACATGCTCAGCATGTAAGCTTCTGTGAAAACTAAACCTTGGTGCCAGTAAGTTACATAAAGGGGATTGCAGCTGACAAATAGTGCACCACAGGTACTGGAATATTTGCAAATATAAAACTTAACAGGGTTGATGGACTCTAGAAAACCAAACAAATATAACCATTTGATGCTTCTCATTTGCTGGTTAGACAGAGGTTTGAAAGGATAGTTACTTTTTTCCACCTGTCTTTGCAACTTGACAATAACAGTGGTTCTCCAGTGTGGTACTGAATTAGGAGGCATTTTGTTTGTATTGTTAGAGCCTTAATTGAAACAGTCAGAGAGAAATGTTTTATTACAGAGACAAAAAGGACTTTTTCAATAAGGCTCTAAGGAGACTCAGTTTTAATGATGCCTAACACGATGTTTTAAACCACACAGTGCATCTACACGCTATTTCTTGTTAAATGTTGGTTATTTAACAGCAGGCTGGCACCAGATTGCCTGCTGTGGATAGTTAGGGCTGGCTCCTACAAGTTCTGACAGTCTCAACATTGATGAAAGACAGCGTCAATTTTAATTCTTCCAGTATTTCACTTCTTGACACTTTCTTTCTCAGACTACTATTTATAACAGATGTTCTTCGCATGTCTCTAAGTGTAAACACAAATATAATCAACTGCTAAGCTTATGTCCTGATGTCACTTGGAACACTAGGTATGGGAGCAGGATTATAAAAAGTAGGTAAGTCTATTCCTCATAGGTGTTTAGCACTCAGGGCTTTTGACATGGATATGAAAATACAGATATAAGACTCCAGCCATTAAAACCTAAATATTACAACTCAGCAGTTGAAAAGAGCAAGCACAATACAGAAACCCAAGTCTAGCAGTGTATAGTAAGTTAACATCCATATAAATATAAGCTAAGAATAATAAACATTGTTTAAGCAAGCTTTTGAAGAAAACCTATCAAAGTATGAATTTTCAGTTAGTTTACCAACAGTCCAGTTATAGTTTACCAACAGTCCAGTTATATTTCATATCAGTTGACAACCTTTATTTTCCAAGAGGTTTGGAGTTTTTTCCCCTCCTTTCTTCCACTTGGGGAATTTTCACATTTTTACTTTGGATAATGCAAGGGGTTCGTTGGTTTTTTTGTTGTTGTTGTGCTGGTGTTTTGGGTTTTTTTTTCTTTCCCTTAAAAAAACACTGCAGATGCTGTCTCAGATGAAGAAAAGAAAAAATTTCATCTGTAGTAGATTAAAATAGAAACAAAGTTAAATGTAATCCACTACAAAATTACAAAACATTGAAACTTGAATCATCCCATTTCATAGCCAGAGCTCTGGCAAGCAAATTTTAAATCAAGCTGTTTTTTAAAAGCCAAAACTGTCTCATTGCCAAAATACACTTTTTCTGTCTAGGATGTGACAACTTGTGTGTATACAGTGAACTTGTGACATACAGACAAAGAAAAGGTGAGAGTTCAAAGACTAATTGCATGTCATGGACTGAAAAGCTGAACTACAAATACTCATAAAAACAAGACAAAATGCACACAGGCCATTTCTACCAGTCTTGAACAGAAAAAAGTACTCAGAGTTTTGTGTTAGTTCTTATTTTTTCCCCATAGCCCATTTCTAAAAGGCAGGTTTACCCTAAAGGAAATGGAAAAAACAAACAAATCAGAAATGTTGATAAGGTGACTCAGTCAGTCATGGGACACATTAGCAGCAGTAAACAGGGTTGTCTAACCAGAGCATTAACCTTCAGGAAGGAGGTAGAAGTAATGAAATAATCTAAACCCCCAAAACACATCAGCTGGTATGCAAATCTAATAACCAGTTACTTCATTATTGATGCTGACATTCCTTTTCTTGCTCCAAGAGGGGAATTTGCATTTTGTGCTAGAACAGCTATGTACAGGCATATGTAAAATGAAGTAAAACATACAAAAAAACCCTAGTAATCGACAAAGACTTACATAACGAACTGAACACAGCATATTGCAATGAAAGTAAACATCTCATCTTATATAACCATGGACATATATAACCATGGCACTTTTTGCCATGGTTTCTGGTGAGTAGAAAAAAAAAAAATTCAGTAACACATTCAAAACAATTTTTTTCCAGATGACTAGAAAACAGACACACACACACAACACGACAAAACAAAAACAAAAAAAAGGAAAAATAATAGCCAAAACTCTTAAGTATTTCAAGTCTGAAATAGCTGTAATTCGACATATAGAAGACATAAAAGTAATCTCAGTCCAGAAGCCCCCCTAGACCATGTAGCATAGTACTAAGCAAAAGCAGTATTTCCAGGGACTTAGTACCTGCATATACCCAAGTACTTAGCAGTGAAAGACCACAGGTCTCTGTATGGGCCAGGTGCTTGTAGATGTACACACAAATGGAATCAATTCTTACTGAAAAGCTAACTGAAAATATGACCTGAAGTGCATTAAGTGCCTGACAGTATGAACAAAATACAGAGCAACAGAATTAGGATGAGGATAAAACCTTGCATTTCCAACTTCTAGGCATTCTTAAGTCAAACATTTAAATTTCCAGGCAACAACTCTGTACGTAAGACCTATCCTTTTCAAGCATTACTGTATTCATACTTGCATAAATACACACACAGAGATCAGAGATTATAAGAATACCCATGGTCCATTACTCCATTCTTTCAAAATGCCTGTCTTTTCTAACCTTCACATCTTTTAATGCCAGGAATAGTTACACTTTAAATTATCCCATCAATGGATTCTCTGTAGCTTTTCTGGGGCTGCCATTCCACATTCTAAAGAATTTCATTTTCACAGACTTTTTTTTTCCTTCTCCTTTTATTGCTATTCATCTTCCTCCTTTCTGTAAGTTACTTTTCTACAGTTAATTTAACCTTTTTATTTTCATTTTGTTGCTCTGAACCACATTTTAAATTTCTTGTCTATTCAAGCATTTGAGACGGTTATCATATCCCTTCAGTTACTATTTCCCTGATTACGTCTCCTTTTTTGGCTGTTGTCCCTCACTGCCTCCAAACCCCAAAACTTAATATGCCATTGAATTTTGCCTGCATGAAAAGGGCATAATCAGACCATTTAATCTTATCCCACTAATTGGTCCCTTCAATCTCCAATCTCTTTGGTAGCTTTTTTCCCCAAATTCCTTCCAGCATATTCACATTTTTGTTGTGCCAGATCCAACAGTGCTAGCATATGCAGGCTAATGCATGAGTGTTTACGTATTGAAAAACGTACAAGCAAATGCCAAGTACAAAAAAAAAAAAGAATTTAGAACAGATTTGAGACAAAATCACATGCCAGTGCAAATCCTTTCGGGAAGGCCCAAATGTTCTGGAATTCAGCTTTACCCTAGGAAACAGCTGGAAGTGAGTATGTGCTAATATATACAAATCTTGATTAACAGAGACAATAGAAGAACAATGGCTGTTTATATGATATGAAGATCCAACCCAAATGCTTCCAAAATGTTGCAATTACCAGACATATATATACTTCATTAGTTTAAGATACTGTCTCAGATACAACAAAACTAGAACCCACAATATCTAGATTTTGAAATTAGACAATTAATACATACATACACTGCAAGATGCACTTGAACCAACACGCATTGGATTTGAAGCAGGCTGAAGGACTCCAATTTGAAGCATTAAAACAGCTTACGCTGTCAGGTAGGGAAAGAGGGAATCGCCTTCTTGTGAATCAATTTGACTAATCTGCTGAACCTAGTACAAACTATATTTGGAAGAAAACATAGCTTAAAATACAGCTGACTGATAAGTCCATCCAGAGAGGACAGTTAGTAGCATCATGTCTGTAATCCTTTATTTAAGTGTTTTCAGTTTGGACGTACAAAAAAATAAATAAATAAAAAAATCCTAGCCTAGTGTTTGCCAGGTGAAATCTGGAGCCTAAAACAATCTCTGTTCATCATGGACAGTCTTCATTTCTGCATGTCTGACCATCTCACCCCCCAAAATTAATTCTGCTACTCATAAACAACCTTTTTACCACATATATGCTCAACCTTAACCTTGTGGCACCTCCAGGTAATTCTCCATGCTGATTTGTTCTAGTCTGACATCTCTGTGTGCTGGGATTTAGGTTAACCTTTTATGCTTCCATAACAGATGCTTCATACACTCCAGTCAGGGATTTTATTAATTGCTTCTCCAATGGTGAGGGCATCTCAGCTGCAAGGGATTAGTAAAGAATCAGGAAATCAACAACAGGTAAATTAGAAGTGGATCAGACACTTCCCCATTGGAAAAAAAATGTAAATGTTAAAAGCTAAGTTTGATCCTCATGTTCATGCATGCTTTCAAAATAGGATTTGTCAACTGCAAATGCAAAGCAGCTCCAATTTGATATTAGTCACTTTGTCTAGTTTATATTCTGAAACATTAAAGCTGCATAAATGACCTGCCAAGTACTGATGTAAGCTTATTGACAAAACATAATGCTTCACAGTAAGGGCATCATCTCACAAGGCTCCACACAGTGACTCTGTAATTACTGTTTCAGCCACTGCATATCAGATCTGTAGTATACTGAGCATGATTCACCAAAAATAAAAAAGAATTAGCTGATGTAAGTAGGAATAAATTATATGAAACCAATAATCTTTGAGAACTCACAAAACCAGAATTATTCTAAAATGATCACTTCTGCTTCTTTCACTAAGGTTTAGAAATAATGGGTAAACTCAGTAATTTCTTTAAAAATTCATTAAATATTTATCCAGTCGCACATAGATCCCTACCACATCCTCTAGAAAGCTAGGACAATACAACAAAATAACGTAAAAAAAAGAAACATATGAGAACAAATTTATTCCTAGTATTCTATCTAAAATGATTACACTTTTGTATTGTGTAAAACATACATACTTAAAGCCAAGAGAATATCAGAAGATCTAGCCAAAACTTTGAATTTGGGCTGGGCAGGGGGGCAGAACTGTTAGTTATTTCACATGGAGGAGGAGGGGAGAGAAAAACAAGTAACAGAAATGGATACCAGGTCCAACTAGACCTGCATATCTCAAGTCCATAAAATACGTCTGTATTTAGTTTCTTCTTCTCTTGCCTTTCAGGGGCATCTTGTACATTCACTCTACATTTCCACTTGCTTTCCACTGTCCTTGTCAGTCTATTTTTACTTATCACTTTGCATATTTATTTCATTGGGAGTCTTTTCATTATGCTATTCCTTGACAATAAAATCAAATTTAAAAAAAAAAAAAAAGAAGAACCAAAATCTTAACCATTTTTAATCATCTGTGAAATGTACACAACAAGTTTATGCAATCTTTTGGGAGCAGATATTACATTTACCTCTTCCGCCGGAGGATACAGCTCTAACAACTGGGTTGCCAACAGTCCATGTTTGCCTGGTTTTGGTTGCTTGTTGGCCAACCCAGGGCAATCCCAAACTACTAGATAATCTGCCCCAGACATAAAGATTAGAGCAGGTGGCACAAGTTAACACCACAAAGGTTTCATTCAAGTTGTTTGTATAGGAATGACCACCTTGAAAATGAGCTCTGAAGACTGACTTAATAGTTAAGGAGTTGTCATATGAGGAATCACGCCTCTCTATAAAGAGCAGGCAGAATCTGGTGCACAGATGTGCATACTTCAATGCATACCTCAATAATCCATCATTTCAGTATCAATAGTGTTAGTTATTGAATCGTGCAATCTTTGTTCAGTTCCTCTATTTCAGAAAGTTTTTATTTGGAATTCCTTCAGGTTTTTACCCCTATTAATATTCATCTACACGAATGATGTCTTTAAATACCAATAACTGTTCCACTTCATCCATAATTTATGAACCTCTTCTTAACACAAAATCCATAGGTATCACTTTTTGCCCCCTGACTCCAGAAATTAAAGCCAGACAAAGCTGTAGTGAACAGCATAGAAATATAACTGTCATTTTCTGCAATCTCAGAGAAATCTGCAGTTTAGATAAAGTTCATATTTATTTCACATCTGAGACAAAAAGCTATTAAAAACACCCTGTGGCTTCAAATCCATTTTATTTACTTTATTTACATTTTAACAATGTTTGACAAGGTAAACCTTTTAAGAAATATTATATCAGTTTTGAGAAAAGGTGCTGAATCTTAAGAAAGCAAATATTCTGAGCCATTACTAAGGGTTCCCTCAAAGGGATATTTTCTTTAAATTACAGCTGTCAATCAAAAATATGACTTTGTTCTTTGTTATGTGGAGACTAGGTTTCCAAGGGAAGAGTAATGTAGAAAAATTAAAAAGAAGCTTTACTCAAATAAGGATAAATAGGAGACTGAATAATCAGAAATATTTCAGAGAAGACAGAAGTCAAGTCTAGAAATCGGGCTGAGAAATTTTTAGAAGCATTTCCTAATATGCACTCAAGTTATTTACAAGTTAAAAGATGTCATTACTGTTGCTATCTTTAAATCTAAACAGCTAATACAGTGTGTTATATAATGCAGAAAACAATGTTAACTAAATGTTAACAGTAATTTTGAAAGACAAGGAAGGACATTAAGCACAAGCAAATGAGCCTTCGCAACTCTGTACAACAGTGTCCAATGTAACAGTGCATATATACAATCACATGTGTGAAATACCAGAACAGAAATTAAAAAAATACTCACCCCTGCATGAACTTCCATTTTTATAAACGCAGGTAGTCATGGAGGACTGGACCCTGCAAAGATTCGCACTGTACTTCCCCAAAAAGCCTCATTAGTTCACGTCTACAGAACAGCACAAAGGCATGTAGCACAGAGATCCCTGAACTGAGACCCAAACAAGTCAGTCTACAATTTGCAGCCCAAGAAGCACTATTGCCATGCTCTCACAGCACCAAAAATCAGCCTATAAAGCCCTGCCTCCTGGCCCCGTCCTAAAAAACTACAGATCCCAGCCCCAGCTGGCCCATAACTAACCCAGACAAAGTTTTTCCATCCGCAAACCTCAGTGCTTCCCATTTCAAAGCTGGCACAGACAGAAGTGACAGTGCCCACACAGCAGGGTAGACACGTTCTCAAGAAAGGAGATCCATCAAGTCTGGCGATGACACCATGCACTAGGGGATCCCATCGCTAGGAGGGAGAGGGAGAAAGAGAGCGATGAACCATAAGGAGGCTTCTATACTAAGGCCTACTAGTAGACCAGCACAAGTGCAAGAAGAGTTTACAGACACAGTATTATATGCCTGCATAGAAAGTTAACCATTTAAAAACTATCAATATTTGCACCCATGCAACACACAACTACTGTTGTCATAAGAAAGCATAAAGAACAATAGCTCAGTACCAAGCTGTTCATTTCAGCAACCTTCACTTTATTACCATTTTTATAGTAATTACTATCAGGTCATCGGGTAGTCATGCTTTTCTATAATTCTGTCATCTAAAATCAGCCATCATTATTTTATATAAGTCCTGCATCATAGGTTTACAGGCTGAGTTTCATTTTCAGCAGGAAAGCTTAACACAGAAATCAGTATTTAAAAATCAGAATTTGTACAGGTTTAAATAAGGCTAGGCAATGAAATTAACTCTCTTAGCAACAAAAAGACAGTTGAATACAGTATCAGAAGGGTAGAAAACCAGGCAATGCAGATATCTTGCTAGCATAATCAGTCTTCTAAAGTTTTCATGTTCCAGTGACACAATAAGTTGTTCAGCTTGCTGACCATGCTTTACAAATGGTCAGCAAATTGTCTATATGGATAAGATATTACACACACAGAGAACGCACCTACTTTCCAATGTAAAAAGTGCTTAATATAGGAAATCTCAGTGCAGTAAAACTTGATAATTGTGAACAACAAAACACTGACTGAGATAGGTTATTCTGTAATCCCAGTGCTATGAATTAGGTTTTTGATGTTATCCAGGACTGGTATATCACTGGGTCTGGATTAGCTAAAAAAGTAGTTTTAAATTCTATATATAGGCTTTAATTTGCAAAAAGGAGTGGCTGAATGGTGTAGCCACAGATTTTTTGCTTACCATGCAATCATTTTACATGGTATTTCTTTGCTAGATCAAGTAGCTGTGCAGTTAGTTTCATCACTAAAATGGTACATTTTCTCTGTTGGTGGTTATAGGCTATCAAATGTAAATAACATTCTGTTACTCTGAAGTTTTCCAAGTGTCTCCCCAAAGGCAATGTGTAATGACTTCTTGTTGAAAAGATTAAATGTAACATTTTTCAATCTCTCTCAAGATACTTATTCTTTGATTTCAGAGACCTAGCAATCTACCTGACCAAGCTGTCAAAAAGACATACTCTGCAGCTCATACTGAACATGGACAGACCACAACCTGGAAGGCTGTATAGACACACAGGCACGCACAGAAAACCAGCCAAATTGTTCCAAGAAAGCTTGCATGAAGTCAATTTGTGTGATGTGCAATGATACAACATCCTATGAAATTATTAGGATTGGTCTGATGGGTTTCTTTAAAAAGAAAAAAATCCACACATTTAAGGAAAAGCAAGTGTACTCTCACACAAGTTACCTAACCTGAACTTGCCCCAGGTCCCACTGTCTAATGGGGAAATAATGCTTGCAATGTGGGTTTGTTACAAGGTTAAAATCCAGTTAAGCAATGTTCAGACAATAAACAAACAGAAATGTATAACCAACTGAAATACAACTGGCTGAGATGCAAGGATTATACTGGTCTTCCTGTTCGTTCATTTATGGAGTCTCTTAATCACACATTACCAGCACACACAAAATTAATTATGTTATTTATTTTGGTAGGTATAGTTCTAGAAGATTCTAGAAGAATTTTGTGTCCACCACAACCGGACTGAGACCTCCAAGTTACATATTCTATAGCAATGCCATCTTTTTAATACCCCTGGGCCACCTGCTATTTTGTCCCTCGAGGCTCCCCAAAACACAACGTGACTTTGAGACAGTGCACACCTTCACAGCAGTCCAGTAGGCAAAAAAAATCTAGCTTTAATCCCCAGAAATTGCAATTTTACAGTGGTGAAGTTGCTACGACACAATGGTCGATGCTGGTTTGCCAGGTCTGTAGCATCAGTTAAGGGCAGAATTGCAATATCAATAATATCAATGTGACATGAATATGTCTAAACCACAATCCAAAAGCGTGCCTACAACTCTTGTTGCCATATCCGAGCAAGGTTTAATTATTTGGGTTGGGGACCAAATTCAGTTTCAGGGTGATCTATTTGAACTGCGAGTTATATGATCTATGGCTAAGGGTCTCACTGCCCCAACTGCACTCGCTGTCACCCTGGTCAGGTAGTGGTGACTATGTCTACAATAAAAAAAGCAATTGCACCTCTGCATTGCAGCCAGACTATACCTTTTGCTGCTTCAGCTTTTGTGGCACTAAACTCCCACCAGCTGCCATCATTACATGCTTCAGCTTGGGAACAAATAGCAAAGGTCACCCTGCTGGTACTTTTTACCGCTTAGGTGCCCGAGTACAATGGTCATCACAGAGGTCAGAATATCAGTAAAAAGACCACTTCATGTTAAATGATGCCTTGCCCTACTGTTTTGACCTGACCTCATGCTACCCAGACACTGAAGCGCTCCTTCTTGCAAAAAGTAAAATCATCAGATAAAGACTTAAGAGGAAAAAGCAAAGCAAACCATACTGTGGCTGTTTTGCTTTATGAATCCAGTTGCACTACAAAGAGAGAGGGACATGCATCAACAATGAAGAGAACTGCAAAAAAGGCTGCTTTCCTCTACAATTGTAGAGTAAACCTTATTACAGTTAGTACCAAGTGTAATCTCCAGAACTGCTTTGTTTCCACTTTGTTTCACAGTTTAGAATATACTTAAGTTTCCTTCTGCTCTGGTAAATTGATTTTTGTACAGCGTGAGGGGACATGTTCTGCTTCCGACTATAGATTTAAAGAAATACTACACATCACCTTACACTGAGTAAAAATCAATTTTCTACCTGTAGGTGATGGAACTATTTCTCACCCCTGCTGAGCAGTCATATATCTCATAAGGCTCAAAACCATAAACTGGTTCATTTCACCAAGAGCAAAACTAAAAGGTGAACTCTTTAAATATATTATTTTACATGTTACTCAGGTGTGCCTTTCCAAAGGGTATCTGTAGTTTTATTTACTGTGTTTAATATTAAGCTTTCTCTTCCTCACTCTTATACGCTCAGCTGTTATCAGAGACTTTGGTCTTGTTAAAACCCCAAAACACATTACATCAGAAAAATGCAAAGCAGTCGTCTCTCCCTTTCTCCTGGTGATAAAGGGCATTCTAGAAGAAGAGCTGCATTAAAAGCTCAGATCTGAATCTGAGCACAACAGAAAGCCAGCTGTTAAGATTTGGCTGTAGGCTGCTGCAAAATTATCTTATTTGCAAAGCTCTCTATGTGGTGAGGCAGATAAATGATAACACCATGAACTAGTAAAAGGCAGAAAGCTTTATTCTACACATATCTGGGTCTGACTTCAAATTTTATACTGAATATGCAGCTTTGAACATATATTCATAAACATTCACTCCAAGCAGTTCTGCACATGCAGCATTTTAATACGGGGAAAGCAGGACTAAGCTATTTCTCTGCATAACGTTACAGAAACAAATATTCTAACATTCAAGTGGAATCAAATGTTCAGAAAAGAAATGGCTGGCAAAAAAAGGGCTCATTTCTGGCAAAGGATGTATTTCCAGCCAAATGGGAGAAACTTCTCCCTGTCAGTCAATCAATCAGTGCATAGTTTATTTTAAGCTGGTGATAATATGGCTTTGGAGATTAGGAAACTAGTGAGCTACAAAGAAGATCAAATTAATTTTCCTTAAGAAAAAAAAAAAAAAAACACCTTCAACAAACAAGCACAAAGCTTAACCCTCTCTATCAAGTTCAGAATGGAAAAACTATTCAGAAATATTATCTGATGTGAATTTGGTCAGTATCATGAAGATGAAATAAATGAGCCAGCTGAGAATCAGGAATTATGTACTGCATGTCTGAGCTGGAGGAGTTTATTATCATGGTTTCTTTTGTTAACTGACTAGTTAACAGAGCTGTGCAAATACAAAATGAAGAACGGGAAAAAATTACTGCATAGCAGGCTCAGCTAAAATTTTCAAATTTTAATGCTTAAGGTGCGTATTTAACACTTTAACCATAGCAGCCTCATTTTAAACTTAGATAAGCACCCACAAAATGTACAGCTGCTACAGAAGGTGCAAGTTCAGTGCCCAGAAAACAAATCAATTTTGATTTAAATTCCAAAATTTGGGTCCAATGTCAATCATCTGTGTTTGATAAATTTGGACCTCATTCATCTCCCAGCTAAAAGTAACGGGCCACCTCTGCATTCCATAACAGTCAGTTAATTATGTTCCTGCCTCAGCCTAGCATTAAGCAGCTCCCCAGGGCACATGCAAGGCGATATCACACGGGAGGGACATGGTCTGACAACTACCTCACATGTAACACTGTGCTCATAGGCGAAACATGGAGTCACTTTGGCCCAGCATTCTCCAACAGGCAAACTAATCCAGTAGGATCTTTGCCATGTGTGCTTTTCCCATCTTCCACATTATTATGTTACAAGAAAATTTTAATCAAAAGCCCACTGAAACTTCCTTTCAGTTTTGCCTTAAAAAATGCACTACTGTATTTTTGATTGGCTATATCTTCATCGATACTGCAAAAAAAAAAACACTCCCTTTGATACCCCAAAAGAGGATCACAGCAAAAATGAGACAAAGATTATTCTAAATGGTGGCGCAAACCCCAAAAGAAAACATGCCTTTCAAATAAGTGCAGCAGCTTTTAATTTCTGAATTGTGCAGTCAAGCATACACATTCTTGTCTGATGAAGAAGAATACAATTACCTAGGGGCATGTCAAAAATAACTGTTGCTTTTCCCTTCCTATCCTTTCTTGGGAGAGCAGCAGAGTTTGGTGAGCCAATCAAGAAATTAAAACTGACATTTCACAAACTGATCGTCATGTTGCTATTTATTTATTTTCATGTTTGCCTATTTAGAGTGAGTACAGCTATCAGGCAAATACACCAAGAATCTGACACAGCCTTCAGCAGTATCTGAACTAATCCTTAAGAAAATTAATTCCCTAAAAAATAAACCAGGAAATCTCAGGAGGTCATCGTGCTGTCCTACATCTTCTATAGTGAACTGAATACTTGAAATTCCAGTATAAATAATTTCAGCCACCTACCTTCTATTTTAAGGAACGTCATATTCACAAGTTAAAAAAACTTCAAGTTCATCCTGTTTTGAAATAGTAGACTGGTTAAGGGAAAGCAGTAGAGTTGTTTTTTGGTGTGGTGGTTTGTTTGGGGCTTTTTTCTGTCTTAAGTTTCACCCATTATCACCAGAATTATTTTGCAATCGTTTCTTAGGGCAGAACAGGATGTTCACACTCTTCTCAAATGCAATGGTAGCAAATTGATTAGTATTTCTTTCACTGACCCAGCATAGCACACAGCAACAAGATAATTTGAGGTGTTTTAAATATTCACCCCAAAAGTATACTGTATGCCTGTTGTTTTGTTGGGCTATAACTTTGTTTTCATAGAGACCCAAATTCAGTGGTCAGCTCCAGAAATCTTGGCCACTGTGTTGAGATTTAAATAAATTACTTCAGGTTACACTATTGTAATGGCTGAAAACTTGGTTATGACTTCAGTAAGTTTAATTTCCAGAACAGTTCATTTCAAGAACAAATCTGTGTAAGCGAAAGAGTCTTGTCCTACAAATCCCTGAAATATGAGGAAGTGATTGCACAACTAAATTTTAATCCTTGACGCTAAGCCTTAGCATACATGCATTAATACTTCCATTATAAAGACTATCTATCAAGACAACAAGGGTCTGAGGCAAATATTACTGTTTTTTTCTGTTACAAATTATATCTTCCCCAGGGATACTGACAGACTTCCAAAGAATCATAAAGAACCTTTCCAGTATCTGAGATATATGCTTATTAGCAGTCACACTGGGGTATATGCTAGAAAGAACAGTTTCCTGGGTTTTGCTCGCATGTATTCCACTACACAGAAAAAAAAAAAAAAAAAGAAAAAAAGTACAAACCAAACCAAAAAACTCCTGAACGTTCAGAAAATTCTTCCCTGGTGTTCATATTGTTAAAAGTTCATAGAATCATAGAATATCTCAAGTTGGAAGGGGCCTATAAACATCATAGGGTCCAACTCCCTGTTGAGTTCAAAGAGAAAGTAAATTTCTTTTAAAAGTTATCACAAATTAAACAGTATTTATGAGCCATTAAAGAGAAATTCATAAGTTTGGAACTTAAGTTGTGTCTCAGTAGGTATCAATAGTTTCTATACCACTAAATGGTTCCTTAAATTAGTAACTACATTTGACATTAGCACTTGCTATATTATAGAGAAGTCACATTGTTAATTACCAAATAAAGAAGCCAGAATTTATTATTCAGAGGTTCACTGAAAGGTGCACAGTACTAGCACACGTGTCAAGCTGCTTGAGGTCATCTCAAGTACTAAGGAAACAGCCAAAATTTACTTCATTTCAAAGCAATACTACCACATTCATGACAAATAATACTTCTAAATTAGATGTGTAATACCCTAACTTGCTTACTTTAAACGATTACCTTGTCTTAGACATCACTCAGGTGTGAGATTTCTGGAAAGAACAATGCTTTTTTTGAACAAACTAGCTGTATGCACAACTACACATTTTCACCACCATTTAGATTAGTTGACTTGATGATGATGTCAGCACTCTGGTCACGGCAACGTGGAATTTATCATGAACTAACTTACCTTGAAAAAGACTTGTTTCAATGAGTGTTGAATCCATAGTTCATGGCATGATATTCATATTCTTGCTTTTAAGTGAAAGAGTTTTGCATTCTTCCTAGTCACCAGTTCTTTAAAAAAAAAATAAAATTGACCAACAAGTCTTACCAATTTCTAGAATATTTACAGTCCCATTAACCATCGCTGAATAGTTTATGTATCACAAAAATCCCTATAACCTACATCCATGCGCTTGTGTGTATATATGCTCAGATATTTTTTCAAAAGATATTACATTAAATTAAAAAGAGATATTAAAAAAGTAAAGCTAGGCAGAGATTGTCTAATGAGAGAGTTCATTTTAAATATCTCATTAACTTTGGTTAGACTAAAGCAAGTTAGTAATGACCTCCCATGTAAGATATTATAACTAACTTATTAATGATAATTTCTTGATAATATAACTATTAATTAAAATGTAAATAATGACCATTTGCATTAAAGTCTACAGACTCTGTCCACAATAAGTAGAAAAATTTTATCCTGATAGTATCAAATATGTGGCCCTAGTACAAGACTCCAGCGAATCAGGAACTCTTCTCTCCTGTTACTAAAATATTACCGCAATGTTCCAATTAAGTGTAAAAATATTTAAAGAGGCACATCTTACACTGCAAGAATTAGATCAAGTGTTTTGTTTTGTACTGGTAGAAATGAAAAAGTAGTTTGCCTCACTGTTTTGTATAGCCATGAGTCACACAGGATTTACATCATCTTCTGACACAAACTCAAAATTCTCATATAACTCAACAGTTAATATTTGCTTTGTGTTTCAAAAGTCCAATTCACTGAGATGGTTTCTAAACACGGTAAATAATTTAAGAAACTGCAAAGTCTGCACCTGGAAAAGTTCACATGAACCTTGAAAATTCTTTTGTTGCATTATTTAGTATAGTTATAAATGTCAGGTTACTGTTCATAGAGGTATGTCTGTTTAGAATGGCATTTGCAGAATAATGTTTGCAAAAGTTCATATGAGTATTCCTCACAGTGCTGCTGGCGAGGATTTTTTTTATTATTATTTTTTTAAAGTTCTTCAACATGGCAGGCCCCTTTAAAGTAGATGCTTCATCTTTGTTCTGTTTGCAGCTCTGTGTGTCCTATGGCAGGTCAAATACATTCCAGAACTATATAATTGTTATTGCTATTATCTATCTTAGTTGCACACAGAAGCTCTGATCAAGTAACAGGATCCTTCATTGAGCTTTATGCTGTACAGTTATGATTTAAACCAAACAAACAAAAAAAACCCCAACCCAAACACCTCTACTCTAAGGACTTTCCACTCAAAATGTAAGAAAATAAGATGAAGACAGCAAAATATAAGAAAACAAAGAAAGAATTTATTTGCCAGGATATATCCAAATGCCCAGGGGAAGCTTTTATTTTAATTAAAAGCACTGTGCATATGGAGTACAATAAGTCAGAACAATCACCCAGGGCATTACTTTCAAAGTAGCTGTCTTCCATTTTGACTCTTAATTCTTTTTTTTTTTTTAGAGATGGAAATGATTACTGCATGTCTCACACCTATTTACAATCATACAGGCAAACCTGATTCATTGAAAAGTGCCATCTCAACCACCATTGCTTTGGAGTTTAGGTTATAAAGTGGCAGATCAGCAAGAGCTGAACAGTTAAAAAAAAAAGAAATGTGCCTGCTCTTCAGACATGCTCTACACACTGTTCAAAACATTTGAGCATTTTATGACATTTATTTTTTTGTTCAAGGGCAATTACGCAGAACATAGTAAAACATGCTTTTATATAGCAACTGATCAGATCAAATTCGGTGAAAAAAAATTCACTCCCAGGCTGCTATCCTACCAGCCAAGCTATTATGTAGAAGGAACTCATTAAGGAACAAGGCATTGAAAATAAGCAGCTATAACATATCACTGACAGCTTTCTCATGTTCTTCAGCACCACAACTCATGTGTCTACTGATAGGACACAGCATAAAGTCCTAAAGGACAGGCTATATGCAGCATGCAATGTTTTATATGCGTCTTTGCAATGTTTCACATAGATCTTTGCTAAGTTTACACTAAGATGGCCCACGGGATAGATTCAAAGATTTCCTAGAACACACTGTTATTTCATACACAGGACAAATGATTACCATAACATTTTTTTTAAACAAAGTAATTTTGAATCTTTACAGACAAAACATTACTACAACTTAGGATTTAAGATTCAGCTTAGTTGCTACGCTATTTTAAAAAACTGTTTATTCATAGAAGAAGAAAAATAAATTGTCATATATTGGTCACGGAAAGCATTTTTAATTCTAAAATCTGATTTCATGCTAAAGCAAACAAAATAGATATGAAGTCTTACAGTTTTCTACTACAGATACCTATGAAAATCTAATTTTAGACTTCAATTTCAAGTTTTATCTGCTTCGTTTTTCCTATAAGTTTATTTCTTCATGACATCTCAGTAGAGCATAGTTATTTAATAAATTCCATTTCTTCTATTTAATTTCTGCTATTTCAATAAGTAATGGCTGTTGTCATATAAAGCTGCCTAAAGTATCTTTTTTTTTTGTCAAAGCATTTTCTGTTAAATTTCTTCACTGCAACAAAGCAAACTTTAAAAAAACAAAAAAAAACAAAACACATTTTCTTCACATGATCTGCTAAAAAACTTTTAATTGGAATAACTTCTCCTGATGACAGCTTTTCCAAGGGAAAAATTCTTAGCTATACAACTCAGAATTTATTCAGAGAACACAAGACTGAGATGTCCTGGTAAATGGCTTCCATAAAATACTCTAGTTCTGTTTGTTCTAATATGTGAAATAAAAATTTATCTAAATGACAAAGGGAAACTAGAAATTTTTAAAAAGCTTAACCATCCTTTAGCCTGGCTTAATCCATGACTGGAAAGCCAATGAATTCTGAAGGTGTGATTTATCCATGTGACGTAGGTTACACTATAAAACATGAATTGTTATCCACTGAAACCCACTGGAGAAGCAGTGAAGCTCCTAAAAGCAAAATTATTACAAGTGATAAATATGAGACATGCAGCATGGCAAATAAAATTTGCCAAGTTCTAAACAAGCAATATTGAATATATTCTTTAGACATTTATAAGTTTCAGCAAATGCAGTCTGACAGCAGTTCTGCTCCAGAAGTCCACGCGGGGCTTACGCAGTTAATAAAAGCATAAAATAGTGCGTGCATAATGCGAATAAAGGCCTTCATTCCAACCAGACACTTAGGTAGTTCACAAACATCACAGCCAAATGCCTTGTTAAAATTTATAATAAATATTTACTGCTTACTCCAATCTCTGCTTTAGCAACATAGAACACCTACGTATGTTTATCAAGTGATATATTCCAAATGCACACTGGCCAGAATTTAATCCATGACATTTTAGGGACATTTTAATCTCATATACTGTGCGTGTATCTCCAAGCCTCTATCAAACTTCACCAGTAGTGGCAGAGTTCCCCATAAAGCCTGAGGTGAGCCCCTGATGTTCCTTGAGGGTACTGCTGTGTAACTGAGAAAATTCACTTCTAAGTACTTATGAATGTTTTACGCTGTGGTTTTGATAGCATTTATAAGACTCAACATTTCATACCATTTACTATACAACCCAACACTATCAACTATTTTAACACCAGGAAGCAACGAAAAAAGAAATGTTTCTGCTTACAAAAGTTTGCCTTCTATTCTGACTCCATCTCTTCACAAAAGACATCAAATGTCATCTCCTACTTCATAAAATATACTTATTAAAAAGCATTGCTAATTTTCTTACCACAGATAATCCTGGACAAAACAACAGGCAGACCAGATTATAATCATCCAACTGAAGCACTGGAAGAAGGGTGAAAGATTTAGATCTTGGTATAGAAGTAATCCTCTGAAATCCAAGTGTTAAAGGATTCCTAACACTTAAAGTATGAAAAAATCAATTAATGGCAAATAAATATAGAAAGGTATTAGCTGTTCCTAATCTCTGTACCATTTTCTGTTTTATCTGAGAAAACAATACAGAAGTTTGAAGATAACGCTCGCCTTCACCTGCGAGTACCAGTAAACACTGAAGACTCAATATAGTAAAAGAAAAGTTTATGAATAATTTTGAACTGCTGCTGTTAGCTTTTAAATATAGGAAATCATTTATTCTGTCTTCCAAAAGATCCAATTTCAATTGAAAGTTGTATATTAAAACAACAAAGTATCTTCTTCTACAGACATATAGTAAAATCTTTCTTTGAATGCATCTTATTGTGCCACCAAAACACAAAAAAATGCTTTTGTTGAATTGTTCTCAGTAATAAGCACCATCTATTTCAGAGTGCCTCAAAAGCAGCTGTTTGGGGTTTTTTAATTCATTTTCCTGAAACAATCTAAACATTAAAACGAGAAAAAGTCAACTCCCTCTAAAAGTTATGACACTCCATGGGAATATTTTAAAACTCTATATTTCAGACTTCTTCATTCAACCTATGGTTTCTTAACAGGACACATTTATGTTTTCAACTTATATCTTTCTTCTTCTTAAAACATAAAAATCTTATTTTTTTTCCTCAAGATGAAAACAGTATCTTTTACCTCTATTGACTGCAACAAAAAAAACACCCAGCAAGTCACCACAAAACTCATTAATAGACTCAAAATTATGGCAACGTAGGACCAGAGTGCCTGTAACAGAAATTTATGTTTACTACATTTTCCTAGCTTCATATTTCTATGTTTAAGCTATTCTTTGCTAAAACTGGGGAATAAGAGAAAGCTAGTCTCAGCAGAGCTCCAAAAGGCCTGGAAAATGGAAATTTCAGTTGAATTGAACATTTTAAAGGTAGTTTTCTATGAATTGAAAAGAAAGCAGTTTGAGATATTTTCCCCCTCTACTCCCTGGTTTCCTAACCCCCCGTGATTTAGATTCTAAAGGGGAGAGAAGGGAGAAATCTTTGCTGTCCTCATTTCTCCCACCCTCTTTAATTTCATCTGTGACTTTAATTACATTTCTTCTCATAAGCTTGTCCTGCCTTTATTTTATTTTTAAAGAGATAAGAGCTTGCAGCAAGGCTCCCTAAAAACTCTTTCAGCTCTATTTTTAATGCACACAGTAAAGTCAGAAGCATACATTAAAAAATACAAAGAGTAGCTGATTATTAATTCCAGTTAAACTATTACTGTGAGAGAATCACCAATCAGAATTATACTAATTAATTTTACATAATCAGTGATTTTCTACAAGAGTAGCTTTGTGAGCACTTATAGTCTGTCAGGCTTTGCTTAATGTTAAATCCTCACCTTTTGTGCTTGCACTTTACAGTAGTGTTAAAAACTTGTCGACAAAAGTAACATTTAAACTTTTAGAATATGTGTGAGCTAAAAATGGATTTACTTCTTTTTGATAATTAATTACTGCATTGGAATTGCTAAGTAGAAGAAATGTTTATTAATCTATGTACAAAGTTCTCTTCAAGGGTAATCATTTTATCGCTTTGCAGCACGATTCCAAAACACAATTCAGCACTTGACAGCTTTTGTTAAGCTTGTTTTTGATAATTGGATACAGAAGTCGCTTGTGGCCATTTGGATGGAACTATTCTAGTTTCATAGAGCTTTTGAAAGTGATCGGACTTAAACACATCACTCATTCTGCTGAGCCAGCTTGACAGTTTTGATAGCCCATTACAGTAGTTTATATTTCATTTCTAGAAGATTTCAGTAGACATCTCAGAATTAGGCTACCTTGGAATCTCAAGTTCCAGTGGGCTCTGACTTTGATCTCAGGCCATCATTACTTAATGCAAATAACCTATGGCGAGTCCTTTCACATTAACATTAGCCAGGAACTTTTGCAGTACCACTTTCTCACACCCTTCTTTATTTATAACCATGTTGGACAGCTCAAGAGGCACCTCTGTGAATCATCGAGAACTGTTTTGCAATAATTTGATTAATAATTAAATTTAATAATAATTAATGGGTATGATATGTGTTTGAATAAAAGCAAGCCAGTGATAGCCTTATGGAAAATAAAGTTGTTGGCATTTTATTACAGAGAAAGTGAAGAAGAAACACATATTGTAAATTCTGTCTGTTCTTTTCTGCTTTGAAATGGTAATAGCAATGCAATGGGGAGAAAAGCTGGCTCAGGACTGAGCAAATAGGGGGGATGTTATCTGTGAATATTCTAAGATGTACAAACCAAGTTTTGTCTTGGTATTATTTGTGCCCTTCTGTTTAACATCTTAAAAATTTATCAGGCCAATAGTGGCAACAGTCAAAAACAGTAATGTTGCATTTCAATCAGTCTGACCACAGAAGGAAGACATGCATTTTTAACTTTCTAAAGAACAACTCAGAAATTAAAGCAATAGTGTAACATGACTGAAAAAGCAGTAGAAACTCTTCCATTCCCCTAACCAGATGTTCGAGTGGTCCAGCTTTACAAACCTGTTGTATCACCAGCAGCAATCTGACCTGGCCTGCTAAACCAAACAGTATTTATTATCCTTTCCCATAAAAGAATGCAAACACACAAGGAAATGCAAGCAGCTTTCTATATGTCAAAGGGATAAAAATATGCTTTTTGAATGTATACGCAATGTCAACATAAAATACATTTTTAGTAAAACAAAAAACAATCCCATGCGAGAATCTCTTCGAATTGACAGAATTTCCTCCTGTTGACAGAAACACTTCCACGTTGTACACACTCCATTCTGAATTCTCATCATGTTTGTTTCCAGTATTAGGTACACTCAAATTATTGTCCAATATAAAGCAATGCTAATTCAAGCAATATTGTATTGGGTTTCTGTGGCAAGGTTTTGGTAGCAGTGGGGGTTACAGGGGTGGCTTCTGTGAGAAGCTGCTGGAAGC
>JANZLQ010000007.1:15452048-15469511 GCA_026212715.1 Elanus axillaris | reverse complement strand
CAACACATACTGCCACAAGAGGAAATAAAACTACTGTCCCCAAACAGTTAAACAGTATCCATAACAGGAGTGGACTAGGCAAGGGTTTGTCAGCATGTTTTGGAGATTTCTGGTGCAGATCACAACAATGATTTTATTTTTCCCGGAAAAAAAAAAAAAAGGCAGTTCAAAGTAGAGGTGACAAGGTATTTTCAGCTATGAGGGGCTAGGGTTTGTGTGAATTTGAGAGTGTAAGCATGTGTGTATGTGACTTATTTTTAAATTTGGTTTTCAATTCTTAATATTCAGTAGACAGTCTCTTGGGTGTCAGTATTTTGTCCCTGTTGTAATGTGTCTGCAGCACATAACTGAAACATGCAAGTAAGCAAAGATGTTACCAATATCTGCAAAAAAACTAAGGTTTGGGGGTTTTTTTTTGGTGAAACAGATAACTCAAGGGTTTTAGTAAAATGCATAATTATACTGGGCAGGGACATCAGATAAGTAGACTCGGACATGCCTAAAATTTCTAAAGTTGAATTTTGCAGGAACTGATCACTAGCAATAAAAACTAGAACTCTCAGAATCAGATTTCACTGAAGTTGACAGGCACCTCCTGAGATGACCTAGTCCAAACCCCTTGCTCATAGTCACCTAGACCAGGTTGCTCAGGGCCACATCCAGTTGAGTTTTGACTATCTCCAGGGATGGAGACTCCACAACCTCTCTGGGTAACTTTCTGCACTGCTTGACCACAGAGTTTAAAAAAAAAAGGGGGGGGGGGGGTAGAGGGCAGCATTTAAATGGGATTTCCTGTTCTTCAGTTTGTGCCCATTACCTCTTGCCATGTCACCAGATACACTGAAAGATGTTTGGCACGGTCTTCTTCACTCCCACCAATCTACTATTTATACACATTGATAAGATCCCTCCAAGCCTTCTCTTCCTCAGGCTAACCAGTCCAAGCTCTCAGCCTTTCCTCATAAATCTGATGCTCCAATCCCTTCAGCATCTTCATTGCCCTTTGCTGGACTCACTCCACTATGTCCATGTTTCTTTTGTAGAGCCCAACACTGGTGCCAGCACTCCAGCCGTCTCTCCCCAGTTCTTTGTAGGAGAAGGATTCCCTTCCTCGACCTGCTGGCAACACTCTTCCTAATCCAGCCCAGGAGGCTGTTAAACCTTTTTTGTTGCACAAGCACGTTGCTGGCTCATGTTCACATTGGTGTCTACCAGAAACACCAGGGTCTCATCTGCAAAGCTGCTTTCCAGCTGGTCACCAGTGCAGGAGGGTATTCCTCCTCAGCTGCAAGACTGCATTTTGCTTAACTGCACCTCACAAGGTTTCTGCCAGACCATTTCTCCAACCTGCCAAAGTCCCTGCATTGAATTCCACATGACCTATGCTTTGATAGGCATTCTTCACATTGCCTTCAGTCATTTCACCAACACTTTAATTAAGCAGTAACAACACGGTATACACAGTGAAGGTTTCCTTATGTTAATTTTGCCAGTACTGTCTGCTATTTGAAGCACTCAAATCACTCTGTACTGTGAAAAACTTTTCAGCACCTTAGCTACAGGTCACCAAACTGTTTCCCACCTTTTCAAGATCCTTAACAAAACCACAAACTGTACAAATAGAGTGAGACATCGTAATCTTCCTTCTCAAGGAATTTTTCTGTATAACTGTGAAGTCTTTTCCATGTTTATCTTCCAAGTTTTCACTTATCAATGTCTCCTGATTAGTTAAGTTTGCCAGCCTGGATAACAACTTTGGTATAAACAAATTAAGTCTTTAATTTCTCTCACCCTTGCACAGAGTTATTCTTACAGTTATTCTTATTGAATCCTTGTTAAATAAAAACAGACATACATCTCAATACATGCACTACACATCTAACAAACCACTGCATTTTTAGACACTGATTAAATATTTTAAAGCTGTTGAATAATCGTAGAACAGCAGCATCAGTTAGGAACAATGATTTTGAAAGGAAATTTGAAAACACAAATCAGATTGAAAAGTTCTGCTTGTATTTACCGAAATCACAAAAGTGGATTTTCCTACAACACAGCCTGTAGGCATGGGCAGCATGGCATAGTTTAAAGATGGTTTCATTTGACACCAAGTTTGAGAGCAGACTAGTGTCAGTGACACCCATGGACTGGGAAAATGTAACCCTTTTAAGAACAGCAGATCAGGAATAACAATGTATCAGCATTTATCATATTCAACCAAGAATTTCTTCTTTTACCCGTAAGATAAATTATTTTAGTGAGTTGAAATGGAATTTAAGAGAAAGGTATATACAAGAAAGCACAGTGGTCATTTAGTTTCTGCTTTCTGTAATATTTATCACCACAGCAGATGAGCACAGGAGTGCTTTACGCAGACATAGCATTTATCTCTCTCAATAAAATCCTAAGATACTAGACCTAAGTTTAGAACAGAACGCATGCAATCCATTTTTAAAAGTCCTGTAAGTGCTCTGCCTATTTCACCTTTTTAGCTTCAAAACTCTAATTTGTAAATAAAATCCACATAGAAATATGACAATAATGTTAATAAAACCCCTCCACAATACACACATAACCAAACCAATGAGCTTCATGAGAAAGACTATGCAGCATATGAATCTTTCCTGACTGGACTTCATGTCACTACTGGACCCTTTGCTGTCGCTAAGTTAGATCAAGCAACTGGTCTTGTCCTTAAACTGTTATATCTTGGCTCCACGCCTCTTGGGTTCAGCATCAACTCTTTCCTTCCAACAAACTACCAGTGAATTTCTCAGCTAATACTTCTTTGAAATTGAACCTTATAGCGCTGATTTGTCACTACATCCAACCACACTCAAAAGTAGTAGGGAGAGGTAGCCACAGCTCCATTATTCATAGCTACTAGGTATAAACCAGAGAAACTGTGACTGCTGTGAAAGACAGCAGTGGAGAACTAGATATAATACAGCTCTGCTCAGCCACCTTCTACTCCTTCCTTGTTCCCTTTTGCTTAAGGCATAGAAAGTATTTCCAGCAAAAATGCTTAAAAACCATGTCAGACTCCCAAGTCGTAACATAATAAAGCAATTAATTCTTATCTTCTGAAAGTGGATTTTCCAAGTGTTTATGTCACCAACCTTTTTTTCATAAATTTGAAAGCATATCATTTCATTAAAGGAAGAGAGATTCTTAGGTAGGCAGAAAAAAAACACCAAAAAAACAAAACAAAACCCCAAAAACTAGTTGAACCTTTCACAAAGAGCAGTGAGAAAACTCATAAAAACCCAAGATAAAAGAGTTGGCAAAACTGCCAGCCAGCCTCCCTTTCATCTTTGGGATATTATTTTCACAGGAATTGTGCCAACGCAGATTTGCTATGCACCTTATGTCTAGATGTACAAATTGGCAGCAGGGGTAGCAGTCCCAAGGGAGAGCTTTCCATCAGTCACAGCACCTCCTGACATCTGAGCCCCAGAGGATGCAGGACACTGACCTCCTCCCTGGTCAAGTTATTCATGGTTCCTAATGAAAAGTGACTTACAAGAACTACTTTTTATTATTATTACTTTATTTTCTTTATTTTAACAGGAGCTTTGGCTGGGAGATTTGACTGGCAAGGAAGGTTGTTTTCTTGGTCAAAAATACTTCTTTCAAACTGCAGTTTAAGTGTTTGCTGACACAAAGCTACTCTGTATTTAAAAGGCCATTAATTTCCAACTTTAGGTTTTATATATTTCTAAATCACCGTAGAGATGAGAAGTTCTCTACCTATTGATTTACTATTAAATCAGAACAGCTAATTGAAATTGCCCCACATAGTGGCAGCTCTAACACTTTTTAGCTGATGGACATGCCCATCACTTTGTGTTCCAGTGCATACTTCTGCTCCAGGATGCTGCTGCAGTGCCAGGCTTGCTGGTTATAAGGGTGCTGGCCAACCATAGTACAGGGGGGAATTAAGACTCAAAAGACTTTGCCATAACATCCTTTACTGTTCCAAAGTAAAAAGTGACCCTGCATCCACTTGAGATATTAATAGTACCATCCAATATTTCAAGATCACATAATTAGAAAAAACTGCTACTGCAATGGAAGTATAAATACATTTTTTAAAAAATATTTTAATTACCAATTCTTTTTCATAAATTAATTAAAGAGTAATTTGGAGATTTTAGAAGAAATATATACAATGATTAAGGAAGATTTATAATAATTCTACCTGCCTAGGCATAATCAAAATAGTAGACATTAGAAAAGAAACAGAAGTTAAATGCTGAATTTTAAAATAACCTTAACGTATTTTTTAGTATGATCCATTTTTAATTTTATGGCATTTATAATAGATGTTAGTTATCAAGTCTGATCAGCATAATAAAGAACTATAACCTGTAGCAGTTGGGAAACTAAATTACTGCCTTTACATTTAAGTATTACATTGACAAATACATTGACCTTTACATTAAGTTATGCTTAAAGGTTAAAAAAATGCATTATTGTTGGTTTTATTGTCTTTTTATACACAAAGTTTCCTCCAAAAGGTCTATTGAAGGATAAAAGATTGATATAAATGAGAGGAAGGGGATAACAAATTATTAATATCATGGGATAACTTACACAGCAAGTCTTCCACAAGGTTAAGACTAGATATTCTCATGGGAACAAGCAGAAAATATAAGTGGAAAACAACTCTTGCCTTTCTGGGGATACTCATCTGAGAAAGGCATCTTGAGTAGTGTTATTTTTTTTTAAGCTTTACCTTGCACTGACCACAGTCATAATTCATCTCTTTGGGGTTTGGATACACATTTGTATGTTTCATTCATAAACATTTATATTAATTTCTTACAGCTGCTTTTTAGAAAATTTCAAGTGGCCACTGGAAGACCTACGAACATTGGGTGGCATCTAAGAGACAGGTAAAACACAGTGACCCACAAAGTTTTACCGTCTCTAATGCAGGATTTATTGCCTAGCCCCTTCTGATATTAATATAACAGAATGGAATAGTTCAGTTGAAAGGGACCTACAACAATCATCTAGTCCAACTGCCTGACCACTTCAGGGGCTAACAATATTATAACAATTACAGTCACTACATTATAGTTAAAATAACAATTATAGTCATTGTAATATCTTGTAAAGCAAATTTGAGTTTGAGAGCACTAACAGTTCACCAAGTCCAGCCCACAGTCTTGTAACCCATCCTCAGGTATGGAAATTATCAGGATGAATTTGCCGTTGGAGGAAATAAAACACGAAAAGTGTTTTACTCTTCATCTTGTGCAAGAAAAATAAGCCTTATTTCTAGTTCAGTTTAGGAATTTCTCTCAGCTTTGTCTCTATATATTCCAGAGGCCCGCTAGAATCACAAGGTTAGGAGTTTGGTTTTGCATCTTTCATGCAGAAAGGAATGAGCGGGACATGACACAAAAAAAGCCTTCCATTTCTACCTCGATTTGGTTTCAATGTGCTTGTGGCAGTAGCACCTATACTCACAAGTACAGGGACAAATCTGCCGAAATTCCTTTTTATATGGGTTTTCAACCAGCCCTTTTCTTTGGCTTGCAAGCAGTATGCTAACCTGGGTGTTTGCTGACTGATCTGTTAGGATGATGTTTAAACTCACTGTGCATTTTTCACTGACTGTCTACAATGTGGCATATTGATTTTGCCTTTTCCTGGTTCACTTCTAAAACCTACACAGTCAAAACTGTTACTTATTTGAAGCTTTTGGCTTCTCCTGCCCTGTTCTGACAAATATCTGTGTTCTGACACCATCTGTTATCTTCATATTCCATCACTGAACCACAGGCTAGCACTTCTGCTGTGACAGCTTTTGAGGTGTAAAATACACTTCTCTTGACATCTGCCTCAGCTCATCCATCCTCCGCTAAAAAAGTCTGAAAATATTCTTGAGGTATGCTACATTTTAATTTCTCGATAGGATCCTTCTTCACTAGGAGGATACCAACTTTCTGTGGTTTATTGTCTTCCGATTTCAAAGGGAGTTCGTATTTTTTTCATACAGACTCACAGTGCAGTAGGCAGGCAGGGAGCACCTGATATGCCAAATTAATGTTGCTTATTCCTGTCTGCTGTCTGTAAAAGCACACAGAAATACGCACATGTCCCTTATAGGTGTAACAGGGCTAGATATTTCAACTCTTTTGACTGCAATGGTACACTCCAGTTAAAGAAACCATCTGCTCTCCTAAAATGAAAAGGAAAATACAAAGCAAGCCCATTAGATGAGTTATAGTCTACTGGACTAGGAAATAGAAGCTAATCCCATCTGAGGCTCCACCTCTGCACACAATCAGTCCACCTATATATCTCTACCTTTAAAGTTTTGATGATATTCACCTGATTTTCTCACAAAAGCATCACAAGTTGTTGAGTGCTGTGAAAGCTCTTTGACAATTCAGGATCTAAAATGTAGATCATTCTCCAGCCTTTATCAACCACAAGGCAAAAAAGCTATTCTAGAGCAAGGCATGTCTTAAAATAACTACCTTACCAAAAAAACCCAGGTACACTTCAAATCACAGCAGGAGTGAGGGTTGTGCCTCTTTTCAAACTACACCTGACAGTCCAAAATTCAACATGACCAAATATATGTGGAACATATTAGAATTAGGTGGTGGAAGTCATAACAACATGAAAGAATACTTATGAAGGACAAAAATCCTTCAGTTATTAAAAATGTAGTAAAATAGAAAAAATCAGAAAAGTATTATTCTAAATTATAAACGAGAAACATGGCTAGGACTGGTGAACTTCCATCTTTACTAAACACATAAGGAGAATGCATATTACTCAATGGAGGAGTGATGTTACTTTCAAATTTGAGTAATGCAACACAACGTGGAGAGAAGCAGTCTTAAAATGTTCCAGTAGACAAAACCACAAATCTAACGGGTTATTGACGTTCACCTCAAGTCACTATTATGATTCATTTTATAAAGGCGTTTTATAGGTCCTCAAACACATTAATCCATAAACAAGATATCTGATAATATGCATTCACATCTTGCCAGAGACAGTCATCACCAGTAATGCAGTTTGTAAGAAGTTTTGTATTAATAAACATATTGATCTCCATCTCTCCCTCCACTGTTCCAGCTTTTCTCTCACCTCTTCTTTTCAAGTCTTCCATTGCCCATTTTTCCTAGCCATACCTTTCAGCAATAAATTTGCACACATTGTAAGGAGAAAAAACAATTCCCCTAAGTTCCACATTTGTATTTTTTATTAATTCTTGTGAGATATATATCTAAAGCTTATGCCTGCCTAATACACTGTATGTATATTGTCATTCTGTCCAAATAAAGGCCTAATCTACATCAAGTAAAATAACTGGTTTATGCCTTTTATACAGCAGGTCCAGGGCTCTCAATCGTATTTGCAAATACTCTGCCTACAATAACTCCCAATTGATCTAGGTGCACATATCTAACTAACTACTTTCTAATTTATCTGCCAGCACTGCCAAAAATCCCTCTATCAGCATTTATTCATTAAATAGATCTATATCATAAGCAGTTAGTCAACCTCTCTCCTTTTTGGCTTTTATAAAAAACCTTACCTCCTTCCAAGGAAGGAGGCCTCCTCCATAGACAAACGTAACAAATAAATCTATCAATGCAGTAGTTCAGATTTGAGTGTCCTGTAAAATGAAGATACAGGGATAACTAGGTCTGCTACTTTATTTATCTTACGATCCTTTCACAAGCATCCACATAGTACTTTACGATGTAACTAAGAATTTTTTTCTCATATTTCTCAGTGAGTGGACAGATACCTAATACCCTGCTATAAATTTACACATTTTTATTCAATATATAAACACTATTATATGCATTTAATATTTACCTGTTTACAGAAATTCTTATGTCATTTTTTCATTTACATAGAAGTTCTTAGTTACATATATAACCCCTTGAAAGGCACTTCCATTTGCACACATAGACATAACTTATCAGATAAACATAACCATTTTTTCTGCTTTATCATTTTGCAAAGAGATAGCTTTAACTTCTTTAAAGAAAAAAGAAAAGAAAGAAGAAAAAAAAAAAAAGAAGATATTTGCTTATGTTTTGATTCCAGGAATGAAAAGGCCTAGAAGACAAGCCTTCTGAAGTTTTAGAAGGTTTTTTTAATTTGTTCTGGTTTGGTCTTTTTACAAGGGGAAGCATCACCAATAAAATGACCTATAATTACACTCTGCCAATACTCCCTAGGATTTCTTTTTCTGAGACAAAATGACAACAGCTAAATTGTCAGTCACAGGACTTTACCCAGTCCCTGGGGTTGCCCTAGTCCCATATCCAGTAATCCAAAACCTTAAGTGTGTCCTGTTGTTATACCTCTTAGCCTTTTCTGCTTTCCCCAGCAGGTACCAGCTCAGCTCCCCCCCTGCTTAGTGCTATCGCCCCTGCCCCATGAAACCCTGACATCTGACCCTAAAAAGCCAGAAGACTGCCCTGCAGCAGCCCATGGGATAGGCTCTCGAGTGACACTCAAGGCCTCTCCCTCACACCACTTCCCATCCTATCCCATCCCCACACCCTTCCTTCCTTCCTCACCTCCTGTCTGCTCCTTTCTGTTTGCTTCAGGATGTGTCCTTCCTGCTGCCACCTTCATCATCATCATGGGAAATGAAATATTATCTTCCTCTCATAATGCCCTTATTCAGTTTTTTCCTTACATATTACTGTACAGAGTAGCACAAATCTTTAACAACTTTAGTACTGATAGTTTTCTTATCTTCCCTCCCCTTTGTCTTTTGGATCATTTTGCTCTTGAGCTCAACAGTTTAGCAATCTGTACTTTGGCATGTTCTCACCTTCTGTGTTGAAGGAAACTGAATTTTTCATACTCTTCCACTAGATCCAATTTCTCAAGGATTTAATCCTGTATTTTCTATTCTTTATGATGTACTGCCATTCTTGATGTGTTTAAAAGGAAAAAAAAAATCCTGTTTTTTTATTTTCTGTTTCAAGACTGACTGTAATCTTCCTCAAGTCTTTATTCCTCAGCATAGCTCATGACAGGTCTTGAAACACCAGCACCATATGTTCTCCCAGAGTAAGATCAGAAAGCTCTCTAGCTTGCTTTTTTTGTTATTGTTGTTTTAAAGACTTCTTTCCACTCAAAATGGTGCAGTCTTGAAACTGTATTACCATGTTTACCTGAACTGAGAAGAAGAGTGGTAAAGATAAAAAACTCTATGCCCTTCTCTACCTATGAGTCCTGCAATTATTTTCTCTTGTAGAAAGGCATGAGTCTTGCCTTAATACTTCACACACACCCCTCCTGAAAAAATCCTCAAACATGTATTTTTTTCCACAATAATCTACAGTCTTTTCAAAGTCTTTTCCTTTCTTTGTAGTCATATTGATTTATTTCATAAAGCTACATTTACAGATCTTTATTCATATTTATATTACAGACAAATATTTGATTTTTGCCTCCAATTCTTAACCTCCTACTCATTCCTCTCAGGCTTCACCTGCTACAAAGTTTAAAGATTTGACAAAAGTAGACCCTTCAAAATCCTCTCCAGCAGTAGGGACTGTTCTGTCTTGTCCTTTCAGCACGCACCACTCCCTCTTGTGCTGGGCATTTTTGAGCTCCATGGAAGCTTCTTGGAGTACAATCCCCAGAGACAAGTGCCCACCGGTTCCATAAACAACGAAAAACTTCTTGGAATTTCAGCATTAAAAAAATAATAAAAATGTGTTTTCCACCATTCCATCCCTTTTCCATCCATCTTGGAGCACTGAGGGCAAATCACCACATGCCTTGACAATCCCCCCAGCTAGCCTGGATTTGCACAGGTTCAGAACTGAAGTAGGATTTAGAATAATGGGTGCCCAGTGACAACAGTATTAAAAAAGATGAGAGAACTGAGCTTAGGGGTCAGCATGAAGACTTCTTATTCCATCTGTCACTCTGCATGTACTAATCTTCCAGAAACTTACCTTCATTAAGACTACTTCCTCCATATTAATAAGCGTGATACACTATGCATTATATACATTAATAAGGACATATTCATGCTAGCAGTAGTAATTTAATGAGTCTCCAAAGTACCAAATGCACAACATGTATAGGTCTGGACTCAAAGTGGCTAAGCATGAATGGGAAAGATTCTTCACGCATCTCAATACAAGACTGCTTCTCAAATGCTTGCCTTGACTTGACTAACTGCACTTCTTGAACATAAGTTTATCAGTACCTCAACATACTTCACAGATGGTGCTATGGAAAAATTCAGTGATTGGGCCTCTCCAGGAATAAAACACTGCAAGTTTTACCAAGCTTACAAAAAACCCCTCTTTTCATAACAACAAATTAAAATCCCTAATTTTCATTTGCTGTAAGTTTTAACCCTGTGTTAAATTTAGCACAGAATTTTATTTGTACTGCTAGTAGATCTGAAACCATTCAGAATAATACCTCTTTTTTATTAAAGGCTAGAAGAAAACCACAGACTATCCACTTTTAATTAGAGACCTATAAAAGCGTACTTTCACTACTGTCTTAACTGACAGATGTTCTTCCCTGAACACCACCTGGGATCAAAACCGTACAGTTCTTGCAGGGCACACTGTACTGGTACATGACAGTTTGGCAAACCACAGGTGGATGTCAAACCTGTAAAGACGTGCATAATGTCAAACTTCTGCAGCTACGTTCAGCTCCCCCTCGACATCGCCAGGCTTTGCGCAGGTCCACTTTGTCACTGAAAGACAGCGTGTACCTAAGTGAGGATAGGTACGCCTCTCTCACGCAAGGGAGAATACCACAGAAATGCTGGACCTGGCAGAAGCCTCTGTCAGGGCTGGGTGGTCTGTGAAACCTCCACAGAGCACAGGTCAGGGCTCGGGCTGCTGATTCAGGTCCAGAAGCACGGTCGGTAGCCGGCGTTGCTGATGGTGGTGAGGCACCGCGTGCTGCCAGCACCCCCAGGACAGAATTCCCACGTGGGGAAAGCACAGGCAGTCATCCTGCATCCAGCGCACATACTAAAAAGGAGCTAGGAAGGAACTAGAAACAGATCCTGATCAGAGATACTGTGGAATAACAAGAGCTGGATGGAGAGGGTGGTCAAGCCTGAAAAAATGAGGGCAAACATATGCTCCCTTGCCTTATCATTTTGTAAAGCTCAATAACTGCCTTTATCCTTTTCTTTCAGTTCTTTATTTTCCTCCAGCAAAGTCTTTGTACATATAAGGAGTTCCGTCAATTTTGTCTCGAAAAGGTCACAGCCCCTTAAACCCAAGAGCAGGATAACCAACCATCAAGACAAGGCACCTCAAAACCTCTCAAGAACCACAGTCTTGGAGAACTTAGGAAAGAAACTGGGTTCCTCATTCCCAGCTCTAAGCCCAACACAGATGTCATGCTTGGCAAGATGATGCCTTTAGTTCCTTAAGATGATAAATCACTTTGGCTTTACAGTGTGTCCTTGATGCTTAGGGATCCCAGAGTTCATATTACTGTAACATATTTGCAGGCTCTGGCAATACAACAGTGTATTTGTAACCTTAAAGCAGACAGCATTTTAGTGACATTTAATATCACCAAAATGAAAAATAATTGCTCACCACTGGCTATAAATTATGTTTATTTTGCCAAGGGCAACATTTACTAGAAATTGTAAATAGCAAGCAAGTCGGAAATCAAGCAAATCATGATCCTAGCTAATTTAATTCTGCATCTAATGGACTAAATTTATTGACAGCTCACTAAAATGAATTGAGAAATGCAGTAACTGTATTTGTTGAAAGGATTAAAGTGTTTTGGGGAGTTTGGGGGGGGTGTCAGTTTTGGGGTTTTTTTGCAAACACTTAGAAGGTTATTATAAAATTGCTCTGGGCCACACTATTATATGTTAAGAACCAATTACTATTCTTTAATCAGAGAAGACATTCCTATCTATTTGAAAATAACTTACTAGGGCTATTGTTTCCAATTTTTTTCCTGCTTAAGAAACATGACACTAAATATTGAAACCTAGGAAGGCAATAGAGAGATGTTACTGAGATACATGTGCCAATTTACTTTCTATTAACTTTCTTCAGTGATTTCAGTTTTTCCACCCTGTAATTTGGAATGAATTAATGTAAACATCTTCATTATTAAACTGACTAATAGTCTTCACAGTGGGAGAATCCGTGTGTTCAGACCTGAGATGAGATATGCCATATGGTTGGCAGATGATATTTTATCTTTACTTGCAACGCACAATAACTTTTGACCAACCCATCCATCGACGGCTTTAAGTGTTAAGTCCAGGAACAGAAGCCACAGATAACAGATATTCGGGCAAGAAAAAGCATATAAAGCAGAAGCCTGAAGGAGGAAGCACATTAATGAAATCAAAGGAAGAAGCTCCACTGTTCTGTGGTAAAGGATAATGATACAGGCAGGGATTAAATAGCAAATGAAGAAAAATATAAAAATAAAAAGAGCATTAAAGGAAAAAAATGTGCAGTTGACTCAACAGAGCAACGTGTTATTGACAGCTATACTGGGACAAAAAGAATTGGTATTTTATGGCACACACAAAAGGGCATTACTAAAATAGCTAGAATGATAAATGCAGGAACTGGAAATAACCAGACGTATAACACAATGAAGAGTGTATGAGCAAAAAAAGCAGCTGGAAGTTCCCAAGGAAACAAGAAGATGTTTCTGAGGTTAACAGCAGGTAAAGAAAAAAAGAGGTATGTCACTAGCATCCGTGCTAATTAGCAAGTTTGAGGATGTATACTGGAGTTTCAGAGGTGGCCTCTACCTCAACAGCAAAGGAGCAAACAGATTAGCAGCTAATTATCTGAATAGACTTTTATATTAACAGTGATGGTCAGCACAGGAATTGCGTATATCTGCCTTTAACAAAGCTATACAATTGAATAACAGTTGTGCCCTTCATCCCCACATATTTCCTGCACAGGAGGATTATAAAGTCTCTGGGAATGTTTTTTACTGTGTGTGCCTGCAAATGCTAAGCATGACTGATTTCTTCTCTCAGGTCTTTTTTTTTATTTCAGCACACTTGCCTCCATTTCATGTGATTCTTAGATCACATTTAAATTACTTGGTATTTCTCTGTAAAAGCAATCATCAAATACTTTAATTCATTGACAATATTCATCTTCATTAGCCCAAATTGAAGGTGTAAGTCTAAAACATTGCCTTTAACAGTGTACGATACCAGACTTACCTTTCTGGTCTACCTCCTAAATGTTGAGCTCCACCATAAGAACTTTTTATATTTTATTATTCTTACATGCATTTATAACTTCTTCTTTACTTAAGCTTCTTCTTTAATGAAGATGTTACTGCAGTAACATCTTAAATTAATATGCCTTAAGTGCTGAAAGCAGAAACATTTCATGTCATCCTAAAGCTCTTCCCCAAGAACCCTTTTCACAATATTCAGCAAGGGAAAATTCCAAGGGTGGAAGAGGAAGCCAAGACCTGGTCTCCATGGAACCCAGCAGCAGAGACTCTGGCCTCAACCCAGAGCTGTGTGACAGGCAGCAGGCATCTTGCTATCAGGACACACATATGTGGTCACCAGCGACAATCATTTACAGACTCTGAGAGTAACAACAACAACAACAGAGTATAATAAAATATTTGACTCCTAAAAGAACTAGTCTGTATTCAATTGTAGCATGTATTTGTAGCTTGCAGCCACATATACTTCACTTCAGGTCCCCAGGCCCATTTTTCCGTTTATATTCTGTTATCCCAGTGAATACCATCAGAAAATGCAATTCAGTTAACAAAAAGCTTCCAATAACTATTTTAAATCTGTCATACATTTCTTTTGATAAACACAAATGAGAATCCTAAAGAAACCTATGGGTTAAGCAACCTAACTATTCCCTTCAGACCCACAATAAGTGAAAAATTAGTTAAAGTATCTCAGACAGTGCAAATTCAGCTTTAACTCGTCATTGATCAAACCAAAGAAACAGAACTTGATCTCCTTTCTTGAACTGTCCTATGCTGCAAGTAGGCTTAAGTAGCTCATTCACGTATAAAGTAGACCTGCTTTTCATTCTCCTCCTTGAGACAGGCCACAAGAAAGTATTGACATAATAAAAGCAAACTATTTTTTTAACTGCAAAGTATTAAAGAGTTAACACTACAGTTTGTGACAAAAATAGTAAGGGGTGTTGTCTCACTCTACATTGATTATCAGAGCCACTATTGCATGTCTTGCCTATCCATCTTCCAGACCAGTTATATACCTAGTAAAATAATTTCAGTTATTCAAAACCTAAATGAAATCCCAAGTAAATTTAATAGAAAGATATCTGGATCATTGATATTTCTTTTAAAAGCCATACATAACACGTAAAAATTAGGGAAGCTGCTTATCAAACTAGGTTTTCTAGGAAATTGTTTCCACTTTGGATGAATGTATTGATCTGTAGTGCCTTGCTTCAAACTGCAAAGAGCAGTGCCTGGGGAATGCACAAAAGTTTTTTGATGGTGCTCTAGAGGTTTTCTAAATGCCTTATTCAAGCAAGCTTTCCCTTCTGTCTTTACTTGAGAACAAAAACCAGAAAGTGAATAAAAAGAGATAACAAGAATATAAAATCTTCAAAGTCCTTCTTGTTATTCCCAATGAAACCATCATATACACAAAACTGAAGTATTAAGCAGGAGTTGCTAGCATGCATTTATGATTGTAAATATTAGAATTTTTACTAAAAGGGAGCTGGAGAAAAAAAGCCAATTAAGTGTAACACAAATTCACTTCAGTACTTTTTTTGTAATAATTTATCACATAATCTTTCATTCATAGGTAACAAGTTCTCTACTGAGCTATAGCTCCTACATGGCTATATGCTACATACAGAACCAGAATCACAAGCTATTCTATATAGGCATATACTGCATGCAGGCAAAATTAGTTCAAAACACGCACACATTGAAAACTCAGACGTTTACTGCTTGGATTAGAGAAATTGCACCTTTTATTATCAAATACCATATACAAGGATCTTTTAGCTTCACTTGTAGCTAAGACGCAGCTTAGGGTAAGACGCAGCTGCCCCACGTGTTCTTTCACCCTGATGCAGCAGCATGACAAGGCATTAGGCAAGCCACAAGAGGAGGAGAGCAGTGGCTAAAGTGCAGGTGGCAAAGGGCTACAAAGTCTGATAGACATTATGTTATGCAGGTGGTAATAGCAGTAGCAGATGAATAAACTCAACAAGGTTAGACAACAGTTATAAATGCTTTACTATTTATAGGCTGAAAATATCCATATGCACCACCACAACATACAAGCAAGAACTGGGGAATAAATACGTACATACACACACTCTATAAATGTGATGATATTTAAGTAGAAAAATCTTTACTTGCAAACCCTGCACCCCAGTAGAATTACACAACTTCCTCAGAGTCTCAACAAAAAGAGAGTCATAAGTTCAAGGGAGAACATGTAGAAATTAGAGCACACATTTTACTTGCTGGTACCACAGTTGGCAGATATAAGCCATACAGGGCCAAATGGATCAGCTTAAAATTCTGCATCATTCAAAATCCTCAGCTTGGAGAGGACTTTTCTTGGAGAGAAATGAGAAGAATGAAATCAGATTAACTTATCAAATTCTTAAAACACATTAATTTCCTTTGACTCATTTAACTCCAGAGAAGGCCTGACACTTTGTACAACCCCTTAGGCAAGATCTCGCACTCTCTTCTTTCAAAATTTAAAATAAAACATTCTTTTCTTATTATTATAAATGTATCATGCCTTACCAAGATAACCAGTGCAAACAAACACCCAAACTAAGCTGATGCTAACCTATGATTCTCAAAAGCATACTCAAAGGTTGGAAATTTTACAGGTTCTAAAGTAGTAAGATGCTCAAATCTCACTGCATTAAAAGGGAGTTTGGCACCCAATTCCTCTAGATTGCTTTGAAAAGTCCATGTTGAACAACTGCTAATAATAAATAGAAAATCTATTTTAAAAACAATCAAGCTGTCCAGAAGTATTTTACAAACAGAAGGAATTATATCTGAGAAGTTCATCTCAAATAATTCCACAACTTCCACTAAAGTCTGCACACCTTATAAATAAAAGACAAGATCAGACTTTTTAAATGGCTTAACATATGGTATACCTTTCCATAACAAATCAAAGAGAGATCAGTTTTTCTAAGCCCTTGTATCTCTGCTGTACAGTGTATTCCCCTGGGTTACAGAAACTTCTGTCACTGAGTTTTGCATTATTTACATATTTAGCAAGATACGGGTTAACCTAGCCATTATAGCTGTGAAAAAAATATTATTACTATAACTGAATTTTATGTTTCCAAATTATAAAAATGTATTAAGACAATAGTTACAGAAGATAAGCAAATTTGGTTCTTTAATTCCTGAACTTTGTTTCTGAAGGGAGGTTGTTTAAAATATTCAGAGTGCTTCACAGTAATTTCCAGTCCCCACAGAAATAAGAATTAGCAGAGCTTTCAACTCACTTTTTATGCAAAGCTATTTAATTTTATTATCAAAATACAAAAATTAAAGACATTAACAACATCTGATTTAAAAAATAATCTGGCACATATGATTGCTTTTCTAGATTTCATTTTGAAACCGTTTCACACAGCAATATACAAAACAAAGTAAAATGATGGGATACGTCACTTAAAAAGATATTAGTAAACATTTATAATGCTAGAAATTTCCTTCGTATTGCTGTGAATGGTAGAAGGTGGTGATATCCTTTGTTTAGTAAGCTAAACATAGTAGAAAGTTTCCCTGCAAGACCCCTGCACACTTATACTGCAAAATCGTGGAAAGAAGCACTCTGCTCCTGCAGCTGGATCCCAAAGGCGCTCCAGACATATCTACGGGCAACTCAGGCATGAATGTCAGGGAAACCGAGGAACGAACGCCCACCATGGACACGGGGGTAACTGCAGCAAAGGAAAAGGCAGAGCTTTGCAGGATTACTGGACTACGGCAGGGACACCGTTCTTGGCTCATCTACTATCATACCTGTGTAAGGGAAGTCAAAAATACCATCAACAGATTTCTACAACATTTAAAAATCTACTTCATGCAGACATGACTACCACCCAGCAGAAAGGCCAGGAGTTGTAGAACAATGGTGTAAAACTTCTGGTTATTACTCCACAGCAGACTTAATAAAAGAATTCTATTCTATAACATTTCTCATGTTATTAAAAATTAAAAGCAGTTTCCATCCATTATCATCTGAAAAATGACACTGAAAATATGCAAGAGAAGAGCTACAGGGAAACTTTTTGTCTAAGCAGGTACAACAGTCACCATTTTTGGCATATAATTATTTGCTTTCATGCTTCCATCTCATATCCCTGTACTGAGAAAAGACTGTGGTGGGTTGACCCTGGCTGGACACCAGGTGCCCACCAAAGCCGTTCTATCACTCCCCCCTCCTCAGCTGGACAG